>CAOKZL010001185.1:0-404485 GCA_948472985.1 Iguana delicatissima | reverse complement strand
GGAGTCGATCCGCCATAACTACGCCTATAAGTGGCAGCGGTTCGTGACCTTTGCTGAGATGTGAGGCGAGCCGGTATCGCCTGTCGGTCTCGGTACCGTGCTCCGCTTCCTACTCCACCTCCGACAGCAGGGACTCGCGTTTCCTTCTTTGAAGGTCTGCCTCCCCGCCATCGTGGCCTACCAACCTCAAGGCTCTCCATCGGCAGCGCTCTTCCGGGATGCCACCATGAAGCAGTTCATGAAGGGGCTTCAACATCTATACCTGCCGGTATCGCCGCCGCTACTGCCCTGGCCATTGTCCCTGGTCCTCTCCCAGCTCATGCGACAGCCCTTCGAGCCCATGGCCACTACCAATGACAGGCTCCTCACTATCAAGACAGCCTTCCTGGTAGCTGTCACCTCTGCCAGGCGGGCCAGTGAGCTGACAGCCATGTGAGCCGATGAGCCTTTTCTGGTGTTCCATCGGGACAAGGTAGTCCTTCGCGCGGACATCTCCTTCCTGCCTAAGATGCTCTCCAACTTCCACCTTAACCAGGACATCATCTTACCGACCTTTCACCCGAACCCGACGACACCTCTGGAGCGGTCCCTCCACTCTTTGGACGTCCGTCGGGCCTTGGCTTTTTACACCCAATGGACTGCGACCTTCAGGCAGACCCCACACCTGTTTGTCTGCTATGGTCAGCATCGCAGAGGCCACAAGGTGTCCACCCAGAGGTTCTCTAAGTGGGTGGCCCAGACTATCTTGCTTGCCTACAAGATGGTCAAGGCCCCACTCCACCAGAGCTGTGGCATCCTCAGCAGCCCTCCTGTGAGGTGTGGACCTGCAAGAACTTTTTCGAGTGGCGACCTGGTCCAGGCCATCAACCTTCATGCGCCACTATCGACTGGACTGCCGGTGCCGGAGAGATACCCAGTTTGGACGAGCGGTGCTGGCCTCCGTACTCTAAGACCTGACCCACTGTCCTTCTAGTAAGCTACAAAATCTCTTAGTGTGTGAGGCACAGAGACCACGAAGAAGAAGAACGGGTTGCTTACCTGTAACTGTGGTTCTTCGGGTGGTCATCTGTGCCCTCACACACACCCGCCCAGCTGTCCCCTCTTTTCAGGTCCCTTATTGGCGGACTTTAGAACTGAAGGGAGACCGTTGCTCGGCAGGCTGAGCATGCCCAGTAGGGGCATGGGGGAGGGGTTCCCGCCAAGCTACTAAGCTCTAGAATTTTCTGAACGGTACTGCGCATGCGCGAAAGCTCCTAGTGTGAGAGGGCACAGATGACCACTCGAAGAACCACAGTTACAGGTAAGCAACCTGTTCTAAGCTATCTTGAATATTAGTGGGGCTGCTTCTCACTTGTGTGAATTTAGGCATGGACAAAGTAGAGTAGCTTCCAAAATCATGAACATTAAAACTGTCCCCAGAACAAATTCTCTTCTGAACAAATTCCACACAAGCCAGCTAAAAACAAAATGGCACTTGAGGGGTATTGTGTTAAACAATGTAATGATGCCTGATTAAGGGAGCTTTGCCTAGATTTCCCACCTCAGCCCCCAGTTCTTGGTTACCAAGGTTGTGAACAGCTTTGGATGGTACTTTTGTCCACAGTTCCACTGTATGTTCTACCATCAAGAGAGTGCAGGTTAGTAGGGACATGAGAGAGGGTCTTTTCTGTAGCAGCAGAGGAACCTCTGCTCAGAGGGCAGAAGGATTCTATTCCTGTTGAGTTTTGGCTAGGCAGTTAAAATGGTGATGCTTTGCATTGTCTTTTAAAATTGTTTTGGCTTGTTTTTATTTATGATTTCCATTCTGTTCGGATTTACTGGATTCTGTATAATAGTATAACACTTTTGAAGGTCCTTGTGGAAAAACATTGAACATTTTAAATAAATGAATTACCAAAGCAGCATTGCTGCTGAATGCATATTCATTTGTACATTTGACTGGTGTTATGTATTCACAGAGTGAGCCAGTGTGGTACAGTGGTTTTACCGTTGGACTACAGACCCTGGAGAACAGGGCTTGATTCCTTCCTTCGCTATGGAAACCCACTGGGTGACTTTGGGTACATCAGACACTCTCAAGCCATTTCCACACTAGACTTTTATAGCGCTATGGTTCCGCTTGAAACATCCCATGGAATCTTGGGGTTTGCAGTTTCAGAAGGGGCCGCTTGGCCCCTCCCGAAACTGCAAACCCCAGGTCCATAGGATGCTTCAAGTGGAATCATAGTGCTATAAAAGTCCAGTGCAGAAATGGCCTCAGTCTCAGAAAGCCCTGTGATAGGTTCACCTTGGGTTGCCGTAAGTTGGAAACACTTGGAGACACACAACTGCAGTGTATTCACAGCATATGAAGCCAGTCTTAGTTTTTGGCTTTTTAAACTGCTTCTTTCTACTACTGTTCCTCTTTTATTCTTACCTCCGGATTGTCTTTTACCTCATAACATCTTGTTCAATAGTTGTTCTGCCTTTTAGACTCTCAGCTTTCTTTAGTTTGCTTGTTTCCCCCTTTTATTTACAGTCCGTTGTTGTTGGTGTTGTTGTGTGCCTTCAGGTCACTTCCAATTTCTGGTGAGCCTAAGGCAAATGTTTCCCTGACAAGATTTGTTCAGAAGGGACTTGTCATTGCTTTCCTCTAAGGCTGAGTGTGTGTGACTTGCCCAGTGTCACCCACTGGATTTCCGTGGACAAGAGAGGCTTCAACCCTGGTCTCCAGAGTCCTAATCCAGTGCTCAAACCACAACATCATGCTGGCTTTTCACAGTCTGTTTTGTTTTTGTTCTTTTTTTGTTCTGTTTTGTTTTTTGTTTTTGGGCAAATGCCTTTTTAAAAGCAGATAGAAAAAGACAAGATTAATGAGACTTCTATGTTACTCATAATAATCTTGTATTTTTCTGTCTGCTTTAGACATTTTCCCCAAAAAATAAAATAATTTAAAAAATTAAAAAATCTGGTCCAACCTGTTACCGGTTTAATTTTCTTTAAGTCACTGATTTTGGATGTCTTCAAACCCCTATTCTTACCCTTTCATCCTTTACAGTGGAAGTTAGCTGCTCCTCTTTTCATCTCTTTCTCCCATCTTCCCTGGGTCTGTGGCAAACTGTGTACATAACATTCTTGTTTTCCTCATAGGAGTGAGTAGTCCTTCCTTTATAACATTAGTGAAAGGAAGGAACCCCAGTGGTTTGGGGAATGAATCTACTGCTTCCCCTGGTGATCACAGATTTGAGCTGCTGAGAAAAGAGTAGTCTGTTCCTCTTGCTAATCTTGTTTGCTTTGCCCCGTAGCATTTAGGAGGTATTGACCATTGGTATTCTGAAATTTAGATTTTCAAATCATGTTACTATGGCATAGAAAATGCTAAATGAAATATTCTGGTTAAACCTGTCTGTTCTCCCTCTGTATGACCAGTGTGGTGTAGTGGTTTGAACCTTGGACTCCAACCCTGGAGACCAGGGTTCGATTCCCCACTCAGCCATGGAAACCTACTGAGTGACCTTGGGTGAGTCACACACTCTTGGTCCCATAAAACCCCATGATAAATTTGCCTTAGGGTTGCCATGAGTTGAAAGGTACACAATAACTACAGTTGCCAGCCTGTGTTCCAGCTGTTTAGATATTTAGATTGAATTGCTTCTTTCTTCCCATCTGCTTCACCACTGGCTGCATTCCAACACCTGAAAAGCCTCACATGCCCAGCTTTCTCTTACAGGATTGTCTCCTCTTACAAAACTCATTTATACCTAAATGCTAGCACTTGGGTTTGATTTGGTAGTTTGGCCTGTAGACATCTAAAGTAAGCAGTTTTGTCCAACATACTGCCTCTCTTGCAGGAGTCAGGGAGCTCTGAAGCCAGCTGTCATACTCATGTTGATATAGAGCAACAGTCTGTTGGTGACCCTCAGCAAGTTACAAACTCGTTTGTGTGTTTTTAGACCTTGCACAAGGAGATATCCAGTACCTCCTATTCAAAGGCCCCCATCCTGCCACACAGCAAAGCTGGGTACTGCTGGATGCAGCTCCAGATATCTTCAGCCACTGATTCACTTTGACAGTGTATCATTCCAGCTGCTCTTAAGGACCATGAGAGCCTTATGTTGGCACAGAGGCTGCTCCTTCTTCCCTCTGTGCTTAAGAGCAGCATCAATGATCCCCAGATGCAGCTGTCAGTGGCTGGGGAAAAAGAGCAGGATCCAGCTTTTGTTGCAGGGTGGAGAATAAAAGGTGCTCCTTTTTGCTTCCGACTGTAAGGACACTGTTAGAAACTTGTACTGTACCAGCACCAAGTAGAATCATACCTACAATTCCCAGAGCCCCCAGAGGGGCTCCAGATTCAAGCACGTGTTTGACAGTTTATAATATATAAAGGATGCTGAGAAAGAACACACGACTTAACCATTACACTGATTCTGTCCTGGAGGCTCTGCGGAAATGGCATAAGGCCTCTTTAGGGACCCTTACCTGTTGACAGTACTTACTGTGTTGGCCCTGTCTTCCCTTTTCTCTCTCAGTGGCAGCGTGTGGAGCTCCTACCGGAAGAGTTGTGTGGACATGGTAATGAAGTGGCTGGTTCCCGAGAGTAGTGGCCGTTATGTCAACAGGATGACCAACGAGGCCCTTCATAAAGGTACTAATTCTCCTCAGCTCTTTATTTGGAGGCCCTTGAATGTCTTCCTGAAAGTGCAGAGGCCTTAGTTGGCTGGATAGTATTGATGAGGCGGCCTGTTTCTGAACAAAGTAATGAATGGTACTTTGTATACTGAGGCTGCTCAGGACAAGGCCTCACTATAGATACAATTAAGACTCGGCAGTTTTCTGAGGTTATATGGTAGGTACATTCCTCTTTGACACGGGAGCTCTTATTCCTGCTCTTGTTCAGTTGCTTGAAATTTGGTCCTACTTGTCTCTCCCTACAGCTCATTTGTAGAGAGTTTTGCCTCATAAAGAAACGTCAGTTATTGGTCATGTTGACTCCAGAGGGAGTGGGGGTTCCACAGATTCTGCTCAGGGTTGCCGTATGTTCTGGCCAACTCCCGTGCTGCACCTAAATGGTAATGTGATGGATTCTTGGAAGCTTCTTGTCCTTTGGTTGTTTGCAAGGTGGCCTGTTCCAGAGGCTTTGCAGGATGGAAGCCCCAGAGAGTGTAATGTAGCTAATCTGCTTGCCTCTTTCTTCCTGCAGGCTGCTCCTTGAAATTCCTTGCAGATAATGAACGCTACACGTGGATTGTCTTATGAAATCAGGTTCAAAGAAGAAGCTTACATCACTAGTTCATTTCCTGCCATAACTGTGTGTCAGATTCAACTACCTCCTTGTTATAAGTTGTTTTTAATTTCCCCATCCCTTTTTACTCAACACTTGCCCAGCTTGCCTTGGTTGTGTTGGACTCTATCTGTGGGTAGAACCGTACTCTGTGCTTCAGTGTCTCTGCATGTGGGATGAGAATCACAAGGCCACTTCAGCGGCTCTAAAGAAGCTACCTCTCCTTGCAGGCTCCTCATGGGGGTTGGACTCCACAAGCACTCGCTGAGATAGAGAGCTCCCTAGAAAACAGCTGCTTCTATATTGCTGGGAGCTCTCCACTGTAACTGCATTTTTCTACATGATGAATCTGAAAGGAGTCTTCAGCAGCATTTGTCCTCTCTAGGTGCTGAAGCATTAATGATACCAAGGCAATTATTGTTCTGTTTTAAAGAGACCAAAACCCCTTCCCTATTTCAAATGTCATTCTGTGATTCAAGCACTTCACCCCCACTCCCACTGGAGGGAGTGATTTTCATCCTCTTAGTGTATATGCCATCCCTACTCCTCATCCTAGTTTGTCTTAAGCAGGTTTTCTGTTCCTGCAATAAACATTTAGATTTGACATTGGCTCTTACTGTTTCCTTTTTTGTTCTAGAGAAGGCTCGGTAGGGATTCCAGGATCACAACCAGTAGGCTCCTGACACTACAGCAAGGGAAGTAGTCATGCTTGAGAGTCTGTAAGCATTGACTGCAAAGCAAAGAATACATACGTGACTGAGACTGTTTTTTGTAGCTTGCCTTCACAGCTGGGCCAAGGTGATAGTGAAAAATAAGAAGAGCATTCCAGCTTCTGATTATAGGAACTGAGAAGATGGATTTGCTTATATCCCACTTTTCTTGCATGCAACCAGATACAGACATGTTGAGCTACAGGACATAGTTGTGCTTTCTATGCTGTGTCCGCTATGCAGAGATGTATTTATTGCTGGGAGTTATTTGGAAAGATGTCAAAAATAAGTGACTTTTGTCATAATGCTGATAAAATGATAGTATCATGATTTGCTCGAAATGTATTTATAGGTATCTGCCATGACTCCATCTGAAATATTGTGTGCAGTTGGAGTCCCAAGAAGGATATTTTAGTAAAGTTGGAAAGAGTATAGAAAAAGGGCAGCCTTAGTGATAATAAAGATGAACCAAGTCCCTGTGGGGAAATATTATACTGGTTAAAATTGGTTAGTGTATAAAATAGGTGTGTAGTGTGGGCAGAGATAGTGTTGTTGTGTGCCTTCAGGTCACTTCTCTCTTAGTGACCCTATCCTAGGTTTTCCTGCCAAGATTAATTCTGAGAAGGTTGGCATTGGCTTCCCGTAAGGCACTCAGTTTAGAGCAAAGGATATCTCCAAATTATTGCAATCGTCCTTTGAGGAGCAAGAAATTAATCCAGCCTGGCTTCTCAACAACCCCAAATTAATTCAGCCTTCTTCCCTCCCATGTTACTTCAAAAGGAGGGGTGGGTTCTTCTCAGGAGAGAGGTCAGTTTGGAGCTTGCATGCATACACATACTTTTTGCAAAGGAAATATGGGTCTTTTAGGGGTGTGGGTATAGTTTTGCATCACATCTACCTCCACAGTGTGGATCTGGTGCTGGGTGAGATTGTTGGATACAGCACATTTGTTGCAGAGCCCCGCAGACTGGAGAGTGAGATGATGATGAGAGTTTCATAGTAGTGGTGATGGCCGAGTGAAGCACCAGTTGGCAATGGCAATCAAATCTACTTAGATTTTTCCTGCTTTCCCAGCTACAAGGGCTACTTTGCTAAAAGGGTGGGAAATGCGTTGACAACTGGAGAAGCATCTGGGATATCTGCTTTTTACATGGGCCTTGTGTGAGCAGAGCTAACAGCCCTACTGAGAGGGCAGCAGTGGTGGTGGCAGAAGAGGCAGGGTATAGCTGGCCAGCACAGTGAGAGATTGCCGACCTCCTGGCCCACTGAGGAGGGAAAGAGGTTGCTGGCAGAGGATGGTGAGACCACCAAGTTGTCACAATAGGAGGTCCCTGAGGTGGGTGGTGATGGGATATGGGACTCTCCAGGGCTCTTGAGGAGAAAGAAAGTAGCACCAAAGCAGGGCAAATAGAGGGGATCAATGCTTCTCTTAAGTTCTCTCAGGAGCGACTAAGGCGCGAGAGCTTAGTTTGTCCTGGGAGAACCTAAAAGATGGACCTACCTCTTCTACTCTCCTCACTGTTGTCAGGAAGCATCAAAGAGCCACCACTGCTGCCACGATTTCCCTGCCCAGGTTACACTGATCCATGGATAGGTCGACCCAGATTTTTTGGGGCTGATTTTTTGTCAAAAATTTCTCAACTTGTACACAATTATACTTTATGGAGCACACAGACACTGAAATTCAATACTATATGATGCAGTGATTTGCCAACATAAATGTTTTTAAAGGTGGGGTTTACAAATTCACGGTTCTTTGTGGTCTCTGTGACTCATACACTGTGTAGGCACAATTAACCTATTTGTGTCATTCAGAACCTTCTAGGGCTATTATGAAAGCATTCTCATGGTGACTCCTCCTCCCCTGGCCCATGTGACCAGCCTGATCCCTGCTCAGATTCTCAGTTCCTTCTCATCTGCTGCAGCAGCACTGAAGGAACTGTTGGTGAACTGTGTTGCTTCTCTAAATATTTTTGGTCTTAAATTTCAGTCTGCATCTTGGCTTCTTTTGGACTCTGTTTTTCTTCAACTTGGTCAGTTTTTCTGCTATTCCAGGTGTTCCCCAGAGCATACTTCAATGTGGCCATTTAGGTCCCAATCTCTGTGCCATGGACACTCAGATACCCACAGTTCTGGGTCTCACTCTGCTCCCTTGAATCAACCACCAGATCACCAAGGAAAGCTTGCTCACTGCAGAGCCTACTCCATCACATATACCGCCTCCAATCCCTCCTCTACGTTCTCAATAAGCATCTTCCAGAACCCAATGGGTCAGCCTGTCACGAACTAATCCTTCTACACTTCTTCAGCATGAGTCTTTCACCTCAGCTGATACTGATTCAGATTTATCCTCGACCTCTTCAGACATGCCTGAAATGAAATCTCCAGCTATGGTATTGGGAGAGCATGAAGCTGTATCTCCAACCGATGACATCTGCTCTATCATGGAACAAATGACTAGAATGGCACACACATTATAACTAAACATTAGATAACCAGAGGCTGAACCTGAGGACTCCATCCATCATAGGGATCAGTTGAAAGTGCCTACATCTGCTTTCATCCCATTGGTATCTGCCGTGAGGATAGCCCACAGCTCTTGGACTGCTCCTTCCATGATGCAACCTACTTCCAGAAAAGTGGGCACACTGTACCATGTGGTGGACTCAGGTTCAGAGTGACTTCTCCATCATCCTAAAATAAGCTGAATCACAGTGAAACCAGCATAGTAAAAATTCCACCCAGAAGTTGACTAGACCAACTGATAAGGTAGGAAGTTAAGATATTTTGGCGAGAAAGTTCTACTCCACTGCAGTCTTATCATTCAGAATCACCAGTTACGAGGCTTGCGTGTCTGCCCACCAATAGAACTTATTGGAAAGGATGACATCCCTCTTGGCCAAACTATCAGAGGAGGACAGATGAATGGTTGCTCCACTTACAACTGAGGCTTACAATGTTGCTCCTCAGCTGCTTACTACTGCAAGGCACATTGCCAATTGCAATGGCCAAATCCTAGCAGGTGCTATTGCCCTCAGAAAGCATGCCTGGCTAAGATAATCAGGCCTTTCCCATCAAGTTCAGACTACAATTGAGGACCTTCCTTTTGATGAGGCAGACCTGTTCAACGGGGAGACAGATGACAAGCTGAAGCACATACACAATGTACATAGCCCCACAAGGAAGTTTGGGTTCCAACCACAAGCTCCATAGTCATCTTGCTCCTGTTATCCTTAGTCCAAGCAGCCTTTAGATCAAAATATTCCTTCAGCCCTCTAATGTCAAGGTTTGCAGGGCTCTTGAATCCACAGCTGCCCTTTTCAAGGAGGTTCTCTTCAGCCTCTTGGTACCATGCACAGTCATACTGCAAAAAAGCCTATTGACCATGCCAAATACCATCTTTAAATGTCCTTCCAGCATTCTCCCATCCAGTACACCTCTCTTTGGCAACAGACTGAGCAACTATCCCCATGCCTGGGCTGTATAACATCCGACAGCTGGGTTTGGCATATAGTTGACAAGGGCTATTCTCATTGAGTTCTTGGATTACCCCCTACAGGTGTTACTCAAATTATTCCCCCTTCTAACACCCTCATCAATTACATCAATACTCTTCTTCTCAAGGGAACCATCAATCTAGTACCTATGTCCTCCATACCTTCAGACTTTTTCTCCTGCTCCTTCATTGTTTTGAAGAAGGATGGAGGTCTCATCCCATCCTAGACTCGAAGAGTGTCAGTTTCTTCATCCAACCCAGGAGCTTCCAGATGGTTACCCTTGGTATTATCATGCCTCTGTTGCAAGGAGGAGACTGGTTTGCAATGTTGGACCTGAAGGATGCCTACTTCCACACTGGAATGTGACAGTTGCATCAGTGTTTCCTCTCTTTTGCTGCATGGAGAAAGAACTATCACTTCTGTCTTCCCTTCAGACTGTCTACTGCTGTGTGCGTCTTTACCAAATGCATGGCCATAGCTGTAGTATGGCTGAGACAACAAGGTGTTGTCTTTCCCTGTATTGATGACTGGCTCCTTCTTGTCCATTCCAACTCTTATCTCGTTGATATCAAACTGCCACTTTGCTTCCTCAACAATCTCAAACTGGTCATAAAGTACAAGAATTCTTGTCTCCAACCCTCTGAAACCATCAAGTTTATAGGAGCAATCTTCAGCTTTCACAAAGTGGTTGCTTGAAGAGAGGCACTGAAATCTAAGAGCAGCTGTTGAGCATCAATGCTCCAGACAGGTGACTGTCAAAAGATATCCAAATCCTTTTCAATTTCATTGCCTCCTCTACAGTGGTGATACCTAGTACAGCAAAATAAATATGATTTGATAGGCATCACTGAGACCTGGTGGGATGAGTCTCACGATTGGAATGTAGGAATAGAGGGGTATAGCCTATTTTGTAGAAATAGACCAAATAAGAAAGGAGGAGGAGTAGCCTTATATGTCAAGGATGTTTTCACCTGTGAAGAGATCCATGACTTGAACACCGGAAGCCAGGTCGAGAGCATCTGGGTAAGAATTAAGGGAGCGAGAAACAATAGGGATATTATAGTGGGGGTTTACTACAGACCTCCAAGCCAGACTGAGGACCTCGATGGCGCTTTCATAGACCAAATGAGAGCACATTCAAAAAGGAGAGATACAGTAATAATGGGAGATTTCAACTACCCGGATATATGTTGGCAGTCAAACTCTGCAAAGGCGGCAAGGTCCAGCAAGTTTCTTACTTGTCTTGCAGACAGTTTCATGGTCCAGAAGGTGGAAGAGGCGACAAGGGGATCAAATATTCTGGATCTGATCCTGACCAACAGGGAAGACCTTGTTAATGACGTAGAACTGGTTGGATCTTTAGGAGAGAGTGACCATGCCCTATTAGAATTTTGTATTCAGTGGGGAAGAGAAGGCAAGTGTAGCCAGGCATTCGTCTTAGATTTTAAAAAAGCAGACTTCTGTAAACTGAAGGAGCTGCTGGCTGAAATCCCGTGGTCAAGAATAGTCAATGAGAAAGGAGTTCAGGATGCATGGGAGTTCTTTAAAGGGAGGTACTGAAGGCACAGGCTAAAACTGTGCCATTAAGGAGGAAAAATGGAAGGCATCTGAACAAACCGGAATGGTTGACTAAAGAGCTCTCAGCTGAGCTAAGTATTAAGAAAAACATGTACAGGAAATGAAAGAAGGGGGAAATCACCAAAGAAGATTATAAGCAAGTAGCCAGGAGATGTAGGGAGAAGGTCAGAAAGGCTAAAGCACAGATCGAACTTAGGCTGGCCAGAGACATTAAAAACAATAAAAAGGGCTTTTTTAAATACGTCCGCAGCAAAAGGAAAAAGAAGGAGACGATAGGGTCACTGCGCAAGGAAGATGGTGAATTAATAACAGGAGGAAGAAAAAAGGCAGAACTCCTCAACACCTTCTTCGCCTCAGTTTTTTCCCAAAAGGATAAAAACACGCAACCTGGCAGTTGGGGAGCAGGTGAGGAAGTGGGGGAAATGCAGCACAGAATAGATAGAGAGGTAGTACAGGAATACCTGGCCACACTGGATGAATTCAAGTCTCCAGGGCCAGATGAATTGCATCCTAGGATTTTAAAAGAACTAGCAGAGGTCATTGCGGAACCTCTTGCTATAATCTTTGAAAACTCTTGGCGGACTGGAGAAGTTCCGGCAGACTGGAGGAGGGCAAATGTTGTCCCCATCTTCAAGAAGGGAAAAAGAGGACCCAAATAATTATCGCCCAGTCAGCCTGACATCAGTACCTGGAAAGATCCTGGAGCGGATCATCAAACAGTCAGTTTCTAATTACTTAGAAAACAATGCCGTAATTACGAAAAGTCAACATGGATTTCTCAAAAATAGGTCATGCCAGACTAATCTTATCTCTTTTTATGATAGAGTTACTTGCTTGATAGATGAAGGGAATGCTGTGGACATAGTATATCTTGATTTCAGTAAGGCCTTTGACAAAGTTACCCATGACATTCTTGCAAAGAAGCTAGTAAGATGTGGGCTGGACAGGGCTACTGTCAGGTGGATTTGTAACTGGTTGACTGACCGTACCCAAAGGGTGGTCACCAATGGCAGATTCTCATCCTGGAGAGAAGTGACTAGCGGGGTGCCACAGGGTTCTGTCCTGGGCCCGGTGCTGTTCAATATCTTCATTAATGACTTGGATGAAGGAATAGAGAGCACGCTGATCAAATTTGCAGATGACACCAAATTGGGAGGGGTTGCTAATACGCCTGATGACAGGATCAAAATTCAAAAGGACCTGGACAGATTGGAGAGCTGGGCCAAGGCTAACAAAATGAACTTCAACAGAGAGAAATGTAAGGTCCTACACTTAGGCAGAAAAAATGGTATGCAGAAATATAGGATGGGGGACACGTGGCTGGCTAACAGTACGTGTGAAAGGGATCTAGGAGTCTTCATAGACCACAAGCTGAACATGAGTCAGCAGTGTGATGCGGCAGCCAAGAAGGCCAACGCAATTCTTGGTTGCATCAATAGGAGTCTGGTGTCTAGATCGAGGGAGGTATTGGTACCATTTTATTCTGCATTGGTTAGACCTCATCTTGAATACTGTGTCCAGTTCTGGGCACCCCAATTCAAGAAGGATATGGATAAGCTGGAGCAGGTCCAGAGGAGGGCAACCAAAATGGTGAGGGGCCTGGAAGCCATGCCCTATGAGGACAGACTTAGAGAGCTGGGTATGTTTAGTCTGCAGAAGAGAAGGTTGAGAGGGGACATGATAGCCATGTTTAAATATTTGAAGGGATGTCATGTTGAGGAGGGAGTGGGCTTGTTTCTCCTGCTCTTGAGACCAGGACAAGGAGCAATGGATGCAAGCTGCAGGAGGGGAGATTCCGCCTGAACCTCAGGAGGAATTTCCTGACAGTCAGGGCTGTCCGGCAGTGGAATGTGCTGCCACAGAGTGTGGTGGAGTCTCCTTCTTTGGAGGTTTTTAAGCGGAGGCTGGATGGCCACTTGTCGGGAGTGCTTTGAGGGTTTTCCTGCATGGCAGGGGGTTGGACTGGATGGCCCTTGTGGTCTCTTCCAACTCTACATTTCTATGATTCTATGATTCTATGCTTTAGATGTGCCCACTGCGAGGCTAGTTTCTATCTCACTTTGATCCTCTCACTGATTCCCCCATTTCATCATACCAAAGGTGATCCATTAATCCGTGGAATGGTGGTTCCATACTGACAAGGCTCAGGTGGGAGTGCCATTCCTGCCTCCACAAGCAATGACATTGGAAATGACAGATGCCTCCATGGAAGGACGGGGAGAACACACAGAAGGAGTTTTCATCATAGGCCACTGGACAGAATCAGAGACCAGCTTGCACATCAATGCATTGGAGATGCTGGTGGAAGAAAAGGCCCTATGAACATTCGAAGTCTTTCTACAGGACAAAGTTGTTCAGGTAGTGACTGACAACAACATGGTGGTCTACTACCTGAACAAGGAAAAACCTGGGCAACCTCCCTGCTGACCCTAATATCTCACACATGGGAGTGATGCATCAGCATTTCCCTCTGCCATTCATCTACCAAGAGAGGAGAACACTCTAGCAGTTGCTCTCTGCAGGGCTCTGACCTCCTGCCACAAATGGAAGTGCCATCCTGATGCTGTTAATATCTTCAAGGAATGGGCTGACTCACAGTTGGATCTCTTTGTGTCAGGAATCTCTCCCTGCTGAGCCGCAGCCACCAAGGGAGGAGAGAAGTCAGGAATACTTTCAGGGAGAGTCCGAATATACCAAACATCAGGAAAACACAAGCCAAGCCAGGTCTAGGTCCAGTCCAAAGGTTCAAGAGGCAGAGATCTGTTCGGAGGGTTTCAGGGAGCAGGAGACATGAAAGTCGTGAGGGCTTGCTAGTAATTTGCTGCAAGCAAAGAGCAGCCATTGCAGCAGACTTAAATAGCCACTGTGACAGGTGCTACTTGTTATTGTTTCCTCAACCTAGTCCATGCAGCCTCCCCCTGAGCAGCCCATTTCAGCCTTCTTCATGATTGAGGACTGATGGTCACAGGTGGCTGCAACTCCTCTGCATCACCGCTGGTTCTCTCTCCATCATGAGCGGGCTGGGGCAACTCTGTCTCTGTTTGACCTTCCAGTGCAGAGGATGTTTGCAGGTTGACTTGCTCATTCCGTGGCCCAGTCCTTGGCACAGTCAGTTGCTCCTCGATCTCAGAGGCATCATCTATCCCACTCACTGGCTCGGTCCCAAGCACAATCAGTTGCTCCTCAATCACAGCAGCAGCATCTATCACACTTTGCCTCAGTACAGAACGCCCAGTGCTAGACATACTGCTCCAGGAAAACAGCAGGGGAAGGGCTCTCTTTCAGTGATGCCTTGTTAAAGCGTGGGGGTGGCCCCATCATGTACACTTTTCCTCTGCTTTCCTTCATCACTAAAGTGATTTCCAAGATCAAAAGGAACAAGACAAAGTGCATTCTGATCACCTCATGGTGGCCCAGACAACCGTGGTTTGCACCTGCCTCAAGGAAAATTTATCTTAGACTCCCAGACAGGCCAGACCTTTTGAACCTCCACATTGGTCAGGTTTGATATCCAGATCTGGACACATTCAAACCAACACTTTGGAAGATACACTTCTAACCTCCCTCTTGGTGAATCCTAGCAGCTGCTCTTAGCCCTTCAACTCAACATTTGTTCCTGACCTTTTTCTCATCTCGAGGTGTCTCTCCAGACCAAGCACAGACTCATCACATGCTGGACCTTCTTTTGTTGTCTGGTAGAGATTATCCCTCTCATCCATAAATTGTTACCTGGTTGCAGTTTGTAGCAGAATTCAACTAATTGGCAAGTCTTCCTGCTTTTAGCATCCATTGGTAAAACACTTTCTGAAAGGTTATAAGAACTTACATCCATCTCCAATGGAGCCTAGAGCTAGTCCTATCTCAGCTTTCTAAAAAACCATGTGTGCTAATGGCAACATGTGACATTCACCTTCTCACATTGAAGCCAATCTTCCTCATGACCTTTACAGCAGCCAGGTAAGCAGGAGAATTATGCTCCTTTCATGCTTGCCCTACACACCTAACACTGTACAAAGGACATTTCCTCCCTACACTCTTGTAATGCTATGATTTCACTTTCAACCTTCTACAAAACCCTGGGCTTTGCAGTTTAGGGAGGGGCCTTTAGAATTCTCAGCCAGAGAGTTCTTTGGCCTCAACTACAAACCCCAGAATTCCACAGGACATTGAAAATGGAGTAATAGCACTATAACAGCATAGGGAGGAAATGCCCAAAGTCTTTCCCAGGCCTGATATCTCTTTCCTTTCATTTTCATTGATTTTATTGCCTTCATTTATGCAGAGCCTTTTCAGTGACTTGACCAAATCTTTCGCTTGTCCTGATGTCAGGTGGGCTCTGGCCTTCTGCGTCAATGGGATTGTTGACTTTCACCAATGTCAGAGACTGCTCGCTACTCTTCAACAAAGAAGGGTCTTCCTGTGTCATCTCAATTCCTAAGTGGGTTCCATCAGCCCTCCATCTGGCCTATGAACTGGTGCAGGGGACTTCCTCTGTGTGTGCATAGCTGTTCTTCCAAAGCTGTGGCTACCTCATCGACCTTTTGGAAGGGGATGCTTTCAGAGGACATTTGCAGGGCAGTCACCTGGTCTCAGCTGCTGAACATTATTATACATTATGGACTGGATGCCAGATCCACGGCTGATGCTGCCTTTAGGAGAATAGTGTTGTTTTCTTGTGAGGCATGATTCTCCTACCTCCTATGGTAAGCAGCTTGCCAATCTCCTATTTGTGTCAGTCACAGAGACCACAAAAAAGAGTGAGTTGCTTACTTGTAACCGTGGATTTTTGAGTGGTCATCTGTGAACACATACAATACCTACCCTTCCTCTCCACATTTTGTCACATTCCCTATCCCTACCTCCTGGGCTGCCGCTATGGTGGCCATGGAACTGAGGGTTTGAGCGGTCACATGGACCATGGGAGGACGGCTACTGCCAAAACACTTGTATAACAGCCATAGAGGCTTCCAAATGATGCACTGCCTAGACACATTTCTGTGAATTCACAGATGTGAATTCAAAGAACCATGGTGACAGGTAAGCAACCTGTTCTTATTAAATCTATTGCTAGTTACTACTCATCATGGTATACATTAGCTGCAATATCAGAGGTAGAATCATAGAATCATAGAGTTGGAAGAGACTCCAGGGGCCATCCAGTCCAACTCCCTGCTATACAGGAGCACTCATCAAAGTACTCCCAACAGATGGCCATCCAGCCTCTGCTTAAAAACCTCCAAAGAAGGAGACTCAACCACACTCCAAGGCAGCATATTCCACTGCCGGACAGCTCTGTCAGGAATTTATTCCTGAGGTTCAAGTGGAATCTCCTTTCTTGCAGCTTGAATCTATTGCTCCTTGTCCTAGTCTCTGGAACAGTAGAGAACAAGCCTGCCCCCTCCTCAACATGACATCCCTTCAAATATCTAAACATGGCTATCATGTCCCCTCCTAACCTTCTCTTCTGCAGACTAAACATACCCAGCTCCTTAAGACATTCTTCATAGGGCATGGCTTCCAGACCCTTTCACCATTTTGGTCGCCCTCCTCTCGACATGTTCCAGCTTGTCAACATCCTTCTTGAATTGAGGTGCCCAGAACTGGACACAGTATTCCAAATGAGGCCTAACCAATGCAGAATAGAGTGGCACCATTACCTCCCTTGATCTAGACACCATACTCCTATTGATGCAACCAAGAATTGTGTTGGCTTTCCTGGCGGCTGCCACATCACACTGCTGACTCATGTTCAGCTTGTGATCTACCAAGACTCCTAGATCCTTTTCACACATACTGCTATCCAGCCACACGTCCCCCATCCTATACTTGTGACTTTCATTTTTTCTGCCCAAGTGCAGGACCCTACATTTCTCTCTGTTGAAATTTGATCCTATCCTCTGATGTGTTAGCAACCCCTCCCAGTTTGGTATGATCTGCAAATGTGATCAGCATGCAGGTACTGTGCTGTGGAACAACAGCAGAAGAGAGCATGGTTTTTCTGTAGGCCAGAATGTCCAACTAGAGAGGATTTGGCAGCACGAGTTCCAATGTCATGAGCCTGGACTTTGTTATATTTTGGTGCAGTGGGCCCTCCTCTTGTGTGATCTCTGCATGCACAAATATGAGCTTGTCTGAAGTGTTGTACCCCATTATAGCCAATAGATGCAACATGCGCATCCCTATGCTGCCGTGGGTGCACACACATGATGTCTATTGACTATAACGGAACACAACACTTCAGATTTTTTGTTCTACACAGGGGTTCCTGGAACAGAACACAGTACAAAAAATAATGCTACTGAACTATTTCTAGACAGAAGGCTCCTTGTCTTTTTCTGTTTAAGACTTTTTAGTAAGGACAATAAGGAAGTATGAGTGGAAAACAGCAGTATCAGAAACATCTTATAAAATTCAGTGAACGAGTTGTGGCACTGGCATGATAAAAGACTTGCTTGTGACCACTGTAACAGAGGGCAATAATGATAAAATTCATGGTGGATTTGAGGAAAAAGCACTTCTTCCCTTCTTATAAAACTGTTCTCTTGGAATTGAATTTTTTTTATTATAAATTCACACAACATAGAAGCAGAGTCAATAGGTAACAGTATCAAGATAGTTGCGATTCCCCCCCACAGGAACTCTTGCACTACCGTAGTTAAGTCAAAATTTTCATGAGTAAAGGCAATTTTCCGCCTCTGACAAAAATAGAAACTTCTGAAAAACTTGTTTAAAATCCTTCCAGCCTGGCAGCTTTCACTTGTTTGTCCTGTAGTAATTCACATGAAGCTGGTACAGCACAGGTATATGCAAATAAACATCTGATAAATGCCAAACAGATATCTGGTATTCAAATCAAAAGTTGCTGTCAGCTTCTGTGCTCCTATTACCTTTCTGCAAAGTGTCCAAACAATATACAGTGTTAATCAGATATAAGCAACTAATATCTAGTTCTTAAAATTTAAATAGACATCCAAGAGGTTGTTGGAACTGTGGGGAAGGGATTTAAATTGTATTTCTCTTTTTTGTTGGAGGCCTCTTCCTAGTTGTTTGGGAGTTAACTGTGTTTACTAAAACCCTGATGCTATGCCTCCCATCCCTGCAACAGCTATTTCATTGCTGAAAACTGCATTTTCATTGGCTATATATATATAGTTCATAGCTTCGCCCTTAAGAATTGTCAGGGTCACAGAACCTGCCCTGTTAGCAGGTTAGCACAAAAGTGAATTTTTACTTTGGCAAGAGTAAGCAAGCAGCATTCTAGGCAAAGAACACGGCTGAATTTATTTTTTAAGAAAGAACTACAAAAGGTAGAAAACAGCTTTTGCACTCTAGACTACACACACATACATCATCTGACCACAGGCACTGCCCATCTCATGGACCCAGGACACCTACAAAGCTCTTCAAACTCCACTTGAAGTCTGTAGTGCAGCTAAAGCTGCTGTCGCCGCACAAAAGATTGACACAAAATATATATTTTATACAATATGTAGATTTTGCAATAAACATCTATATCACAGGTTTAAAACACTGGAAAAATTGAACAAATAAGGCCATGATGGTTGAAAAACCCAAAAATATCAAGTAATTTATCTTCACCAATCTCACAATATTTAGGTGGTTTATAGAACAAGAATTAGTAATTACATATAAAAGCACAGATATTTTTTTTCTGTTTAAAACTAGAATATCTAATATTCAGTTACAAACCAAAAAGAGTGATTACTTTCTCTAAAGCAGGAAGTAACCAAACCTATTTGCTTAGTTACTACCACGGAGAGGGAACAAATTACTGATTTCTGTTTAAAACCAAGGGCTATTATGTTTTCAGCTAGCAAGTATTTCTGCAGTTTGAAGCACCCAAACAGAGTTGGGCCTGCTAATAACTGTCCCTAGCTGCTCTGCAGCCAATCTGCTTGTTGGACAGAGAGAATCCTGGTTCAGAGGAAAAGGGGTTTGTTGTTGTATAAGGCAGCAACTGAATACAAAGGTAAGCTCATTCATGTTGTTGAGTCCTGTGTGATTGGTGGATCCAGCATTCTGCACAGTTCATAGAGGGAACAGCTAGCTCACAGAAAGCAAAGTTTTGCAAACACCTAGATCCATTTTCCTTACCAATTAGGACTTTTCTAAAGCTGAAAGCCAATCTGCATACATTTCAGAGAGCAGAGACTGGGGGGAATGCTGGAACAGAAAAATTTTATTTCTTGAAACTTGGCTAGGGCCTGTCCCTGTATATACCATTAGCTTTTCCCTTTTGGGGCATGAAATGTACCCTTTTTTCACTGATGGACATACCCAAACACTTCACAAAGCAAGGCATGTTCACAGGCCTGCAACAATGGAGTTGATGTTCATTTTAAGTATTCCAGAGTAGCATATTGTAGAAGCAAAGCACGTCATGTCTGAACATAATGTATTGCTGGATCTCAAGCAAAAATGGTGGAAGAGGCATGTATGGTAACTAAGGTGCTTTTCTGGGAAGATGTGTATGTAGGGTGGGAAATGGCTACGAAAACTCCAGCAACTAGAAAAATATCCCACTGGCATCTTGAAGATGCGGCCTACCTGTTGTATTCAAAACTGAGAGGTGCTTTATGTGCAAAAAATCTCCTCTTCAATGTAGCATTTTGCTACAGGAGCAAAGCAAAGGAAAGAAAAAAAAGAAAAAACGTTGGCACCTGTATGTATTGCTCCTTCAACCAACTTTAAGGAGAAATGTGCTGGCTCGCAGGCTGGGCTACAAATTTAAAGAGTCCTTCACTACTGTTTACTTTTTTTAAAAAAATGTAGAGACTTATAAAATGGGTTAGGTCCTGTTTAGCACACTTCATTCATTCTGCTGCAGCAGTAACAGCTGGCCAAGGAATATCCTCAGTAGAAGGATCAGAGACAGAAAGCAGATCTCTGATCCTAGCGCTGTAAAAGTTCTCACTGGATTAGGTCTTAGGGCTCTGAGCCACCACAGCAGCTGAATGCTGCTAAGAGTAGCAGCCCACCTATTCAGTTGATGTTGTAGATAAGATTTGTAATGGCTAGGACTAGAACAAGTTGTTAGCATATTTTGATGTGAAGCAAGGGGGCTATAAGAGAAGGGACTATCTGCCTACCATGTGTACCCTAAGGACATGGGGTTTCTTGCCCAGAAAACATAGACAGGCCAGAAAAGCATTCTCAATTTGATAGGCTAATTGACCACACGATGTTATCAGAATACATTTATGGAGAAATACATGCCCAAGAAGTCACATGATGTGTCTAGGAGCAGAGATGGGTTGCTATCAACTGAGGGACAACCTAGAGGGTTTGAATTCTGTGTCTGTCCTTTGGGTGCCCTTCTATAACTCAAAGTGCCACGCAAGACTACCTCAAGTTGTCCTACACAGAGGACTTCTTTCCATGGAAACTGCAATGATTTCACAGATCTGAATTCAAAGGAGGCCAGTCTACTGCTCAAATAAATTGACCCAAAAACCAGTAATGAGCAAATAGTTTTTCATACAGGTACACTGTTTTTGAGTCCCACTTTTTAGACCTGGGGAGGTCAACATGCTCTGGTCAGGATTACCACTTGTAGCAATTCAGCCTGGCTGGACAATAAAACTACAGCTGCTCCTAGTGCTCCATGCGCTGCTACAAGTACCTCAAGGGGTGAAGATACAGCCATTTATGTAGGTGATGAGCATAGACACACCTGCCACCATCACTATTCCCTTTATGTTGACCCTGAGCATGTTCCTGCACTGAGCCCTGTTCTGCTCCACTCCCTCCTTTCTTCATATGATGCCACTGACCTCCAGTGGGCTACAATCAATACGACCTGTATAAGCGCAGCCCAGCTCCTCTAGCCTTGCTAGTCTGTAGTGTGGCCAGTGGTAGGCTGTCAAGTGTAGTGTTAAATGTAGCTGGCATAAAACTGCACTCTGGTCTACAGTTAACATTGAATGTGGAGTAGTTCCTACAACTCAAGTGCCACCTTCCTGCAGCGTAACAGGCAATCTTTGGACTCCCGAGCACTTTAGAGAGGACTAATCCTACCCTGCTTTCCAGCATTGTATTGGCCTTAGTTGAGACATCAGTGTCAGAAATACCTCCGCACCTTGGACAGTGTCTCTCCCCTGTCCTTGCAGCAGCAAAGGCAATTTGCGTTTCCAGAGCCCTGGACCATGGCATCTGAAATAAGGCTTCAAGAAGCAGAGCATTCAGGAAGATGAGATGGGTTACCTATGCTTGACAGAAGGCAGTACAAGTAGTGCCTCAGCTGTTATGTGCCAAAAGGAGGGCTTAGCACTGGAGGCTTTTCTAAATCAACAACTGCAAGACATTGTGTGAAAAAAAATGACCTGGCATGGATAGGATGTGAGCACACAGTTGTCTCAGATCTGACACATGAACAAAGGGCAACAAATGTAAAGGTGCTGGTATTATATCTCACCCTAGTCACAGGGCCTGGCTTACAGACTGAGTTCAAAGGAATCACCTGGCTTGCCTTTGGGATAAGAACAGTTGGATTTCCTGATTTGTCTCAATGTACAGCTGAAATCTGCCCAAGAGCTACAAACATCAGACATATCACCAGCAGGAAGAGCACCAAGAGGCTCAAAATTGCATACACAACAAGCTAATCAACAGGTACAGTAAAACACCAGAGAAACATTTTGCTGCTCCTAGCCTCCCTGCCTCTAAATGAACCAGAGGAACGAGGGCAGTGATATAGGCCAAAAGAGCTGCAGCTGAATTTCTTTCTTCAATACCTAGCAGTGGCTTAGGATAAGCTGTCAGTGGAGGGGGGCAATAAACTTTGCATCATTTACTTTCAAGTACCTGGAGATTTCAGAGTGACCCCAGAACTGATAGGCCAGTGTATACCAACCATACCCATGATAGCTAAGGCTTAAATCTCTTGCTCTTCTCACAAGAGGCCCTGCTTGCTGGCTTCTTAACTGCCTGTAGATGTCTTTTTCTTCATATTTAAGTCTGCTTGACTTCAAAGACAAGAGCAGCAGATGGCACATGCCTGTACATGCCCTTAGTTATTAAGCATACATTTGTAGCAAAAGGGGAACTTGAACGTGCAATTGTGATTGCACTTAGCCTCTCCCATCCAAATTACCATTTCACCCCACTCAGTGAGCTCAAGGCAGCATACACACGGTGCTGGGAAGATAAACTGGTGGACTCTGCTACAGTCAAAGAAAGCAGTAATCCACTGTCTGTTCTGAAACTGTGGGGTAAGCAGAACACAGGATCTTCTTCCCAAATTGCTCCAACTGTTGTTTGTATAAGCTGCCCAAATTCAACACTGAACACTCCAAGCATCTCAAAACCCACCCTGTGTGTCCAACAGAAGTACAAAACTAAGGCAGATAACCAGGACTGAGGGTAACTCCTGGGCAGACACAAGGAAAGCCTCCACACAATACAGTGATGTTCCGCCCAAACCGGGCAGGTGGCAGTCTCAACGGCTCATCTGGGCAGCCAAGCAGATCAGATCACTCAGGCTCACCAGGTATGGTGCGTCTCCTTATGCTTACCACGAAAGGCCCTAAACAAGCCAGAGCCAATGTTATGATTTTAAACTATGGACTTCATCCACTCTCAACAGTATGAGTGTAGCTTTCCAGGACCCCAGGCAAGAGCATTCTTACCCCCTTCCACTGACAATAAAGCAGTCAAGGATGAAAGGCATGGGGCATGAGGTCTGAGCAAGTTCCTAACTACCCTGATAACCACAGGAATAGCTTGGAAGAGGCAAAAACCATTCAATCCCAGCAGCAAAACCAAGGCCAGGCTGAGTGTTCCCTTGGGGCTACTGGTGGCCGAGCAGGCCTGTAGAGTGAACATTCCTAACTGGAGAGTTGATTGGGCTGCACTAGGGCAGGAACAGGTCAAACAGGGAGTGGGGAGAGGCGTGAAATGAAAGCGCATTGCATACTACTCGGAGACAGGAATAGCTCATCTTTATCGCAGGGCAGCACAACACAGCGCAAGATGCACCCTGGCCTCCTGCTGGCCATTTAAGCAGTCAGTCCTTTCTTGTCACTCTAACTGGAGGGCAGTGCTTGCACAAAGATGCCTCGTGAGTCTGTCCGTGCCAGCTTTGAGGGTGGCTCCATGGGATCAGCAGTTAAACTGCTGGACTCATTGGAGCTGAGAGACAATTCCTGGGGCATCTCCTCATCACTCTCTTCCTCCTCTTCTTCTTCCTCATCTGATTTAAAAAAAGAAGGGGTTAGAGCAATCCTGGGGTACACAGTCACATTGTAAGAATCCATGTAATGGTACGAGATAAACTTCTGTTTCCTTTCCCTTGAGCCTCAGACCATCCATTTCAAACCACAGCCTCAGGGGCCAGGACCTCACATATCCACTCTGAACACCTCACCCAGCTAATTAGGAGTCCTTGAACAAAAAGCTTTTTTTGGATGGCAACTTCCAGCATTCACCAGCTACTGAAAAGTGAAACATTCCAGGAGGCCAGGTCTTGAAAAAAACAAACACAACTCAAATATCTAGATGCTAATGGCAAGCAACAGGGAAAGCTCACTGGCTTTTGAGTCCTGCTTGTGAGACCCTGGGGAGCATCTGGAAGTAATGCCCTGATGGAATCAGAATGCTGGACCAGATGTACCTTCTCTCTGAACCAGTAAAGCAATTCTTACATTCAAACACCCAGAGTTATTTGGCTTGGCTTAGTGGACAGCCCTAATTTGGCCAAAGAACTGGGGAAGAGGGCTGCTCCCACTGCACTGGTCTTTAAAAAAGATATACCTATTTAAAATGATCTCTCTTAATACTTGAATAGAAATACACTCTCTAGGCCAATACAATACAATGTTCACATAAAATTGCTCTAAGAAAGGAATTAGAAAATAGGGAATATTGAAAAATGACTAGCACTTGTAATTTCTTAATAAAATTAATGAGTGGAATAAAATAGCATTAAGCATAAATAATCTTGATTGCACACAAACAATTCATGTGTTAAAGCACTAATCTAATTAAGTAATAAACATGAAGACTTATTTCTAAATCATAATTTATATTCCAGCATATGATGAAAGAATTCCATTTCTCTATTATCTCTCACTTTAACTCACTTTCGATAGTTCTACTACTTGCCAGAATTTGTTACTCCATTATTCATTTATAATCAATGTTGTATTTTCCCTATTTTTAGTAATTATCATTTTTTTCTGATATTAACCTTTTGTCTCCAAAGAAATGTGAATCTTTGGCATGACCACCATTTACAGACATAATTTGATGATTATGCAACCCAGGAATTTTTTCATTTGCACCAAGACAGTATCTCACTTCATCCTTTGGGGACCCAACAATGCACACATGCACACAGGAAGAGGATCCCTAATTCTCTAAATGCAGGAAGTTTCCACTTTCCACAAATACAGCAATTGTGATCCCACTTTAATTGCTAGGAGACCATCTTATGGGATCCTGGGATTTGTAGTCTGGTAAGGGACTCAGAATTTTCTGACCCATATTATTAGCTTTCTCTGACAGAGAATTCTATGTATGGCATAAAACTACAAATTCCAGGAGGATGGAGCCAGGAATCAAGCCATTATAATTGTGTGGTGTGGAAAAACCCACAGATTCCTTTCCACCTATCTCTCAAAGGAACAGTCATGGCAGTAAAGGATGGTTTATTCCAGTGCAGGAGCTGAGGATGTGGCAAACCTCTTCCTCAAGGTCACTTGGAACTGAGTCAGTTGCTCTCCTTGGACATGAAGCACTTCTCCCCCTCCTTATCTCCCTAATTATCCTCAAAACAAATCTCATTAAAAGCACATTGTTCTGATTCCTACAGAACTGCTTTGCTATAGAGATCCATTTCTGCTTCTGAAGGAAACTCACCAACATATAAGAGGAACAAGGAAAATGGGTCAAAGAGATAATTGGGTTCCAATTCCCAAAGTGCAGGAATACCATCTTACAAGCTCAGGGGTGGCATGGGGGCACATAAGCAGATCTGCAGCATACTTCAGAACTACTGATTTGTTGCTGGTTTTCATTGTTGCTGGCCTTGCTACACCTTACTGAAAGGAAACTGAAGTAGAGAGACAAAGCAAATGGACTAAGGCCGCTCTCTTGAGTTCACAGCTGGAGCAAGTCTAAAGTTAGGAGAGCTCCCAGATATGCTGGAGTCTGTGATTTCATTCTGTGCCTGGCTCTGCATGTAGACAGCAGAAAGATGGGTCCAGTATTGCAAGGCATCCCTGGGAAAGAAGGGAAGTGTGGACAAACCAATTACAGTGTAGCCTTTGAATGTGGCTACATTCTGGCTAGAAACCACTCAGTGACATACACTAGCTAAGCCCCTGGTTATGCCAGTCTGTGTATTTAGGGGGATGTTGCTGAAGGAGGTATAAGATATCTCCTTCAGCAACATCTCTCACTCCCAATGCTTAACCGCGGCAGGACAGCTCAAGTGTGGAGAGTGCTACAAGCTTACAGCTACACTTCTGCAGTTCCAGCAACTGCAACATGTGCCTTGGGGGCACATTCTAGTTTCCTTTCTATATCCATGGACTAAGGAGTGGCTTTACACTGGGGAAGAGGCTTCTCCTTCTTTTCCCAGCGCAGCCAGAAC
Source organism: Iguana delicatissima (assembly GCA_948472985.1). Taxonomy (NCBI): domain Eukaryota; kingdom Metazoa; phylum Chordata; class Lepidosauria; order Squamata; family Iguanidae; genus Iguana; species Iguana delicatissima. The sequence continues at coordinate 378,826 of CAOKZL010001185.1, read as the reverse complement.
ACACCTCAATACACCCCTGCGGCCAGGAGAGCAGAGCTGCGCCTTCAAACTCTCAGCTGCTGTTCTGCACCCAGGGACACTGGGAAAGCAGAAGTGGACTCCACCTGATCCCCACAAAAGTATGCTGGTGGAAACCTACACTCTAACAACATGCTTACTAGTTCTTCACTTCTGTGTACTGGCTGAAGAAGTGTTCCCAAGGCTCAAATGGCTGAGGCATCTCTGAGGCCCAGAACATGCAGGTCCAGAGCTTACCTCTCTTTAAATCCTCTCCTAGGCCCTTTCGCACCACATCGTTATAGCATTATGATTTCCTTTTAACTTTAACCGTTCAATACTGGGGCTTGTATTTTAGTCAGAGGCACTAGATGACCTCTCTGAGTGAGAATTGTAAATGTCTCCTCCTTGAAGAGAAGCCCCAGGATTCCACAGGATGCAGCCATGGCAGTTCAAGTGGTATTAAAGAGTTTTATCTGTGTAGCGTGAAAAGGCTCCCTAGTGTGCACAGTTTAGATCTGCCAAAACAGCCCCTTACAAAACAAATACCTTCAAATTGAGAACCCCTTTCTTCGTTCCCCTTTTCACACTATTAAATGGAAAGAACAGCACCACCTCACACATTTGTAAGTTAAATGGAAGAGCAACAATCCACAATCTACCACTGAAAACAAAAAAAACAAGAAAATGTTTGGTCCCTCAAGGGGACAGACAGTACCTTTATCTGGGTCCAAGGGATTCAGGGAACTTGTCAGGTTCGCAAACTTGAATACAAGGAAGAAACAAATGTAAGTAATGATGATCCTGACTTGGCAACCAGCTCTGCCTGCAATCTAACTATACAAGAGACAGATGCTGCACAGCCCTTTTAATGACACAGAGATAGCTAATGGGGAATGGATGAGAAAAAGGCAAGGGCTTCCACTATCCAGATGAATGAACAGACCTCACTTTCTGCATATTCACAGTGGAGAAAACCCACATCTTTGTGTTTTGCTAGTTTACTGGGCTCTACATAGGGAATCTCACCAGCTGCTTGGACACAGATTGGCAAAAAACAGGGCATATCTCCCCATTTATCAATAATGTCTGGATTTCAGAACGAACATCACAGTGGCGTTCCAGCCCTGAATGAATGGCAACATGCTGCATCTTGTGTCCAAACCCATACGCACTCCTAGTATTTTGTAGTTCAGCAGTACAGCACACGCAAACACTCCAAACTTGAATTCCTGTCATCTCCAGTGAAAAGGATCTTAAGTTAGGCTTAGAAGGACTATGGATGGAGATTCTGGAGGGCTACTGCCTTGGAAAACAACATCAAGGTAGGTCAGTAGTAGGCAAACACAGAGCGTCTAGAGGGCTATTTTTCACCTCGTGGACTGATTATAGGCTGCAACAGGCCCAAAAAGGCAGAAAAGCTGAAGGGAAAAAAAAAAGCCAAAAATCAATTTCTGAGTTACTATGAGGGATTTGTTTATTTTGGAGTTGGGGCAGTGCTTAGTTCTTCCATAAAACTGCTGCTCTCAGAGGGCCCCAGAGCAGAAACTTTTAGTGATAAAAACTCAGCATGGAACACGAGGTGTGGGACAAAAACTACTAGGGAAGCTACATGCAGACCGCAAACTGCCCTTTGCCCACTCTTAAGCTATAGAGACCTATGCTTTTGCACCTTGACATATTTAAAAGACATGATGTTCACATGTGGAGGACAAAGAGTTAGAAACAACTTCTTGATTCTAGCATCCCAGCAAAAAGAGTATTAACCAGAGTGGATCTTGCCCTTCAAGTGGGGAATTACATAAATCTTAATCTCTCATGCCAAAGGCTCCAAGACCTACCTCTCCCATCACAGCAATGGGTGTCTCGCCTTTGGCCTGAGCCACACGGTGCTCTATCAGGTAGTACATGTACTCATCATAGAGAAGACGGATGAGATGGAAGGATCCAAAACTGGCAGCACTCCGCAGAGTCAGATCCCGAATCACCATGGAGCTGGGAAAAGAAGAATTCCAGGGCAGCAGTTACTACCAGGACAGCTCCACAACGGATGAATCACATCACTTTACAGAAAGTGAGACAGGGAAATGGGAGAGGCCAAAAGGCATCAAAATGGCTGTGCCAGGGTTAAGTAAATAACTAAAATGATAAGTGATAAGAAATAATAATTATGGAATAAAACGTATGGTTTAATAGTTAAGTGTAAATGTTTAAGTAATATGAACTGTTTGCAACAAGGGCAGAAACCAGTTTTAGTGATGCTTTGTTAGTATTTGTTTTAGTTGCATGTAGATGCCTGTTAATGTTTGCATGGATGTATTTTTGTTGTTGCTGTTTTGTATGTTTGGATTGCGCTGGGTTTTTTTTTAATTTAATATTTAAAAAATTTTTTAAAAGGCTATACCTGAGCTAGATGTGAGCTAAGAACAAAGCCCAGCACTCTCCATTTTTCACTTTACCTGTAGAAGGACCACTTGAGGAGAAAGAGTTTGGCAGCTTTGGGGAAACTGGGGCTGCCATGGTAGGGCTTTAGGACTTGGCTGACTACGCCATCTAGCCAGACAGCCCACTGTTCTAGAGAGTTCTGCTGCTGCAGAGTCATCTTAAAGTCTTGCTCAAGGCGCTGAACCACGCGATCCTCACACCGACACACCCACGAGGCCTGCTCCTGGGGGCACCAAAGAGAGAGAGGAAAGCATTGCAAGATGGCTCCTGCTCATCCACAGGGCAAGCCACCTGAATCTGCTCTAAGGAATGCTAGAAACAGAGCAGCTGCAAGGGTAATCTGACACTGACACCTACAAGATGCTACTGACTGCTTTGAAAGGAAAGCGATATCCCTCTCAAGGCTGAAGTGAGAAGATCTCTAGGATTCAGAGTCCAAGTCTGCTGGTGCACCTGCTGTTGGAAAGGGAGGGGAACCAACTGGTGCAAGAATTTGCAAAGGGAAACAGAGATGGACTGATTGCCACTGTAGCACTTAAAGCCATCTCAGGTCAGCACAATTTTAGTCTGTAGTTCTACCCTGTTGGCAGTGCCCACCTAGGAGGACATTTTCACTACAGAGAACCACACTTTATCCTCATAATGAACATCTGGAATTCACTGCCACAAAGCACAGTGAAGGCCATTAGTTGACAACCGACGTAACAGCTGATTATACAAGGATGATTATTTTGGAACCACAGAGGAAAAGGCAGAGATCGTTTGGCACACACAACTGACAAAAACAATCCTCCACGTTACTCCTTATCATAATATATACTCTTGCTTGAATTTGGTTTGGGGGTGGGGAGTCCATCAAGATTGAGTTTCACGTAAATCTGTGACATCTAGTTTATCATTCAGGTAGCTATAAACAGCTTTGACAAGCTCCTTGAAGAAAGGGGTCCATTAACAGCAATGGCCATCTCTCAGGAATGATTTAGCTGTCTGTTTCTGCATGGCAAGGGATGGGATTAGATGGACCATGGGGTCCCTTCCAGCTCTATGATTCCATTAGCCATCACAGCGAAGTAGCCCTACGGAAAAGGAACCAGTATATTTCTTTTTTTTCCCCATATATTTTTACTGACTGTACAAACAGTCCCCTTTATACAAGAATTTATATACACATATATATAATATATACAGTACAGTATTCAATGTCCTAGATATCTGATTTGTATGTTTTCCATCTGATCTTATTGCTATTAAATTTAGATTTTCATCCTGGAAACATCCTGGAACAAGTACATTTCTGAGGACCAGATTATGGAAACAAACCAATGAGAAGCCTGCTATATTTGTGTCCTGATTATGAACTCCTTAAGGCAGTGCATCTCAACAGCAATCCCCCCACATCCGCAGTGAGCCAGGGAGTGGTACCATATTTGTGTCCCTTGGCTACAATTGTTTTATTTTTCTTTTCTTGAAACACATCATTGACTGGCAGCAGACAGCCCGTGGACTGCCACTGGTCCACGGACCATCACTTTTCAGTTGTCATGCCCTAAGGCTGATGGCTTGTTGCGATGCAAAAATGTGTGCTGATTAGATAGGCTGAGCAAGCTTCAACCTTCAAATCCCCTCCCAAAAGTGACAGATAAGTGATGTGACAGTTTTCAGTTAAAGGGGACCAGCCTAACTTGTCAACAGAAGGAAAGAAACTCCAACTACTGGGTTCCAAATGAGACAGGTGGTAAGACAGGCACTGAGCACAGCTGAGCTAGGAGCCCTTCAGGCTGAGCAGGAATGTGTGGGTAGTATTACCTGGACATTTGCAAAATCCACCCGGTTGAGATCGCTTAGCATCTGATTAATCTGAGCCGTATTCTGTAAGACGGCCCGGGCAGCCTGGGCAAGATGGTTCAAGGAGGTGTAACGCCGCAGGGTCTGGGCAAAGGCACTTGCTGCTGCCACCTGAAAGTCAAAACACAGGAGGTACAACTTGTTTCCTCACAACTTTGTATTCTGTGAGAAACAGCCCAAAGAGCTAGGAGATAATTGCTATGTCAAACCCTGTAGGAAGTAGCAGAAGGAAGGATTCACATCCCCAGTGACAAGAGCCTGCCATCAGACTCTAAAACTCTGGCCCAAGTTGACTTGAGAGCTGTCTACCAGTTTATCCTAGCCCAGGTCAAAGACTCCCAAGAGCAGAACCACAGAGCGTCCACCTGAGAGGAAGCTATAAGGCTAAGAGCCCAACCTTAATGCTGCCTTCCTGCCTCCACAATTTCTACCCTTTGGCTCACCTTCACACGGACCATCTCTTCCGGAATATTCATCATGGCGTTTGTCAGCCAGCTTTCCAAACTTTTTGCAAAATTTCGGATTGCTTGCGTCAAGGCACCTGAAGTAGAATGGAACAGCAACAATGACATTGCCCTAGAAGAGCCAGTTCTAGAGTAGCTGGCAGTCCTCTAGTTGTCATGGCTAAGGCACAAAATCATGGCTAAGCCACAAAGGCAACTCAGTCTATGGGGATGACTTCAGTGAATCCAACCTGAGGCCAAAGAAGCTTCCCAGCCAATGAGGGGCCCAACCTCTCAAATCCATTAGAGGACAAAGCAGAGATGCAAGACAAAGGCCTACCATCAAGCTGAGGTAGCTTGCTTTTGCCACCAGTATTGACTATGGCCCAAAGCCTGTATTATCCCAAACGTGAGCTGTACAACATGAGCTTACTCGGAATGGGCCGGAGCACTTCTGGGATCAGGACCTCGACCAGCCCCTGGTACAGCAAGTTGTCACAGTCCTTCGTCCATTTGAGGACAGGTTCATACTTGGACAGGGTCACCAAGCAGCTCTTTGGGAGACGTTTCTCTGCTTCATCATGGCTAAACATAAAACACAGAAACCATGTTAAAGAGCACTGTCACAAACCCCCATTCAATTTCTGCACTCCTGCAGCCTTTCCACATGAATAATCAGTGGGTTTTGTTTACTCAGATGTAAGAAGCTGCATATAGTTAAAATGGAGGTGCTGTGGTGAGACAGTTAAAGTGGGAGTATCTGTTTCCTATTTCCCTTCCTTCCCAAGTTATTTTTTTCCATCAAGTAAACAGTCCCTCCCATAAAATAATCCAAGAACATTTCAGACATCAGGTTATGGGATGTTTACTAAAACATTTGTTCTTTATATATAATTTCCTCTGCCCTTTGAAATACCCATATTTAACTTTTGTTACATTGGTATATGTCAAAGTCCACAGACAGCCTGAACCAATGGTCTGAAGAGTAGTGAACTGCTGCTTCATTTTGTTAGAAATCCAACAAGCAGATTCTGTAGGAAGGGAACTTAAGGACAATATGTGGGTATGCTCAGGAGATGCTGGGAAAAACAATCAAGGGCTGGTGGCAAAGGAAAAAGCAGGGAACATGAGGAGATACTGATAAAAGAGTCAAACATCAATTCATAACTTTGACAAGTGCTGGCTTATTATTCAAATTGTACACCAGCATTGGTCAGTCTTTTGACAGGTGTGACAAAAGTCAAACTAAAAACATGAAGCCATGTGGCATTATAGTTGGCATTGCCAGGTGGCATTATAGTAAATATGCAGCAGTTCCTCCCATTCCATCCCACACCAACATATATCTTCACTTCTACTCCCTACAATAGGCAGATAGCACAGCAACTCAATGGAAAGCCACACATGGCTGTAGGTCTTGCTCTTTGTCACAGGAGGAGCAAGAGCCTTCTCCACTTCTTACCAGATGTGTCACAGCTCCCCACTGCCCATGCCCTTAAGTGCATCATGCGTGATGTTCTTACTGAAGGAATCAGTAGGGACACAATCAGGAAGCTGCCAAGTTTAGGAGTGTGGTACAGAAGTGAGTGTAGGACTAGGACTCAGAACGTCCAAATTGCAGTCCTTGTTACACCATGAAGCTCATGGGGTTAGTTTGGGTCAATTACATTCTCCTGCAGCATAAAATACCTCACAACGTTACTGAAAAATAAAATGGGGAGCAGGAAAGCCATGTATGCCACTTTGAGCTCACTGGAACAAAGGTGGGATATAAATGTAACAAATAAATAAACTACTTCCTCAGCCCAATTTTTTTTAAATAAGAGCCAATCCCACTTGCAGAAGCCCAGAAATTACTGCCTTGCAGACACACTCACATAACAATGGGGGTGGCTTCACTAGGCTGGTTCATATTGTACCGCCAAAATGTCTTCCAGAGTGTCTCCACCAGGGTGAATTGCAGGTTGACCATCACATCAACAATGGCCTGAGAAGGAAGAAAAAGAACTGTTTGTCTTACAGTCATTTTCAGTCAGGGAGGGGACAAGAGCCCATATCGAGTTGTCTCTGCCCATCTTGCCAACAAGGCAGTAACCAAAGTTCTTCCAAATGAATCCAGCAGGAGGAGCAACCTACACCATGTGCTCAGTTGTGTTACAGAGCTTGGAAGCTCCAATAAGCGGTCTCGGTGAATATCTACTTGGACATCACCCCGATAAATCAATAATTATTGCTCTCTACAGAATGACCATGAGCCAGGAAGAGGAGACACAAGGTTATGATCTCTCAACCACTGTTCTTTCTTTCTTTCTTTCTTTCTTTCTTTCTTTCTTTCTTTCTTTCTTTCTTTCTTTCTTTCTTTCTTTCTCTTTATAGAATGTAAAGGCCACAGAGAAACAAGATAACATCATGAACTTAACTCAAGGGAAAAACAAAGCTAAAGCTGGTACCTCTAAGAGTACCAAAAAGGGTAAGAACTTCAGCTGGTTCTTCTGCTACATCATACCCTGTAGGAAATAAACTGACAGGTAACAATGACACTGGTAAGGAAAAGCCTTCTTTGCTCAAGTGCCAACCATCTATTAGGGTGTGGGGAGGACGCTCGCCCCTCCCTCACTGAAAATGACCATCATATAGGTAAGATAAACAGTTCTTTTTCCAGTGATGCGGGGATGAGAGTCCATATGGGGATGCACTGGAGTGGCTTCCCTTGTCAGGTGGGCCTGCTGGTACTGAAGCAAAGGAGGGGGCAGAAGTTCTCAGATTTCACCATCTCTTGAAATATGTGCCCCCCTAAAGGCACCCTCAGCTGAGGCAAGTATGTCCAGCCTATAATGACACACAAAGGTGGATGATGACCTCCATGTGGCTGTCCTACAAATCTGCAAGTACAAACACCCCTGAAGCAGCTGCACTCCTGGTGGAGTAAGCCTGAACTAGGCCTGGTAGAGGCACCCCCTTCACTCTGTAGCACTCCCTAATACAATCTCTAACCCACCTGCTGAGTGTAGAAGCTGAGACCTTCCCTCCTAGTGAGTGCTGGGAGAAGAATACACACAAAGCATCAGACTTCCAAAGGCTAGACATTTTCTTAATGGCACATCTGGTATCTACAGTATGCCTAACCTTCTCCAACGGCTTGGAAGGCTTCGAGCAGAAGGATGGCAAGATCAACTCCTGTTTGTGGTGGAACAGTAAACTGATCTTCAGAATGAATGACAGATTAAGATACAGCCACACAGCCTCTGGTGTAATCTGACAGACCTTATCCCTGGCTGACACAAGCTCTCAATTCTGACACTCTGCACACTAACAATCACAGCAGGGGTGTCTTCCAAGTTAGATGCTTGTCAGAAGACCCCCCTGACAAGCTCTAAGGGATGATGGTCAGGGCCTTAAGTCTCATGATGGGAATCTGAGTACTATGTGAGGGGCTGAAAGGGAGAGGTCCCCTTATGAATCTGCACACAAGCAGATGTATGGAAATCCTGTTGTCCTTGCTTGGAGGCAGGACCAAGGTGATAGGTGATAGCAGCCACGTGTTCTTGTCAATATGAGATCTAAGCCACCTGTCAACCCTCTTCTGGAGGAACTTCAGCAGCAAGGGAACTGTGATCTGGAGACACTTGTGCTTCTTACACCTGCACCACCTTCTGAAGACACAGAAGGCATACCCACACACTCTGCATGGAGGACAGGATGGCTTCCACTACCTTTTCTGAATCCCTGCTTCTGGATCATGTGCAGAGGCAGCCATGTGGTTAGCTGGAGCCAGTACAGGTCTGAATGATGAACCTTTGCCTGAGACAATAAGTCTGGTCTCACTGGTAACTGCAGGCTGTCCAAGGCCAGTTGCTTATTTCTGAGAACCATGGTCTTCGTAGCTATGGTGGGGCAACAGCATCACTAATGCTTTTTCCATCTGCAGTGTCTTCAGTACTCTGGGTAGGAGTGGAAATGGAGGGAAGGCAGACCCTTTGGCCAGTCTGTATAGCAGACCCTTTAGCCAGTCTGGAGTCTGAGTGTCTAGTCCCTCCATCCAATAACTGGAGAGGAACCTGGGGACCTTGCTGGCCAGGGAAACAAATAGGTCTATTTTTGGCATTCTGAACCAGCTACTGGAATACTTCTGGGTGGAGGCTCCACTTGGCCTGGTCCATATACGTGTGACTCACCCAGTCTGCTCTCGTGTTGAGGGTTCTCTGCAGATGCTCCACCCACTCATTCCAGCAGGAGCTCAGCCTCTTCCATGAAGTGGGAGGAACTGGATCCCATTTTGGTCAATGTGGATTTTTGCTATTACGATATCTGTCTTGATCAGGACTGCTCTGCCTTCCACCTGGCACTGGAATGCTATCAGAGCTAATCTGACCACCCTTGGCTGCAGCCAAATTCCCTGAGCCAAGAGGAGCCTGCAGTGGGCTCTCCAGCCTTGGAGACTCTCACTGGTGGTGATCTGAATCCTCGGGATGTCCCAGAAGTTTCTTCTCTTGAGTATGGCTGGGTCACCTGGCACCTTGATCTTCTGTTGAATCTTGCCTGCAGTCGCCATTTGATGAGGGAGGAGCAACCACTGCAACAGTCTGGAATGGAATCTTGCCCAAGGGACACAATATATGGCCACCATCATAAGGCCTTGGGGGTGGGCTAAGGTAGCCAGGTATGCCTGTCTCATCTGTTTTATGCCACAAGCAGACTTCTTGATGGTCTAAATTCCCTCCAGTGGTAGAACCACTGTACCAAAAGCAGTGTCTAACACTGAATTAAGGTGCTGGATATTCTGCAATGGTGCTAAGTGCTCTTCTCTTGGCTCACCAGGAAGCCGCGCTCCCTCAGCAACCTTCTATTCACAAGGAAGCTGTGCTTCTCCACTAAGCTCCTGCATTATGCTGGCCCTGCTAGAAGGATTCCACATGTACAAACAAATCATCAAGGTACAGATTGATGTGGATGCACATTCTCTTTCAAGCCACTACCAGGGCCACCATGACCTTGGTGAACACTCTGGGTGCTGAGGTAAGGCTGAAGTGGAGGCCTCAATATTGAAAGTGCCACCCAGTGTAGTTGAAATGCAGAAACTTGTGGTGTGCTGGATGGATCATAATGTGCAAGTATGCCTCGGCCAAACTGAAAATGGCCGGGTAGTCCCTGGGCTGGATAGCTTGAAGGATGCTCTTTAGTCCTCCATTTGGAAATGAAGTTTCTTGATATACTTGTTGACATACCTGAGGTTTAGGATTGCTCTCCAAGCACCATTTTTCTTGGGGATGAGGAAGATGGGGGAGTAACATCCCTTCAAACTCTGTGTAGAGGAGGGTACCTCCTCTATCATTCCAATTTGGCTTCGATAGTTGATCATCTTCAATAATAAGACTCTGTTTTTGCAGCTTCAGGATGGAAGGAAGAAGTCTGTGACAATTCTAGTTTGTAGCCTTGCCCCAGAGTGTTGAGGACCCAGCAGTCTGAAGCTGTCTGCTGTCAGCCCTGAAACCTGCCCCCCACTGGTGGACTGGGATCATGCTTTCTGGTTGCTGCTGTGCCCGTCTGGGATTATCAGCTCCCTGGAAGGCATTCTGTCTGGGTTACTGTCTTGTCTGTGGTCCACCTCCTACTGCTGCCTGGGATCCCTGAAGTGTCTTTGCCTGGAAGAAGAAGCAAAGTTTGAAAAACAGCAGGCTCTTGAGGAATGGAAGGAAGGTGGCTTTGCCTAGTGGGCCTCCTGTCCTCCCTCTTCCTTCTATGAACAAGGATCTTCTTCTTGTCCTTGGTGTTGGCAAGAACAGGGTCCAAGGATTCCCCAAACAGTTTGGTGCCAAGGAATGGAGTTGATACAAGGCTGTTCTTGGCCTGGACATCAACATTCCAGCTTCTCAACCACACTTGGTGCCTGGCTGTGGCCACAGCAGCCTGGGTCCTGGAACAGAACTGGATCCCATCTAGGACAGCATCAGCTGTGAAGGTCAAGTCCTTCAATAATTTGTTGGCTACCTGTCTGGCCTTGATTAACTGAGGGGAAAAGATCTTGAGCAGTTCCTTGTTCCACAGGATCACAGTCCTTTCTGTAAAGGAAAAGGAGGCTGCAGCCCTTAGTGGCAAGGTGATTGCTTTGTGACCTTCTTGAAGGAAGCCTCTTGTCTTCTATCCTCAGTACCCTTTAATGAGTCCTCTCCATCTTTAGCATAGGCCTGTTAGAGGGCCATCCACCAGAGGGATCTGCAGCTTGGTCATCACATCTGGAAGTGCACACAGCTTCTCGACACAGGCTGGGCTAAATCTAACTGCAGCAGGTCTCTTCCACTCTTGCCTGACTACAGTCATAAAGTTTGCTGGAAAGGGGACATGCAAAGCTGAGGGAAAGCATTCACCACTGACTTGGGGTAGCTCTGGCATTGTGGAGTCTGGGCTGGTGTGTTGACACCCAGAGTTTTGACTGCTTTTCTTAAGAGAATGGTGAAGTCCTCCAGATGAAACAGGCTGGCAGAGAGAGGAATAGTCTGGTCATTCTGTTCCTCATCTGAGAAAGCTCCCCCTCTTCAACCTCTGTGTAGCTCAGGTCTTCCTCTGCTTCAATTTGACCATTAATGGAGTGCCTATCCCCAAATGCCTCAAAGACAGCTGAATCCTGTAGCCTGCATTATCTGTGGGGGGAGGGTGCTGGGAGAGGCCCACAAGGTTGTGGACTTGGAGGAGTCCATGCTGATTTTGTGACTTCCTGCTGCCTTCCTCCAGCATGCACACTGTACTGGTTCCATGCAGTTGGCATCAGGTTGTCAATACTGGCTGTGGTTGCTCTCTTGCGGGCCTTTTGACCACAACAAAGATGGTAGTCGTGGCTCCCCTCCAGGGCTTCAGGAAGCATGTGGCCCACAGAGGAGCATGGCAGAATGGAAGTGGGGGCTGGCCTCCCAATCACTGCTGGTCTCAGGAGCTGCGTTGCCCACTCGGCACAGAGCTGCTAGGGAGGTGCCAGGATGCATGTTTCTGCTTGCGTTCAAGGATTCTGCAGCCATACCAGAATCTCTGGAGGAAAATATTCCCCCTGAAAGGAGGGTCCCACAGTACTCACACCTGCTATAGAATTCAATGGAAACTATGCAATCTGCTCTGCTGTTTGGGAGCCCTGTGTTCTGGCCATGCTGAGAACTCCGCCCTCAGGGTCAATTCTCAGGTCTCACTAACCAATAAGTCACCAAGTAAGGCTCCTGCTGAATGAAGCCAGACTGGTGCAGCTACTGGTCATCCATGGAACTGGTCTTCCCATCCCCAAAAACTTTTTCCTCTGCCTACTGCTGCATCCCCTTACATGTGGTCGCAAATGCAGCACAGCCCAGGAGGCAGAAGAAAGAAAGGCGGAGGGGAGGATGGAGTGATTAGTGATTGGAGCAGGGAGGTAGGAGAAGCGAGAAAGATGAGTGTAGAAAAACAGACAATGGGGACTTAAGAGTCTTTTCTTCAGGCAAAGAGAAAGAGAGAGAGAGAGGAAGCAAGAAGTGAAGCTAAGCTGCTGCTGCTTGTTAGAATGAAGCAGAAATGAAACTGAGCACATGGTGTGAGTTGCTCCATTTACTGGGCTCCTTCATAAGAACTTCAATTTCCGCCTTGTTGAAGAGAAAGACGGAGACAACTCAATATGGACACTCCTCCCTCACAAGGAAAGTTAATGACCAATCCAATTATAAATCTGTCCAGCAGAAAAGCTTCAGCTGCCTTTTGTAACAATAATTCCTTCCATATAGCTCTTTAGTACCCAATTTCCTTTTCTGAGTATACTCTCCACACATACCTCACAATGTTCTCTATAAAGCAACTGGAAAGCCTTCACATCTTCAGGCCCAATGCCCTCAGGGAGGGTCTTCCCCTGTAGATCCAATTCTGCAAAGTCAGGGAGGCTGCGAGAGGCATCTACACAGAGAAAAGAGAAGTTAGGCCTCAGCCCTAGCAAGAAATCCTATTTTGTCATCATTCAGTCAAAGCTGAATCAATAGTTTTAAGTTTATTCTTAAGGGGCTCAAGCCAAGCAGAGTTGCTTCAGAAGAAAGGTGAACAATCTGGTTGTTGCCAAAAGGTAAACATTCTTCATGGGATTGATAATATTTGGAAATGACTTCCCACACACAATGATACAACCACATGGAAAATCTCCAGCTGCACATATCTCTAGGTTTCTCCATATATTTGAGCTCCTTCTGTGTAAAGGCCTGAAGATATATTTTCCACTACACAAAAGCTATGTGGGCTATCAATCAAGTTACTAATATCATGCCCACACTCGTCAAGGAGCAGTTTTCTGCAAGCCAGGTGGTTCTGTATGTACGTATGAAAGCCATACAGAGAGGTTGGTGGTACATCTTTCTCTGCTTTCAACTCACAACACCTCACACAGTCTGAAGTCCCTTAACACAGGACTTCTTACCCAGGAACTGCTGGTACTGTTGCACTTGGGCACTGATGTCAGATAGTCCGGAGGCCTGCTGCTGCCCCACAGCCACTCCATTGGTCATGCCCTCCATCTTCTGAATGGGTTTGAGCCTAAAAGGTAGAGAATATTTGGGTCAAGGCATGCCAGAATATCAACCACTGGACGTGAGGAAAGAAAGGGAGCATGCCTGATAGTGTCAGGACAGGAGTGTGACTATGTCTTGCCAAAAGTGAGGTTGTTGCTGAGATTTTGCATTGCCTGTGAGAAACGGAGGGGAGGGGAGGGGAGGGGAGGGCAAAGGGGCCAGAAGTACAAGAGAGGAACCATGGAAGCTACAGTAGAAGCTAAGAAGTAGAAGACATTGCTTAGGAGAGCGGGACGAAATCCAAGAAGCTACTTTAAACCAAGTCAGACTAAAGTGTGTGCTGTACTACAGAGCATGGCCCTTCCACTGCACAGTTTCTTACCTCTGCTTCTGGGAAAATGGCTGTTGCCTCATGGCCAGATGTTGCTGGTCTTCCATGAGCCGTAGCAATGGAGAGTTGGCTTTGATACGCAACCCATAGTAGTGGTATTTGGAATTCCCTCTGGGGGAAAAATAAAGTCAATATTCCATAAGCCTGCATATGAATCCATTTAGCTTCAACAAAACATACATTGCTGAAGACTGAGTACTCCTTCACATAACTAAAGCCACTTACCATAACATTTCAACTGCCACAATGTCCGATAAATCTGCATGGTCATTTGTCTTAAGCAACCCAGTGAGACATGATTTTAATATAATAAAGCATCTGGGAAGATTTCTTTGCTCACTTAATTTGTTTGCCTTGACAACAAGCCTATGAGATTACTTGCTGTCATCTCCAATGTATTTATTCATTTTACTTGACAGTTTCTAAGCCACCTATTTGATGCAGGTCCTAAACTTAGCTTATAGCAAAAAAAGGCAGATATGGAAGTAGGTCAGAAAGCGACTCGGCAGTGTATTGACTATGAGTATGAGCTAGAATCAGAAAATCTCAGGTTTGTAACTTCTTTCTGCCTTGTGGTCTCTTCCAACTCTACATTTCTATGATTCTATGTACAACTTAGGTGGCAAGGCTCCTCAACTCCATCCCCAGCTACAATTTAAATTAATATTACTGACCCTACTCCAGTAGAGTCCATTACGCAGTGCCCCTGAGCAGCACCATCCCTAAGCCCACATCCCTTGCGCCTGCAATAACCTGCTCATTTTTTTCACTTACACTTTTTTTTTTATTCCATTGAATGGCCAGAAAATGGAGCACCAGTCTCCAACTGCCCCACAGTTCACTTTTTCCCTTGCCCAGAATGCTCGTGGGACTCCTTTTCCAAAAAGGCAAGATTATGAGATGGCCAGAAGCTGAGGCTCTGTAGCTACTGTTAAAATTATCTTTTAATAAGAAGAGAGGAAGAAACTGCTTGAATTTAAGCTACAGTTCAAACAAATTAGATGGTACCTTGATCTGATTTATGAAACGATCAGACCTTAAATGTTTCCATAGCTATACTCAAACTCTCACTACTCCTCTATAATCTGTTTGTTGATTATTTCAGGTTCATGCAAAATATATTTGCTCTTGTAGAATTATGTCTGAATCTTAGAGACTGGTCATATGGGAAGCGGTATCCCAAAAGACCTGCACTATGACCTATTAAATATGTATCCCTGCCAAACAGAAATTCTTAGATGATTGTTCTCTTTTAGTAGTGGTTAATTCTAAAGCCAAATTTTAGCAAGATTCTTGTGGCTGTTGGTCTTATCATGGGATAAGATACTTTTTTTCAGCATCATGTATTATGCTTTCTCTTCAGTGTGGTTTGTTCATAGCAGCAGTTTAGTTGGTTTTTTAAGTATCTGTCGTATTTAATTTAGACCACTGTATCCATGAGCTAATTTGCCTGCTGCAAAAATTAAAAGTTCTGTGAGTGAACATGCCTACCATGGCCAGCACTTTATGCATGGCAACCATTTTGTGAAAGCATCTTTGACCCTTTCCAGCAGACAATTCCAAGCATGTGCGCCTATTTAAACTATTTATACAATTGTGAGCTTATTTAAAGTTTACAAAGACAATGTTTGTGAAACCATTTGAACACTCTAAAATGTTATTAAAATACCCAACACTATTATCACCCTTTATCTAAAGCCAACTAGTATTCTCATGGCAAGGATGAGGTTTGAACCTTGACCCCCTTCAAAACTACTGACTGGACCACAGACATTCTCCATGATCACATAGAAACCATAAATATTTCCAAACACACACACAAATACACCAAAAACTCAATGTTTTTTCAATGTTATGTTCTACAGGTAAGTTATCAAGAAAATACAAAGTAATGTTTTCACTGCAAAAATCAGAAAGATGCAAGCTCCAGGATTAGGCCTGAGAACTGGTGGACAACCAACCTCACAGGAAACATACGAATGCCAGTCAGAAAGCTCTCCTCTGTTTACCTGGTTCCAAGGCGGCGAGTACGAAGACCCATAAACACTGAACGGATCAGCTTGCCAAAGGATGCTGCATTGACCGGCTCCAGTTTCTGTTCCTGGCAGTGCAGGAGGTAATGGCAGTACAAGGTACTGCGAGGAAGGCTCACGCCCTCAGCAGTCTCATAGTTATCCAACAGCCACTGGACCTGCCAAGAAACAGGGCTTCATATTATAGTTCCTTTCAGCTTCCCTGTCAAGCTTTGATGCTTCCCTTTCACTTGCAGTTATTAATTGACAGAGTTCAGGCTTTTTGCCACAAATCTTCCAATTAACAATTCAAGCACTGCCATCGACTTCTGGGTGGCAAATGCCTGCTTAGCAGCCCTGCAAGAATTCAGTTCCTGTTCCCATACCCCAAGGCTCTGACTGGTGCAAGAAAGCAATGCATCCATATGTTTAGCCTCTTTTGAACAAGGAGCATAGGACTTTTTACATGCTTTAGCTGGCTTCTGCAATCCAACCCCACTTCCATTACTTTCAGCACTTTGAGCAACCACACTGGCATCACAGGGCTTGAATGACATGCTACTCAGTATCATCTTATGGAGGCAAGGTGAGGAGAACTAAAGAATCATAAATGACTCTAAAGTAAAACAGAAAACATGCAAATTTCACAATCTGTCAACTAGATTTGTATTATCTGGAAAAGAGTGTGCTGCCAGATGTGCCTCAAAGAGCAAAAGCTATAAAGTGAAAGATGTACTGCCCAGGGCAGGAAAACCCAAGTAGCATTGCTCTCCTACTACTTAACACGAGACACAATCATTTAGGAGGCTTTCCTGTGCAAGCCAAATTAAGGAAGAGAATTAAACATGCACTTATGCTTGTGCATTTTGAATCTGTGTAAGCAGTATGGGGAATAGCATTCCTTTTAACGGGATGCAAAACAAACCAATTTACCTCATGCACCAATTGTTGAAATCTTTGACTAACCTGCTTCAGTTGGTGTATGGTAATTTTCCAAGTTTGCCAATACCTGAGTGTATACTCTTGACAAAAGCTACACCTGCCTTTGAGTCTGTGACAAACCCTTTGTCCACAATGACCAACACTGCCCATTAAACCAGTGATAGCCAAAGTGCAACTCTCCAGATGTTCTTGGGCTGAATCTCCCAGTGTTATTCCCTGCTAGCTTTGTTGGTAGGGCCAATACAAGTTGCAGTACGGCATCTGGAGAGCTACATTTTGCCCATCCTTGTCCCAAACTAAAGAGATGAGATTTAATTAAGGTAAATTGCGCAGTCTTGCATTTAAGTATGAAAAATCAACTGCGGAATTATTGGATGTGAAAGACCTGACTTGGAAGCAGCATATGTAAAAAAGACTAAGATGTCTTAATAGTTTACAAGCTCAGAATGAGCCTGAAGGGCAATGCAGAACCTAAGAAAGCTAAAGCAACATTGGGCTACATTAACAGAAGCATAGTGTCCAGGTTGCAGGAAATAATTGTCCCACCTATTCTGCACATCTAGCTGGGATCCTACTTCAAGCAGGTGGAGCATACCACTGCCTATGCAATTTCTTGTCCTGCTCCCGTCTCAGCAGCTATCAAACGCTGGAGAGGTCTCTCCTGCTGCTGCTGCTGCTGCTGCTGCTGCTGCTGCTTATGATGATGATCAATGGGGAGGGGATATGGGAGAGAGGCAATGCAGTTAGTCCCAGCTTGGTGAGGAAAAGAAATAAGCAGAAGTGCCTCCCTCCTCTTCCTTTCCTTGGAAGCCCAGAGTACCTGTATCTTCACCATCTGACCTGTTTCACCCCTCACTTCCAACTCCACCACTAAGAAGCAGCAGCAGCTGGCACCCTCCTCTGAGCTTGACCGATGCCCAAGATACTTGGCAGCTGAGCCTTTCAGGAAGAGGTCAGTGATGAACAGGCAAGCTATCTTTCATAGAATTGTGACCTACTGTTGTAGATCTTCTCAAAAAGAAACCCTGAGAAGACTCCAAGGAATTCCAACATTCCCTAGAACACAGTGATGAAAAAACATTGCATTAAAGGGAGCGCTTGAATTGCCTGAAGAGGGAAGACAGAAATTCCCAAGCCCAGTGGAGAAACAGCAACGAAGCAGTGTAGTGGAAAACTTCAGTACTTACAGTTGCCGGGGAGGCACGAGTGGTATGTGAATAGGACTGGCTTGAACTTCCCAGCATGTAGCCTCCTTGAATCACGTAGGTCCCTGTGCTGCCGCTACTGCCACCGCCACCACCTCCTCCACCAGCACTGCTCCCTCCACCACTGCCTGCACTTCCTCCTCCTCCACCTCCGGCTCCACCTCCTCCGCCAGCACTGCTGCCTCCACTTGGGTTGGCTATGATCTGCCCTCCAGAGACATACATGGGCACAGAGCCACTGCTGGCCACTGTTTGGGAGGTTGCTGGAGTGGAGACCTGCGTTGAGGTGCCTTGTGATTCATAGTAGTTCGCTCCGGTGTTTTGAGTGTAGAGAGGAGTCTCCGTATAAGGGTACGTGCTGGAGCGTCTGAAAGGAAGGAATTAATGTCAGGTACTGGTGCCATTTTGCTCTCCATGTGCAAAAACGGCCATTTATGATGAGGCAGTGGCAGGTAAATATACGCACCACTTTACAACAACCTCTCCTCACTCCTTTAAGTTCGGGGGGGTGGGAGCTATATGTTTTGTTTGACTGCTTAGATGCAAGATGGCTGAGGGATGGCGCATAGGCCATATCTGGTGTTTAGACTAATTTGATCTCTTCCCTCGTGGGTCTACGGAACTTTAAGCAAATGCTGTCCACTCTGTGTTTTAGGATCTTGCTTTGGGATATTAGAAGAAATCACCTAGCCATTATGGCTCTTTTCCCTCGAACACCTTCTCTGATTTTCTACAAATCATAGACTCATACATTTGGAAGCAGCCCCATGGGACAGTGAGTCCAGCTCCCTGCTCAGTGCAGGAATTCCAGCCAAAGCATCCCCAGTAGGTAGCTGTCCAGCCTCTTTCTGAGGACATCCAACAGAGACCCAACCACCTCTCCAGATAATTGGTTCCATTTCTGAACTGTTCTTACTGTCAAGAAGTTCCTTCCAATTCTTAATTAAAATCTATCCTCCTGTAACTTAAAAACATTAAACTTGGCAAAATGCTCATAGACCTTTCCATACTAGCTAAAAAACGCATGAACATAAGCAGCAAGGGTAGATGAACAAGGTTCCAATTATGAGGTGCAGATGTGGGGAAGCCCACTGCATTAATACGGGAGAGCTACCACAGCCACGAAGAGTACTGTTTCAGTGGAAAGAAGTGGTTTAGCTTAAATTAAACAAGGCATATTTTATACGATCTGTGCTAGACTATGACATTATCTGGCAATGAACCTCTAAAGTGATCAAATAACAATAATAAAATGTATTAGATTAAGTGCAATTAAATAGAGAGGAAAAAAAGACCATGTGGGGATGTTGTTCCCACAGCGAAACAGGTGAATGATATACCTTGAATTAATAAATACATGTAGTCTAAAGTGGCAGTTTACTTCAGTGCACAGTTAAGCAAAAGGGGACTAATATAATCTCCCTATTTTGTCTTTTGATGCCATTGGCAGTAGATGTCCAGTCTCTTCCAAAGTCACTGAATATACCAAGTGAGACCACATGATATAAGCCCATGGCAAGTGATATGAGGACAAAATGGGACTCAGGAACTGGATTCTCAACAGGGGCTGGGAGAGAAGTTAGGCAGACTGCATGAAATCAGAGCCAACACAAGCTCAGTAAGTCTGTTCAAGAGAGGTCAATTGTACTACTGGCAGGACACTTACACATCTAGTGAAACAACAGTGCCTGGCAAGATGCTGGAGTAGGGCAAGTTGGTTATGCATGCATACATATGGGCATGCTAGGGTGGGTAAAATCACTTTTTAAAAAATGATCTCTGCCTGTTGCTTGCTATTTCTTTTAAAGGGAAATTTGTTATCATTAGTCAATACAGTGGGCTCAAAAGGGGGCAGGGAACTAGTTCCATTGCTTGCTTTTGATATAGGTTAAGTGCTGATCTGGGTTAAAGTTCCCAAAATTTAAGCCCTGGTAAACATAAATAAGGGGTTCATGAGGCCTAGACTATAAAGCAGAAAGTTTTGCGTATTATAGAATATCTAAGTGCTGCCAAGAGCACAGACACAAGCCTGTACAACATTTACAACATACAGATAAAATTCCTTTTTCGGTCAGTACAGTGATCAGCACTGGAAACTGATAAACTTTCCTCTTGGCACTTGAGACAGTGGAACTAGAAAGCTACATAGGAACTCAGATTCAATCTAGTTCTCCATGTGTTTGGCCAAATCTGATGCTTTTCATGCTATGTTAGACTCTTTTGTCTCTTACACTGCCCATCAATCTTCTGTTCTGCAACCTGTAACACTTACTTGCACCAATTATTGTGTCATTGACACATTAATTGGTGCAAGTAAGTGTTACTCCTTTCAATATTATTTCAGTATATGATTGATTCCAGAATGGCAGCTACCTTCATTTCTCCCACTAGAAACAATGCAAAATTCAGTGTTGCCTCAAAGCTGGGGAGAATAATCTTATCAGATTGGGGCAGTAATGAATGAAGTGGCAAACTAGCTACCACTTCTTAAGTTCAAAACTTATCTGGCCCCTACAGTGAGAGGAAGCTCTTTATGCATGTCTGTGTGTGTGGGTTCTGTGTTCTGTGTAGGGAGGGAACTTGCTTCCCCTATTCCCTGTTTCTAATAGTTTATTGGTCCAATAAGAAAGAACACCTTGGTTAGCCCGAAGCTACTGTAAGCAAGGGTGCCAGTTCTAAAGACTAACAATCCTAGGACCTAAGGCCACTGAGAGTAAAGAGGCTGGCCATCTCTGGCTTGAACACCACGAAGAATCAATATGCAGCACCATGAGTAACTGTATCAGAAATCAGAAATCCTTCAAGCAGTGGATCCAGCAAATAGGGATGTAAGTCTCTACTTTTAGTTCTCATGTACAAGAACAAACAATTTCAAAGGCTTTCTCTCTGCTGGATGCGATTTTGCACTTTTCAATGATTTCATACTTTCAAGGTTGTTGTTTTTTTAATTTTGTTTTATTTGAAAAAGAATTGTTTGCAAAACTTTGGGTTTTGCACAAAACCAACATTTTTACACGAATATGCATAAAACCCACAGTGGGCCTGAAACCGAATGTTAGCCCCAATTGGTGCAGACCCATTAAATCAACTGCTGAAGTGTGACTCAACACTTCTGTAAATCTCGCTGATTCAACACATCTACATTTGTTGGGAAGTATTCATGGCAGTGTACAAAATACACTAGTTTCTGTTCAAAAATGTTGCAGGTTTTGCACGTAAAGTCACCTTTTTCTGAACAAATGGATTTTATTCTGCAAGGCATCCTTTCGCATCACAGACAACAAAAATTGTGATTATTCTCTACATTTCAAGCGTCAACCTGAGACTGACTAGTGTGGACTCAAGCCCTAAGGAAGCAAAAGTAAAGGTAAGTTTTCCTAATCTCAAACCAATACTCACATGGTACTTGCTGTGTAGCTGGCATCTCCTCCTTCCACATACTGCACTTGATTAGGATACACATGCTGCACAGGTACTTGCTGGAGCTGCTGGACCTGAGGGAGCAGGAAGCAGCAAGAGAGGAAAGGAAAACTGCAGTGAGAAAGGAAGAGCCAAACTTACTGTGCTCCAGTCTTCTCTCTCCAAACAGATTTCTCTAGGGCAGAAATGAGGATTGTAGCTCTCCAGATGTCTTTGGATTGAAATCCCCACCAATGCCAGTCAACATGGCTAATGGTAATGAATGACAGGAGTTGCCCTAAAAACATTTGGAAGACTTCAGGTTCCTCAGCCCTTCTCTATAGAAAAGGCCACATTTCTGACCTACAGTAGGTCTGGTTTGTGGTTAACTCTACTTGTCCATGGATTTACATTTATCTGCATGTTGCACTTGCCATGGAGCTATCATGGCTCCGCGACAACAAAAATGCACAAAACCTTTGGAACTCTTTTTCTGTGGACTAAAGTTTCCTCCAGAAGTAAAAAACTTATTGAGGAAGGAGTTCTGCTGGATAGGACAGATTTATTTAGGTTGCCATGTAGAGTGGTAGGACACCAAGCTGCATAAAATCTTCACGACAAGAGCAGATTTACACACTACATTTTTACAGGTACAGCTGAAGTGTTTAAAGTGTACGTCTAAAACAGACACATTTGGAAATGTGCACATCATTGTAAGTACGCCGGTAAGGTAGCTTTGATTGGCTCCAGTTTCTAGTTGGGTTTTAGCTGTTTCTTTTTTCAGGCTTTCAAACTCTTGCTGCAAGCCTTTGCAAACAGAGGCCCTCCTCTGTGGACAGACTGTTTCCATGTATAAAGGGCAATGAAAACAATAAAGAGGAAGTGCAGACCTAGGCTGCTCATCCCCACTTGCTTTCTCAAATGTATAGCTTACACATAAAGAGAACATTCAACAGGACTAAAGATAGCACAGTATTGCTTCACAACACAGCACTTCCCATTATTGGTTTCAGCTCCTTATAGGTCTGAGGTAATCTGCAAAACATTTAGTTCCCACTTCTGTTGAGACAGGAGTCAACCCTGTCCTAGGAAGCTGCCCATGTTCCAGTCTTGTATAACAAAATCCAAGGAGCTGTCATATAATTACCATTGCAAGATCAAGCTTAACTAAACTGGACTTTATTCATAAGCCCAGAAACCATGATCTGAGATCCTAGGCACCTGTGACAAATTCTGATCTATCTCACAAGTGTTGAAAACCACTTCCCTGCAATCTAACACTTACTGGGTAAAATGTGGTTCCATAGGCCCCAGTCTCTTCCCTATTTACCTTTGATTTAAGGAAATTAGAGCAAAATCAAATCCAATGCTGAAGAGATCCAAGAATCTCAATTCCTCTGGCTGGACATAGGGCCAAAAATGTCTATTCTCCCACCACTGATTAAGTGGGAGAACCATATCAGAGGAGAAGGAGGGGAGGAAAGGGAGCTTGGAGGAAGGAGACAGAGCTAGCTAGCTGTGCTATCTGCCTCCAGGAGCACTGACATGCACAGAGCTTGCTATTCTTGGATCTCACTGGGTGCCTTTTTGCAGGACCTACTTTAAGTGCTGTTGCTGCTGTTCCAAACACTAGCACCTGAGGGACTCTCTGAATCTTGACTCTCTGGTCAGGACTGGAGTGATGAGAGGAGAGGAATGGCAGCTGCTCTATCACCACCTTCTGTTGTGGCAGGAGGAGTGGCTGAGGAAGCATGCGGACCAACTCCACCCACTGCTCCGAGGCGGAATCTAGGGAGTGCACGTAGTGGAGCCTGTGCTCTGAGCTGGATAAACAGCAGCTGGCCAGCTGGGGTGCACTGGTGCTGCTGCTGCCGCCGCCGCTGCCATTGCTGCTGTTGCACTCTAGGGAGAGACCTTGCTGCACTCCTTGTTGCTCCTGCTGCTGCGACTGCTGACTGCTCTTAGGAGGGCCACTGTCTGTGCTCTAGATAATAAACAGAAAGACTGAAGCAAACACGGCTAACAGAGAAGAAGCCAAGAAATTCCCTGTTGGGAATGCCAAGGCTGAGAGCAGGAAGTCCCTGCATCCTGGCTGTTCTGTACTGTATTCAATAAGCCCACGACATTCTGCAAGGAAAACTAAGAAGATACATTATAAAGCAAGGAAATGGCAGAGCTGAGAATCTTCCCCCATTTCAGCACCTGAGGGTATGAGTGGTCATAATCAGAGCTGAGGAGGAAAAAAATCGATAAGGAAAGGGGAATTCTGGGTGACAGGTAGCCACCCTCACAAGGAAAAGGGAGAGGTGCATCTGGAAAATTAGTCCCAGATTGGGAAGATGACAACCACTTAAAAGGACACTGTGAGTATCCCTGCAGGAGAAGAACTCAAACAGAAGAAGGAGCAATGGCTTTAAAGCAAGAGTGAGGAATCTCTAGGAGTTGCTAGACTCAAACTCCTCTTAACCTCAGCTAGCATGACAAATTCCTAGAGGGACTTAAGATTTCCTCATGCTTACTTTAATGTCTCTGATATCGGCTAGCTATCTCAGGGAATGTCAAGCCTAGCTAAGCTCCTCCATGATTAGGGCATGATTGCCAGGAGCTGCAAATGAAAGGTGGCCAGTGAACAACAGATAAGGATGCTTACCTCTTGAGTAACATGAACCTGTTGAAGTCCTTGCACTGCAAGCTGTTGCACTGCACCGGCTTTGGGAGTGGAGGGGGTCGTCTGCACAACAGATCTCTGCAGAATGAAACAAATCAGAACCCATCAGAGCCTTTTAGGAAAGATAAACGGGCCCCTTTCCGTAGAGATGACCATGGCTTGGCTTGGGAAAGGTCAAAGTGCACAAGGGACAACACATCCTCACTTTTGCTAATAGTTTGCCAAAGAGACAAAAATAGGTCCTGCTAGTTTCCTGGCAATTGAGGATTCTTTTTTATCATGTTCAGTTTACCAAATTGATCAGCACAAGTTTCAGAGAAAGAGATAGTACATCTTCAGGAGACACAGGTAACAGCTTGGAAAGGATAAAAGTTCTTTTGCCTGTGATGTTCTCTTTACAAAACCAAGACAAGAAAGGTGACTGCCAAGGACTGAGCTGCCTCCCTCATCTCACGAAAGCTATGAACATTTTTTTGATGTTCATATTTATAAATCCTAAATCTAAAATATGCCATTTTTCCTAAAGTTTTGGGTTTCAACCTTGTACCATCCAATATGCATACAATGTCAGCAAGTTTCCACTGCCTGTGCTGTCCTCATCAGCTGGGCTACTGTACACAAGTTTCTGCAAATGGACTTACTACCTCAGGGAATAAACTAATAAGCTCCACATAACCTGACTGAAAGTAAATAAAAGCCTCCATTCCAAATCTTAATAAAACCAAAAGGGACTAGTTGGTAGCAAAACTGATTTTATAAAGCTAGCACTATCTACTTTCAACAACTGAAAAAATAGTCCCGATTAATAGCATAAAACAACATAAATAAGCTTACAACCCTTCACATACTAACATTAAGATGCAATTTTGATCAGATGTGTATCTGCACATGTGTATTCACACATGTGCAGATATATGTGCAAAATAATTATCTAACCTGTTCTGGGGGGGGAAAAAGGCATGCAAAAATTATTGTACTCACAAAAATCTTCCATAAAAATACTATTTTGTTTTGACATTCAAACTATATTACAAATAAATTAATGTTGCATACCAAAATGGTACCCCAACTCTCACATGTAAAATACCGGATTTCTGAAAACCAAAGATACCAAAGAACCCACATCACTTTGCTCAACAAGCAAAACAACAGAATGTTTCACAAAATCACATTCAATAGTAGTCAAACACAGAAATATGAACAGATAAAAACTTCCATTTTGAGTAATGCAAGAAGAAGCAGGAATAAGCCATAGTCTAGCAGACATTCATGCACCTATCTAGAAGTTACACAAATCTGGATGTGAGTGAGACAACTCAACAACAAAATAAAAGGAGACTGTTGTGCAGCACAGAACTACCTTTACGCAAATATCAAAATGAGTGGCTAGCTGAAAGGCAATAAAGTCTCCCTGGAATGCTTCAACATTGTTAGCAAATGGTGATTTAAAGACCCAAGGTGATATATTAACAGGCTTGAGCTATTTTCACCCCTAAATCAGTTGTGTTACTGGGAATGGGACAGTGACTGCTTGTCTGTTGCAAGAAAACATACAGCACCTCTTGTGCAACAGGCACTTGCTGGACTCCGTGGACCTGGAGCTGCTCTAGTTGTCCCGGTTTAGAGGCAGAGCTGCTGTTCTGGACAGGGGAGCGCTGAAAGGCAAGGAGGAGGACTTTACCCTCAGAGTATGGGCAAAGGAGAAAGGCACAATGGAACCCTTTTCACAATTCATGCTCAGTCTTAGTTGACCCCTCCCTCCCAGTCAGGTAGCAATCTCCTTTTCAGAATGATCTCCATTCGCCATCACTGGCTGTTTAATTAACACTTTACTCATTAAAGAGGAGGGAGTTGTTGCTGTTGTTGTTTTATAGCAGCAAGGAAGGAAATGCTTATGAAATGAAAAATAGCCTCCTGTATCCCAGCTTACAAATATTTTTTGCTTAAATCTACAAAATCAGAGATCAAGTATTCTGGAAAACCTACATCTCTTTCCATCCTGTATACAGCCTCATGTTCTACTAATACTCTTGTGTACTTATTTGAGATAAACATCTAGGGCTCTAAATTAAAAACTGAATCATCCTTCAGGCAACATGGAGAAACCAACAGCTAAGCATTCTGGCCTTCCAGGACAAACCTATGAACTTAGGAAGGAGATTATAGGCACATAGCAGGCCCTCCTTACCTGTGACCTCTGGATCTGCGATTCCAAGTGAATGCAGAGCATCACATCCTATATTTAAAATGGCAGTGACATGCATGCAAATGCGCTGAAGCATCTACTCACACATCATCACCACTTAGCGTTATGGGACACAAGTATCTGCGTTTTTCCTTATTTGGTGGGGGGGGGGGTCCAGGAACGGAACCTCCACACATGGAGATTTCACTGTATTTATATATACTTACCTGTATGAAAATACACACACATTCAGAAATGTCAAGTTGTTTTTACATCAACTATGTTGATAAGATATCAACATATTCTGTAATCAATACATTAATTCAGAAGCACAGCTTGCTTATTGTAGCAAAGTCCCAGGACATCTTAAATATATTCTTTTATCTATATATGAGCTGGGGAAGGGAGGTTACAAGATAAGATAAACAAATGCAGTCTGAAAGTGGAGATACCACATAAAAGCTTGTTTTCATTTACTGAAGAAATTTACAAACTATTCAGTCTAAAAAATTTCAAAAGGATTCAAAAACAGGATTAAAATATAATTACACTAGAATTGACAACAGCCAGAATTAAAAAGGTCCTTGCCTGTCACCTCAAAAAGAACCATATGCCTGCCTATTGAGACTCTCAAGAGACAGAATTCCACAAGGAGGCACCATTGCCAAGAAAATGCACTCATTCGGAATGCTGGGAAATGTAGTCTCTCAGGAAACTGTACTTGAGCCAGATGCAAAGGTGGTAAAAGATGCAGCTACACATACTGGACTACACCCACCATCAGTTTTAGCCAGTATAACCAATGGTGGGTGATCATGGGAGTTACAGTCCAGCAACATGTGGAGGCGCACACATTCCCCACACAGGACATAAAAGGAATACACTAGCACTTTACTTGAAAAGAACTGAAAGAGGCAAGTGGAAGGAAATGATCCAAACAATCGGTTTCATCCTGAAATACTTGGAGGTTCACAGCAATTACCTTGAATTTGCCAAAGGGGTGGAGTGCTGATGGAATTATTCACCCAACCAAAAGATACTACAATCAGTATCCAAGTATTGCTTCAGAAGCAGCATCACAGATGCCTCCTGCGAGACAGCTAGGACCACTCCCTCTGACAAAGTGCCCCAGACTGAGTCAGTCAACCCACTTCTCCTAGATGTAATAAACCAAGAAGAACAAAGACTTAGCCGGCATTAGCAGGCTGAACACTCCAAGCATCATCTCAATTTCCTCATGCCTTAGTAACTGAAACTCATCCTACAACTAGACAATACTCTGGAAACAGACTGATCAGCAGACTGGTGAAGTCTGCCCTCAAGGCCAGTACCAAAATAACTTTATCTTTCATTAGGCATACCAATATAGATTACCAAAATTGCCACTGTCAACATGTGAACTGAACTGAAGTAGGCTGCAAAACACTAGGCAAAGCTCCAATGGACTATACCCCACAAATCCAATGGAGACACAGAAGTACTGCCCTTTCAGTGCCACTTCTGCCACAAAGTAGGCTCAGGTAAGGAACTCTTACCTGTGTTTGATCTGATTCTCATTGAGATTTGTTATATGTGTTGCAACCACCTCTCACACACTTCACTGTCCCTTGCTAATGGTAAACAAGGGGGCAGCAGAATGTGAGAAGAAACTGGGGTGCAATCACATCCATCATTCAACTCTTGTCTGTATCTCAGAAGGTGAACAGAGTTTCAACAATGAATAACAATATCAGGAATATCAACAAGGAACCCCACTGAGAACAGTCAGGAATCTGCCAACTTCTGGAGGCAGAGTATTCCCATAAGTCTGCTATCCTTGTTGAGGGGAGGAGCTGTTACAAGCCCATATCTTAACAGGAAATGGCCTGGGATTTTTTTTTAATGCAATCAGTTTGAGTCAGAAAGACAATAAAGTAGCCTGAGTATATTGAATCACTCTGGTCTGGTCCTTAATATTCTGTTGATAGGAGATAAATATCAACCTACAATCCAAAGAACACCTCAAACCAGACCAAAGGAAATCAATTACAGGGAAATTTCAGTTAACAACTCTTTGTCAAAGAAGCTCCTATAATCTAGCAACAAGGCATGTTAACCCTAATTTTTATGACTACGTTACAAGAGCTGTATTATTTCTGCTTCCAAATCCTTTACATAGCATGGAACCACCCTGCCTTGGCTGGCATCATTATGTCTCACATCAGTTGCCCATCCCACATTAGATTATTAGATTTAGAAACTGTCAGCAAAGGCATGGGGGAGCAACAAGTACATTGCTCAAATAATATACATAATCTGCCTGACAGACAGCTGATATGACCTAGCGACTAGGAGAAAGCACTTCAGTTCAAAGAAAAAAGGCCATATGGTTTGATGTTAACTCCGTTGGTGCACCTGAAAAAATGAACTGAAACCCCACAAAAGCTCATGCTACAATATATCTGTTTATGGCTGTGAAGGCTTCAATTTCTAGAAGCTCCTAGGTCAAACCTCCCCTCTACCATACATAGAGACATTAGTTTAGCAACTCTTTTAAACTCACTCTTCTTGTAAGGATTAAAACAAAATAACATGACAAGCTTTGAAATGCCAAGGCATTATATAAATTTCTAAGAATAATTGTTGAGTATTACTTCTCAATCCATGATGTAAATAAAGGATGGGAAATAGCCAGGAGCTCATGGACCATGTTTGTCTTTCCATACCCTACTGCTCTGGTCACCACCTTCAATTTTTAAAAAACTTTTAAAAAATATTTGTCTCCAACAGTTGCCTCCAAGTCCACTATGGGGTGTGGAGGGACAAGTGAGAAATGTCGGTGGGGGGGCACTTTAGGTTCACATAAGGCCTTTTTCTGGAATACTTTTGGGACTGTGGGACTGCAAAAAATGCTCTGGATTACACACTTTGACCAACGCTGATGTTAACTGATTCAATCAACACCAAAGTTCTTGGGCAGTTTTTCAGTAGGGTTTATGCAGGATCCTTCCCCACCCTGCAGTTGAGTACTGCCTACAGGTCAGATCTGTCTGTCTTCTACCCTTGTCCTTAAACAAAAGGACAGAGCAAAACAGCTACGTTATAGTCGCACCAAGACATCAGTCTGGACTGGAAACCATGGAAGAAGGATTTTAAAAAACACTCCCATCCACTGTTGTGCCACTTGACAGAGAATATGCTCATCTCCAATAAATATTTCAGCAGTAAGCCATGAATCTCAAGAATCAAAATATGTTTTGAAGGGAAGAGAGCACAATTCTAGTGGCTACTGAAACATATAGGTAAACAGTTCCAGCAGTTA
Source organism: Iguana delicatissima (assembly GCA_948472985.1). Lineage (NCBI taxonomy): Eukaryota > Metazoa > Chordata > Lepidosauria > Squamata > Iguanidae > Iguana > Iguana delicatissima. The sequence continues at coordinate 349,489 of CAOKZL010001185.1, read as the reverse complement.
ACAAAGCAGAAAGTAGCAGATAGGGTTAGTTTCCAGGTCTCTCTCTTTATTCTTATGTATTTTTAGAATGTAGAGAACCAGAGTGGTGTAGTAGTTTGGGCGCTGGAGGATGAGTCTGGAGACCAGGATTCAATTTTCTACTCAGCCATGGAAACATACTGAGTGACCTTGGACACATCACATACTCTCAGCCTCCAGAAAACCCTATTATGGGTTTGCCTTAGTGTCACTCTAAGTCAGAAATGACTTGAAGGCACGCAGCAACAACAACATTTTAGAATTTGCATCCCACCTCTCAATCCTGAAGAGTTCCTGGAGATTCAGCACTAAAAGTGCAATAAGATTAAAAATGTCACAATTGCACCCAAGGTGAACAGTCAAAGCGACTAGATCGCAGCACAGGGCAGGACTATGGACATGGAGTAAAGATAAAATGTGTGGGGTGAGATGTCAGTCTTACCCATTTGCCTCACTGCAACATTCTTCAGGCACACCAAAGCTTGCTGTTCTGTAAACTAACACCTCGGGTCCATGAAAACTCTTAATGTTCTGCAAATGTTAAAACAAGTTCCTAAAGCTCAGATGCATATTAACCAAATGACCTCTTCCTGGTAAAAAGTCTCCTATATCAGTGCCGCTACTATGAATCTCCTAGATCCAGTAGTTGTTTGCTAAGTTTTGGACTGGGGCCAGGAGAGAGTACAGCCTCCTTAGAAGATCCTTCTGTGGAGTGACCCTGGAACCAAAGCTGAGAGACAAAGCCCTGTCCGTTGTCAAATGACAAAGATATGCTTCTTTGTTGTACATTAGAGGTAAGACAAGTGCTCGGTTTTAATATGACAGATTTTTAATTGTGCTTGGATGATACCACCATTTTAGCTGTATTTTATATTGTTAAAGCTGTCTTGGGTCATGCACTGGAAGAAAGATGGGATAAAATATTAAAGCAAAAACAAATATATAAATACAAAGGGAGCAAAAAGGAAACAGACATCTGCTGCAGTTGAAAAAGGAATCAGGTTTTGTTTAGAGGCCAAAAGCAAGCAGGAGAGGCAGCTAGAAAACTGTCAGGGAAGAGAAGGAGGAAAACCAATTACTGTTTACTCCACTTCCCTCTGTCTATATGGTAAGTGGGAAGCCAGGCTCAGGAATCCTACACTCCCTGCTGAGTCCCGTAATAATACACCTGAAAAATTACAGACAAGCTTTAGACCTTCATTATGTCCTCTTAACAAGCCATTTGATCTCTGTGGATTAGGTGGCCATCACCATGAAGCCACCTCCTGAAACTCAACAGTGCACCTGAAACAGCAAAAGTAAACTGAATTCAACTCAATGGACAGAGTCTAATGTGGTCCCTCAGTACTGAAATCTTGATAACACCTGGGGCCACACGAAGGCCAGCTTGGAAAACAACACTTATCTTCAGCTTCTGATTAGAAAGTCAGATGAAACACAACAAGATTGGATTGGTAAAGTAAGTGAGCAGGCAAATAAAGAAACAAACACTGGATAGGACAGACAGACAAAGTGAACGCCAAAACACAGTGAAGGCCAAACTACAGTTTCTTTGACTCATAGTGGATGAAACATCAAAGCATGCTTTCCCCAAACCTTCCAGGTCTGAACATCTGGCCACCCACCTCAGGTGAAGAGTGGACCTGCTGCACGCCGTGGACGGCCAGCGCGACTGGTCCTCCTTTACTAGCCTGTGAAGTACTCTGTACCACCAGCCGCTGAAACAGGATGACACAAGAGAAGTAAGCCCTGGTTAATTGTCACATCTCCAGAAGAAAAATGCCCAGTCAAATCAGCTGTTGAGAAGTGAGGCTAGTTTCCGAGTTACTGAGAGATAACTCACTCAGAGCACACTGCCTGTTCGTGCATATGTCAACTTACAACAGAAATCATTCTAACACTTCATGGAGGCACTGATATCTCTCGAAATGGCCCACATACAGGACTGTTCCAAGGCATTTTAGGGCACGTCTATCAGGAAGTTATTCTACATAAGGTCATTGGAAAGAGTGGGAGCTGTGCAAATGCAACATCCATACCCTCAAATAACTCCTGTTCATGGTTGGAGGGCTTTTAGGGATACCCTCATAAGGAAGCTCTTTGGGCCAGACATATTTATCTTCAACTCCTGCCAAAATCTCAGTGCCTCAAACAGTCAACCTTACCTTGTCTCATGGTAAGTTGGTCTATCTGCATTAGCACTAATATTTTCACACAGACACAAACCTAGACAGGATATGGAACAGTACTGACTTCTCAGGAAGAGCTGCTGAAGCAGAGTAACAGCTTGGACTGACTCTATACTATTGTATAAAAAAATCTAACTGAAGGCGTTCTCCATAGTTTTCCTTAGCTGGAAAGAAAGTACATGGCCTGTCAATATGTACCAAGCTGCACTACAGTTCTTACAGCAAATGGCTACAATAAGAGTCTTGCTGGATCTGACCAGGGACCCATGCAACCCAGTATCCTGTTACTGACGCCTGTGCCAAGTTTGGAAGCGAGGCATTAAAGCACCACTTTACAACTGTGTGCCTCCACACCCAGTAAGCTAACCTATCCTTTAGTTATCATGGCTAATGGACTGCTCTCCCAAATCCTTTATTAAAGCAATTTAAGCCAATAGGCTCCACCAAATCTTGTGTGTTCAATAAGTACTACTTTACAGTAGATGGACCAAAAACTTTTATTCTAGAGCAGATCTTCCTGAATGCAAAGGCAACATGCCTAAAACAGAAGGTGTCAAAACTCAGGCCTGCAGTGGATCTTCAAATAGTAACTTGAAAGACATCAGGCAGAGAGGTCCATCCTGTAGACCACCAAACTACTCTAGCCAAGGAAGAAGCTGCAGGCAGAACAACTGAAACTAGTACAGAAATTTCTTAATAATAACTGATTTTTTCTATCAATTTTGGGTCACTCATCTCACACACTGGCCTTAGAAACCAATTGTGTCCGCTCATGCCACTTCATATAGTTTTTGCTTTCTGTCTGCCTTGATTCACCTCACCCCATAACTGCACATTAGTGTAACGTCTTAACTGGACTTCTGCAGTAATCCTCCTCAGTTCTGAAGACTAGTATTTCCTTGCTTCCCTGGCCCCACCTTTGAGTGTCAACTGGATCTTTGTTCTCTTGATAGGCAGACAACTCAGGATATAATTTTTTCTTAAGTGTAATTCTTTTCTTACTCAGATGAAAGGGTGGCTGCACTAGCCAAGATGAGCCTTGTCAGGTCACCTTGGGAACTAATAAGGGCAGTATGTTCCACAACAGAGGCAAAAAGGGGCACAACTTGGAGGAAAGAGAGGAGCTAACAGCAAAAAGTCTAGGAAAATTTTTCTATCATCATATACAAAGCATGAGATTGTTTTATCAAATGGGAGACAGAAAACTGAACAGGACTGAACAGTAGTCAATACAGAAGAATGGAACTAAAGAGGAATATTGTGAAGAAATCTGCCAGTATTTCAAGATGGAATTTAGAAGTTCAGAAAGCACTGTTTTATGTGTCACAGGGAAAACCTTTGGAGACTAGGGCGTAAAGGAAATCACGAGCTGATTTCTTTCTTTTTAGTTCTGCTGTCTGGGATATCTGCTTGCATCATTTTAAAACAAAGACCTGTTATCTGTAATAGGAACTGTAGACTCCAGTAGCCACATAAATTATCATACTTTTTGAATTCCCACCACCACACCACATACACAGGTTTTGAATGCTATTAAAACTCTATTTTCCCTAAATAAATATATATTTTACTTTTCCATCATTATTACCACGTTCCTTGGATTCATTCGCATTCGCTTTTCCATTACTGAAAATTTAAAACACCCTACAATTTAGGAAGATTCTCTTGGGACTATGTTATTTGAGTATTCTCAGACTAATGACCTGATGGCAGCTATTGTTCTACTGACTTTTGAAGTTACCTGCCTTGAACTCACACATCCACAAATGTGAGTTCAAGGCACAGACTGTAACAATGGAATCCTTGTTGAGTACAACTTTTCAGTTACGCTATGCAAATTAACTAGTTAGTTAGTTTGCCTAAAATAACCCAAAGAGCTGCGTTTATCAATAGGTTCCAAGAACCTACCTAACAGAAAATGTTTAATACAAACAGATGTAAAACAGACAGGACAAAAATTACAGCCTAGATTCCAACCAATCTATGTCTTTCCTACAGCTTTATCGGAACACAGTACAGCATTAGGGGTCAACTTCGTTTATTTTAAAGGTAGCTTTTTAAAAAAATGTGTTACCGATTTTAATCACTTTGGCCAGGGGTATAACAGAAAATTTTTAGGGCAACTTGCTAAAGGATAATAGCAAGACCATTTTATCATGTAAATCTTACCATTAGAAAATACAGTTCTTTAACATTCATATCTTGCCTTTTCTCCAAGGCGCTCAGTGAAATTGCATACCTGGATTGTGCCATAGGTCAAGGTTATGCAGTGAGGTTGTGAATGAGAATTTGAACCTGGATCTTGCTGGTCCAGATTTTATGCTCTGCCCACAACAGTATTCTGTAACTCTATGTATTTTCTCTTCTTCCATCTGCTAGCCATATTTGGACTTCTCATCATGCTTCATAAAGTTTTCTGTACTGATTAAACCTAATTTGAGCTTTTTCTTTGGGCTTTCAACAGATTTCTCCCTCTTTAGGTCATTCAACAAATGTTCATCTAAGGAAGTGCCTTGGGTCAGGACAAGCTTTACCTGCACTCAAGCGCTGAAGGTCATAGAAAAACATTCTCAGGGACACTTTACAGACAAACGAACAGCAATTATACAATCACCGCAATCTTAGCTCACTGGGGAGACTTCCCTTATGATTTCTGCAGCAATAAATTTACATTTGTTGTACGTGTGTTACATTTTTAAGCATACATGTAAAATAATTTACATAAAATGCTGTGTTACATATAGTGCACAGTAATTTACATATAATGTTTTCGTGCTCATGGCATTAATCTTCTGTATAAACAGATAATGGCTTTAACATGTTATGGACACTGTAACAGAAAAGGTAATCAATTAAAGCCAAAACATGTAATTACTTGGAGACAAGTAATGTTGTACATTAACTACATTCTTTCATGTGATACATTACCTACATTCTTTCTTTTTATGTCCCAAAAGAAAATACCCTAGGGCTATCCCAATCACACTGTCCTATCCAGTTACAGGTGAAGTTTCAATGGCTAAGCTAGCTGGCTAATAGAAGAGGCATAACCTTCATGACTACTATTGCAACACCACACAGCAGGGAGGTCACCATCCATGAGCATCACAGAAGAAAAATCAAAGAGCTGGAATGCAACAGTTACAAAGAAGCATTGGGGGGAATAAATCAATCCTTGTCAGGGTAACTATAACAGAACTAATGTTCAAATGTGTACAAAGCTAGTAACCAGGATTAAAACTGCACAACTATATCCTTCATAAGAGTGTAAACTCAAGAAGGAAAGATCAACACCAAGATGATGTTTTTGAAGTAACTTGTCTAGCAGTGGATCATATTTCTACAGAAGACTCTCCTTTATGTTTTATCGGATGCTTCTGCCAAGGCAGCTCTCCTCCATATGATTAAGCTGTAAGTTGCTTCAGAAGCATACGCAGGCAAGAGATAACTCATACATGGAAATAAAATTAGGTAAATATATTCAATGTCTTAACTGACTAAGTAAACCATGCCTCTAATCCTTTCTATAGGCAGAAGACTGAAGTGTCTGAATAAGTTCAGAAATAATATCAGGTTGAAACCTCAAACATCCAAAAATGTGTAACAAATACCTCAGGGACATGTGCCACGCTTCACTTCAAAGCTCAACCCATCCAAATCTAGTTGATCATCTGACACCAAGTTCTTCTCATAATCTAATTATGGCAGTCAGTAAGATCCTAAAGTATGAACACAGGCCACCCACCAAACTTTCCAGAGAAATAATTTCTGTGAAATTTTTACTACAAACACACATTAGCCAATACATTATCTTCAACTGCCAACTATCAGGACTATGTTAGGTACAAGCTGTTGTACCTCATTTAAAGTATATTGAACAGATGGCCATATAATATGCCAATAAAGTTATAATCCTAGGATACCCCTCATTCAGAGTAATCAACAGGATGATGACAAGGTAGAAATTCAGATACAACTAAAAAGCTGGAAAGGTGCTAAGTGGATTATCAAGATCAACCCCTTTGCTAAACATGGGGTTGATTATGCAACTATTTTTTAAAAAACTTTCAAAAAAGGAGTCCCTCAAGGGATGTTTGGAATTTTACTTCTGCAAGGAGATCTCTAATAACCATCAGTACTGCACAAACAATTTACTGCGTTCACTGAAGAAAACCATGCCCAACAGATACCCTGAACTTTTACCACTCTTCATGCCAATAAGGTGTTATGGGTGAAACACAGGAAAATATATGTAAAACTGACATGCAGCTCAAAAAAACAAGCTTGTACTTTAAATCTTCGCCCAGTTTTGGCAGCAATTTCACAGTATGAGATCAGACTCACCTGCTGGGGTACTTGCACACTTGTAAGCTGTAGTGGAGATACTGTTCCAGGCTTCGTCTGCACGCTAGCTTGGACCAATAACCTCTATCAAATAAAAGAGCCAGGGATCAGGAGAAACCAAGACAATTCACAGTAATGATCCCATCATGCACAAAACAGCCTGAGCCACTTTCACATGGCACTCCACATCAAAGATGGTAAGATTCATTATAAAGCTTTTGAAACACTGATATTTGCATTTAAGAAGAGGACAACCAAGTCCTGCTAGTTGCAAAAGTTTTCCCTTTGATTACTAATGAACAAGTTCAGGCAATCTTACTTTCTAACTTTGCTGTCAGACACAGTACTTCTTACAAGTAGGAATGGCCTTGCTACCTTTTTCTCAGGTCTTTTGCTCTGTCTTTCCATTCCTCCAGACCCTGAACAGATAAGGACAGAATACAGGAGACTCTTCTTTTCTGTCTTCTATTAAAAAAATTATTCTAGGAATCCAATCTCCCAAATGCTTCCTTTGCAACATATTCCATCCCCTTGATATAGGTGGGAATGGAACCCAAGAATGCAGTTTGTACATCCTCTTAGGGCTGTGGAATCAGTCGGAGTTGAGAAGTCAGAATTGAAAGTAATTTTGTGTGTAGTAAATGTCAGTAAAAATGTACTGACTCCATCTCTGGCTTTAAAAAATTATAATACTATAACAATATACGGTAAATATATCATTTTATACTTACATTTCTAATACATTAAATGCCTAGTTTTTTGCACATTTACTTCCATAGGAATTTAGAAAAGTCTTCTTGTTCAAAAATTTTAATCATATATATATATATATATATATATACACACTTTATGTTTTATCAGTCTAAGTAGCCTGATAATTCCTGTAGCAGTGATGAAATGCTTTATGCCACAATTTTACTACCATATATTTGTTATTTCTAGTTAATATACTTTTGATCTTATGAAGAAGTCAAAGTCCAATAATACAGAAATAGAGGAGTAGGAGTTGAAGCTGAAGTTTGAACATAGTGATTGCAAGCCCTGCCTCTTCTCACCTATTATTTTCATGTTGTTGATGCATATGGAAAATCTATTTGCACTTTTCCAAAGTGTCAATATTGCCATGACTAGATCACCTCCTGTCATACGCATGGAAGGACCCTGCTTGAATTACCTACCTGCTGAGTTGCTTGGACTTGCTGCACCACCTGCGTTGGTACCCCTGACTGTGTGGCTGTGGAGCCTGGGCTGGACTCCGAAACTGTGTCACTGGGCCTCATGGAGCCTTCTGCAGAGAGGCAGAAGAGAAACCGTTTAAAATACCAGCCCAAGGAAAGACTCATTCCCCCTCAACCCAAATACTGAACTCAAATTTTAAAAGAGAAGCAAACTGGAAAGAACACAGGACGAGATTGAAACAGGACTAGGAGAGGGGGAGATGACCCTAGGAGAGTGTGGGGAGAACACTGAGTAGCCTAGCCACCTGAGGTTCAAGTTTCTTGTCATCCAGGTTTTTATCATAAGAACACAAACAACTTGGAGGCAAATAATCTCAGGGGCTATTAGAACCTGGAAAAATTACATTTTGGACTACAACTCCCAGAATCCCCCCAGCCAGCATGGCCGCAGAGGAAATTGTCGTAGACAGAGCCCAAAAAGTAACTTTGCCAACCTCTGCTATTAGCCTTCTGCCAAGAGCCCTTTTTTGCAATCCCGAACAGCCTGAGGCTTTCCTTTGTCCCAGCAGCCTTCATAAAACCATACGGGATTCTGGGTCACGTGGCTCTGGTTGCCCATTTGCTAATGCTGTTGACCCTAGGAACACCACTGCCCCAAGCAACTGCTGCCCTAAACAACTGTACACACGGGCAAGCCCTTGCTTTGGAGGGAAATGCATTCTGGGGCAATGGAACAAGAACACCATTTCACTGACTACACTTCCAAGGAATATGACCTATCCAAGAGTTTGGAAACTAGGCCACTAGTAACTATCTATCTCCTGACCTAAGTCACAAGAAGGGATCATACCTCATAGTTCAATTCACAAAAAGGCCTGTCTTCCCAAATTGGGAATAGGATAAGGACTTTCAAATGTAACAGTTAACTTCTTTTCTCTCAGCATTTTTTCAGACTTACTGTTTTATGCAATTAATGTGCAGTTGAAGATTATTTACTGAGAGAGATACATATACACTGGGGCTTTGGTCAGGCAATAAGTAGTGCTTTGGTTAGAATGTTTCTTTTCCCAGTACACAGCCTGCAGTCTTTGGCCATTAACTGAGCATTCCTCAGATGAAAGACCTACCAAGTTCAATTAGATTTAGTTCTAAGCAAAGTGTATATGGTAGCTTAAGAAAATGCACCTCCCCCTCTACCCACTGTTTAGACTACCATGTGCATTGTGATGGGGAGTCCTGAATGGAAAGATAACAGATACTGTCTACCTTACTGCTAATGGTAAGTAGCATAATCCTCCACTCTCTAGGCCCAATGCTATCCTGCCAATTTGAGAACCTCTTAGCATCTTTATTTCATTACTTCAGGGGCTGAACACAGCTCTACCACACTGAGTAGGGTATTCACCTAGCTTTCTCACAGAAGCAGCAAAGAGAAAAACAAACCCTTCAAAGGCAATTCAGTCCCATCATATCATAAACAGCTTTGATTTCAGGGAGTGTTCAGGAAACTAAAACAATTCTATACCAGCTACGTGATTCCTATACCCACCACTGCAATACATGTCTTCCCTGATTTTTTGATATGCCAAAGAGATCATCTCTCTTGCAGACAGGTTATCTTCCCTATACCCATGTTCAACTACGTCATCTCCTACGTCAGCATCTAATCCACAGTTGAGGAAGCTATCATGCCACAGTTTAATAAAAAGAATTGTGATGTTCTGTTTTTTTTCCTAAAAATGCTACATCTTTCTCCCCTCCTATTTTTTCACCAAGAGTCTTGGGAAAGAGATGTATCTCTTCTCCCAAAGCAAAGACAAGGCACACAGGCCATGCAGCAATCTAGCCAGTCAAGAATCGTCCTGTGCTGAGATCAGAATCCTGAGTCCTTGGTGCTCAGGAGCTGATCTGAACCATTTCATTCTTGAATAGAGTTTACTTCTCTCTTGTAATTCCATGGACCACCACCGATTGCAAGAAAGCAGAGACTGCAGGTGGTTTGGGAAAGCACTATCTCTGACACAGGCTGCCAGATCCGAAGCAGCAATTTCTTTGTGAGTACTTACGGTCAAAAGGCATTGCATAAAGGCAATCATAATACATGGTGAGGCTACTGAAAATGGTTCCAGCCCCAGTTGTTCCTTTCCTTGAAAATGAATCAGGCAAGGCTTTTATAAACTGGAACCTTGGCCAGCTAATCCCCGCTAGTTCCTACCAAAGCTCCAGCCAGGTTGGTTTCAAATAAACATTCGCATCATAGTAGGTACACCCTTCTGTTCTTGTCAGGATGGGGTGGCAGATGCCGGCTGTTCACCCGATTGTAATCATGAAGCAGGAGTTCACGTTTCATGAGCGTCACATTTGACATGCTCAGCGAGAAGGGGGAGAAAGGACAGAGGAAGTCACTCTGGGCCACCTGCATTAGGCTGCAAATTTGTTTGTATTCTTAGAAAATGTAATTTCATATACAGGCTTTCAAAACAGCTCCCTTGAAAAGCTGAGGGTCCTGTAACATGAAGGATGATGGGGACTGATAAGTGATAAATATTGTGTAACGTGGTTGCATCAAGAACTAACAAGCTACACACCAGACATCTCAGGGACATGGGTTTCTACTGTCCACCAGACAGCTTAATTCTACTCAGTTTATTAAAAGACCCTTTGCTTCTAAATCCATATTCATAAAGACTTTACTTTAGTAACTTGTGAAAATCCTATTCTCAGACAGACAGATAGACAGACAGACAGACATTCTAATGTCCCTTATACCAGAGGGCCTTGTGTACAAGGCTAGAGATTCCCACACTGTCATAATTTCCCCAAGTACAACTGACCAAGATAGAGAAAAGTCACCAGGTAACAGTTTCTCTTCTCAGAAACATGCAAGCAAATAAGATCAAGCTAAATGGGAGCAAGAAAGGTTGGAAAAAATGGACTGTAGAACTGTCAACCAGACATAAACTGAGAGAGGACTGGGTCTGCTAGCAGGAAAGTTTGGTTTGCAGAGATTGGACTTTACTCCCCACAAGCCCTCCTGCCTATAATCAGAGGGTGAGCAGGGAAGGCAGCTGCAAATTTTGACCAGATCCACTGCAGGAAATTTTATGTTTGCTTCCAAATATTTTGTCAGGTCAGTGACTAGATTTCTTTACTCGAATCATCTCTAAGAGGCCACCCAATACTAGGTGGCTTTCCTTTCCCACCCGCACTGAACAGAACTCCACAACTGCCTTTCTTCCGTTACCACTCCACTACATCTTAAGGCATTATTATTATCAAGCTAGCTCTCCCCCGTGAGAGGCACTAGAAAAATTTTCACCAGTATATTAAAAGGTCCAACTTCCAATTTTAACAGGATTTCTGAGACTATGGGAATTCAGTGACAACAGCTCTATTCAGGCCAAAGAGGAAAAGTAGGATCTGTGTGAGTACATGCACCCTAACTGTGTTTGGAAACAAGCCACAGGAGTGATCCTTGGAGGGACTGAGTTCTCTAGGACTACCTCAGTTCATTTTGATCCACAGAATTCATGAAAAGTGCTCATGTAACCAATTCACATGAATGGAAAACCACATTTGGTTCCTTTTGCTGACTCCAGGTACCCACGTAGTGTCAGGGTCTTCTAGTACCATAGATCTAAGCCAAGATGGAAAGACAGAAAGGAGGAGTAATACTTAGCACTTAAATAGTGCTTAATTCATTTACAGTACTCTCAACACCTGTAATCTCAAAAATCCTTCCAACAACCCCATAAAGGCAGTACTGTATTATTATCCTCATTTGCATATGGAGTGGCTGGGGAAAAAGAGAATGTTCTTTAAGGTAATGGCAGTTTCCTGACTATGAACACTGCAATCGGAAGTTATTACATGATCCCAAGCATCTCTACATTCTTCTCATTTTGTTTTTCAGAATGCCCATCTAATGCCTTATTCTTCAATTTTCCCTCGCTGGGCCAACACCGGGAGGCTGTACCTAAGCCAAGCAAGTAGACAGACAAGCTCACTACACATATCCAAAGGTGTTTTTCTATTTCCTTGCACAAATTCTTATCTGAAGAGACGGCTGGGCCTCCTAGAATATTTCAGTTCACAAGAACTGGACTTTACACTCCATGAGGCCTGCAGCATACAAGGAAGAATCATTTCCCCCCCACTTCTGAAGAGCAGTAAGCATAATACGGTTAAAAGACATCACCTCACCAGAAGTTAACTCTCCCCACTTTCCAAAGAGCAATCACAACAGCATTATCCAAGAGAATGTCAGAATGAAAATTTAACTGTACTGAAATGAAAGAGAACTAATTCTTAAGTGACTAGAAAAGAAACTAACTAAGACCATAGAGCCTACTCTCCTAGTCTCTTCAGATGCATGTCTGTATAGTGATTAGATGGCAAATGGCAAAGAAAGAAAGTAATGAGGTAGTATGAGCTTTCTGAACACCCAGATGAAATGACTATGGAGTTAGGAAAATGATTTAAAAAATAGGTAGAGTACAAGAAGCAAAATAGCCAGACAAAATTTAAGAGCAAATTTTAAAATGGCAGTTGTAGACAACATTTTTTTTCCCCCTCAGCACAGCTGAAAATCAGCTGCCTCTCCCATTTTCTGACCCAAGGTGGGGGTAGTGTAACCCAAAACCTTGCTTATCCGTACATCAGCAAGAGGCAATATCACCTTACTCTTTTGTTATTCCTGATTTCGTCCAACACACATTACACCAGCAGTGAAGTTAAGGTTCTAGAAATGGTCATGATTCTGATCACAGCATACAGAAGAGGGCATCTTAAGATGCTGAAGACTGATTTTTTGCAAGTGAATAGATTCACATATATTACATGCATACATGCCATTAAGATAGAAGAGAGAAAATAGTTCAGGCTTGCTGTTTGTAACAAGATTGTGTGTATTTACATTTTTCCTTTCTCTCCAAATTTGATGAGCCTTTAAATAAATATTTGAGGTACTTTATAGAGTTTTCAATCTTGAGTTAAGTCTTGGTGGTTCACAGCAACAAAAGTTATTTAAAAAAGGTCCATGGTAAATAAAAGGTTAAGAAGTGCTGCCGCAGGCTATATTTCAAAGGAAGGAATTGGTAAAATCACCTCTGAGTATTCCTTGCCTAAGAAAACCCTATGAAATTCATAGAGTTGCCATAAGCTGACAGTCAGCTTGAAGGCACATACACACAGGCACCCAATCTCATTCACTAGAGATGCTAAAAATCACACATGGGGTCTTCTGTATGCAAAGCAGACATCTTCCACTGAGCTATGGCTGCTTCCCACAGAGGAGGTCCATTATTTTCCCACTCCACTGCTTGACTATATGAAGCCGTCTTACACTGAAGTAGACCAGTGGTCCACCCTCAGCTCCATTTGTCTGCTCTGACTGGCAGAGACTTAATCTATTATCCTTCATATGCAAAGTATCTGTTCTGTGGCTGAATAACAATGGCCTCACTGCTCCATTTTCTTCCAGTCTTCTTGTCCAGTTTTATTGACATAGGAAAATAACAACATAAAAGACAATACTTAAAACAAATAGAGACCTACTTGGAAGAAAACAACAAAGAGATGTGGAAAACACAGATGCAGAAAAAAAAAACAAAAGTAGAGACAGAGAGTGAATTCATAAGAAGTAAGGTATTATAATAAGCAATAGTCTTCTAAACGCATAATAACATCCTCTGACTTGGAAGCTAATCTATACTCTGCACATGCTTAGAGGTAAACTCCCTTATCACTTAGTCCAGGACTAAGCCTTGGCACCAAAAGCAGGTCATGGGACTCGGTCCTAGCAGACACAACAAATCAAGTACTTCTACGAGAAGTTATGATAAGCTCTGTCTGAAAAAAACTTCCCTGCTGTAAAGTGTCCATACTGCACCTTTTCTGATTAAGAGAATGGTACTGGGGTGGGGTGTTACCTGCTAAAGAAAAAAAAAATCACCATGTTCTACAGGCACTCTGTTCTCAACAGGACAACGTTACTGCAAAGATGGAACACTGTCAGTTCTGCCAGCTTCTGTCCATTGGCTAGGAGGGAAATCTAAGCTCTCAGGTATAACTTCTAGCCAAAACACAAATCAAACAGCTCCACTCAGCAGCTTAGGAGCCGCTTGATTAGAATCGGAGGCAGGCCAGGTTTCTCTGGATAATATTTCAGGCCAGATGAAGTGCTGCATTACACTAGCAAAGACAGGAGAAATTCTATCTGCCTATTTGCCTTCTTAAGATACAGGAAAGACTGTCCAAGCTCTTGTTCGTCTTCCATTCATTTCAGCGAGGCTTGTGCAGGAGACTTTCCAGGTAGACTATATTACCATGTCAATAAGTGGATGGATATGTATTTGAATTTTTGTGTCTCAGAATATTTTGGGCCAACTCAGCCAAGCTAAGAAACAAAAAAGGACCCTTGTACAAGGACATGGTCTGAAAGAGCTGAAAGAGTTCAAAAGCAAGTGCTAGGAGCCACACAAATCAAGTGTCATGAAGGACAGCATTAATAATTGCCAACTGATTTTTCAAACAAAATGTTAAAACATTCAGTGAAAATGACTGTGCAGATTTTCCAGCTTAAACTAATCTCCCTGTGTATGTACAAAAAGAGCAAAGCTGTGGAAAGCTCAGTGCAGTATGCAGAAGCAAAAAACACAGCTCAGCAATTAATGACAATTTGTGGAACAACCTAGCTAAAGCTAAGTGTTCTCCAGTATCATAAATATAAGTCTAGACAATGCTAACTCTCTCCCATTGAAATCACACTTATTTAGAATCTCACCCTTAAAGAGTAGGCCTATGCATAGCTCTGAAGAGTTCATATAGACTGGATACAGACCAAAACTGCGGAACAACTATAAAAATGTGCAGACAAATTTGGTAAATACTACAAAAATCTGATCAGTGACAACAAAGTCTTACTGTAGAAGACTAAGATGGGTTCTATTCTCATCACCACAGCTATGTTCTAAATGCAAATTGTCATTGTTGATGCAAGTGCCACAAAGAATCCAGCTAGATTCTTTGTCAGTTCCAATTCAGTATGTACATTCCAATTTAAAAAAATAAAAATAAAATAAAATAAAATAAAATAAAATGAATTTCCTTCTGAAAAGCAGCCAGGACTCTGTCCTCCGTTATAGATCTGTAGGAGAGTTCCAGATTAGACTATGGCCCCCTTTTTTTTTTTTTTCATTAATCATGCTCAGCCAACAAAGCACTGTGATTCCTGCAATGAAGAGATTAAATGCTAAAAACTATTATGGACCTAAAAATGTTCCATGTTTGGACAGAATGGGAGGACAGGTATAAAGAGACATTCTATGTGGCTGCTAGAGAACTAGGAAAACACTGGTCTTCTGGAGACTCATCCAAAGGCTGGGCCCAACAATGGTTCTTTTGTGGTCAGAGAGGCAGTTTTCTTACCAGGACTGGTTCCTAACAGCCAGGTTTAAGCATACAGTCAGCTAAATCTATTTCTGGAATTTCTGTTTACATCCACCATTATTACTCATTTTAGGTCAACAGCATGAAATAGGTTATATATCAAAATGCATGTGAAGTTGTTTAGTCCAAACGCAGCTTCCCATAGGAAGGCATACATTAGGGAAGCGTAATCTTTTCAGCCCCAAGGACCACATGTCACGGGCACACATGCATGATCCTCTTTCCTTGCTGAAGGGAAGTACAAAGCCTTCTACCAGCCTCCTGCAGAATGGAAAATAACAATCTATATGAGGATCATTGGTGGCAAAGGAGTGGGGGTAAAGATATGGCTTTCCATTCCTTCCCTCAGATATCCTGGTACAGGCTGCTCTCTTCTCCATATATACTGCTCTTTGTGTAAAGAACATAGCAATCTGTTCCAGGATATCAGAGGGAAGGCATGAAAAGCCATATCTTTACCCCCATCCAACCTCCTACCACCAATTACCTTCACATAAATGACTGCTTTCCACATGAGGGGAAGGTGGTAAAACATATAATGTTCTCTGGGAAACCTGGAATCCTTTTCTCCATCCCCTCTCCTTGTAATGTAGCCAGAAAATCTGTATAAAATCAGTGGGAAATGGGAAGCCAGATTTGGCTGCAGCAGCAGGGTAGCCAAGGTACTCATGGGAGGGGGCCATAGGTAAAGACCTAGGTGCCTGCATGTGGCCTTTGGGTCACAAGCTGTGCAGACCCCACCCGCGCAGAAAATTACAACAGAACCATTCCAATCGAGTGGAGAATTCATGCTGTCTGCACTTAGGTTAGAGGGACCTGGATGCACCAAATAAATACTTTAGAGCAATAAAGACTTTTCACTCACGTATGAATAAGCCAAGGAGCAATGCAATGAAACTCATGCAGAAGTAGATTTAAGGGAAGTCTTCCCATGATATAGTCCAGTGATTCAACACATTGCTTAGAAAGACACAGGATCACCATGCATGAAATTTTTCAAAAGAACAGTAGACAAATGCATTATTAGGGATGCAATGTTTCTTAGAACCTCTCATGGATATAGCTGGTAACTGAACTCTGTTTCTCCATCTATTAGTATTCTGGGATGGAACACTCTGAATCAATGGGGAACTCTTGTATTTTCAAAGACTGCTTTCCTTGAAAGCTGGAGAGCAGCTGCTTCACCCCTCCAGGAAACAAGACACATCCTCTTCTTCTTCTTCCTCCCTGTCCCCATTTGCCCTGCACCACACTTACCTGAGACAGTCACCACAATGTACTGCTGTGGGGCTGGCGTTGGGGGTGGTTGTCCAGTGGGCGGAGCCTGTGTCTGGGGAGGCGGGATTTCTGAGACATACTGTTTTGGTGTGGGCTGTTGTTGCTGTGCACCTTGTAATTCTGCCACATACTGCTGTTGAGCTGCCGCCGCCGCCGCCACCACCACCACAGGTGCTGCCGTGGCTGCCGTTGCTGCTGGCTGTTGCTGTGACTGTTGCTGTTGTTGTGACTGTTGTTGGGCTGCCTGTAATTCCGTAACGTACGCCTGTGTTGCCATGCCAACAGTGGGGAAAATGATAATAAATAAGGCTTTTTTTTGCTTCCTTTCGTTGAAGAAAAAAGAAGAAAAACAAATAGAACAAAAAAGAAAGAAAGAAAACAATTAATCAATTATAAAGTATTCGGCAGACAGAAAGAGCTCCCTACAGTTCTGTTCACCAAGCACTAACTCAATAATAATCCATATTTAACACCTAATTGCAATCAATTACAGAAAAGAATAGCAGCAGGTACTCTGATTACTCCATGTGAAAGATCAGCCTGGAAATCTGACAGCCCAGAAAACAACATTTTATGTTTAGCCAGATGTAACCGAATGACTGCATAAACCATATTGCCGGAATTCCTCCCATTTACAACACACATAAACACACTTCTGAAATTCATTATTCTTACGGTGTGCTACAGATCCAGCAAACAAGAGGACCAGCATAAGCTGTGCAGCAGTTCTCAGAGCAGCAGAAGTGATGCGAGTGGGCAAAACCCAGAGTCACCTCACTGCTTCTTTGGGAGTTACTTCTTGTTATGTGCCTTTAACTTAATTCTGAATTTTGACTCCCCAAAGGCAAAGCTATGATGGAGTTTTCCTGTAAGATGCATTCAGAAGGGGTTTGCTATTGCCTTCCTCTGAGGCTGAGAGAGTGTGACTTGCCCAAGCTCACCCAGTAGATTCCCATGGCTAAGTAGAGATTCAAACTTTATTTTCCCATAGTCCTAGGCCAACAGCCAAACTGCTATAACACATTGGTTCCCTTCAAAAGCATTATTTCCCATGTTTCTAGCATTCTATGGAAGAAAGGAACCGGTAAAAGAAGCCTCCAGGATAATGAACTCTGACTTTTTGAGCATCAACCGAATTTTGCACTTCTGCAAAAAGCACCCAGTGCTTTCAAAATGGCCTTACAGTACAAGGCATATAAAGGCACAATTACAAAAATAAATTCCACAGTTGCTTACTCCAGCTTTCTACTGTATCATTCATCTTGAGCAAACAACAGTGGCCTCCAAGTAGTCCAGGTCTACATCCAGCCCCATTTCAGGACAAGTACCTAGCCACACAGTGATTGGGAATTGTCTCCAATTACCTATAACGTCAGGTTTGAGAGAGAAAAAGCAGCACGGGCAAATCAATCAGAAAACAGCCTCTTGACAAAGTATTTATCATACTGGCTGAACCATAAAGGAGCACCACTTCCAAAACATCTGAAGAGCTAAACATTTTCTGTTCTCTTAAGGTCAAAAAAATTCATTTGACTTGAATATTACAAACTGTGTACAGTGCTCAAAACCAGGGAAACCAGTATCAGTATCCAATTTCATCAAAAATCTTAATGAAGGTTCAAAGCAGCTGGTGGTACTTCAGAGGTGAGAAAGGAAATCCAGCAGGACCAGATTTGTTTTATTCAGCAACAGTGACGCAAAGATACAGACAGAAGGTAAATTGCTACACTCCTGGTGAGGAGAGTCTCCTCAAGAGGAACAGCTAAATCAAACAGATCAGGCTCCACTGCAGCTTACTAACTGGACACGACAGAAAATAAAATGAAAAACATGAGCATTTTCTCACAAAGAAACAGGCTTATCCTTTTACTCTTACTCTGGGATGATCTGCAAGCCTCTGGGATGATCTGCCAGTACAGTCAGCTCTCCACATTTGCGGGTTTGACATTCATGGATTTGATTATTTGCAAGTTTCTCCAACACCTGCCCCCCGACCTCTGGTGCTTCTTTTTTGGGGGAACCTTCCCTCTTGGCAGCTCCAATCAGGCCGTGCAGCTCTTTAAAAACCTGCCTCTAGTCCTCCTCTTCCTCTACCAGCCACTGCCTGGCCAGCCAAGGACAGCTCAAAGTCTGATTTCTCAGCACCACAAGCCCTCTCCCAAAGCCCTCCACACACCCAAGGAAGGAGATGGGCAAAGAGAGGAAATGCAGGACCACCGTGCCAACCAGCTCCTTTCCCTGACCAGGTCTGAACCTTGGGTACCCACTGTCCCCACCCCTGCCTCAGCCCCCCTCCCACAGACACTCACATTTTGATATTTGTGAATTTTTCACTTTTGCGAGGGTCCTGTGCCCTTGAGGGCCAACTGTAAAATACATCTGGGCTTCTTCTTCTCACTAATAAGTTACCGTATCTACCAAAGCAACCCCTTTTGCTACTTCATTTACAGTTATAGTTGAAGAGGAAAAATATGTGTAAATCATTCTTATTGAAATGCTTAAGGCTGAAAATCAGACCAAATTTTTTATGTTGTATATCATGGTTTTCAAACTCTTCTGGGAAACTTTGGGATTACTTGTAATCCACAATGAGGAGATCAGTAATGATAGATCAGGTTTCCTGACAGCTTGTCATCCCCTAGAGTATTAGAGATACTTAAGGACAAACTTCTGATTCACACTGAGTATCAACAGAGTGAATTAGAGGCATCTGGTCAGCGCCACGTCCACTTAAAACAGTGGTTCTCAACCTGTGGGTCCCCAGATGTTTGTGAACTTCAGCTCCCAGAAGCCCCAGCCACTATGGTCAATGCTCAGGGCTTCTGGGAGCTGAAGTCCACAAACATCTGGGGACCCACAGGTTGAGAACCACTGACTTAAAACATTAAATTTTTTTGAGTAGTTAGTAAGTACGGCAACATGTAAATGACAAAAAGAGCACACTTCTTTTATCCCATAGATGTCCTCTCTGACATCTGTCAGGCACAATAGTAGATCAGATGACCCTTGCATAAAGCTATTCTTACATGTGGACAATGGATAGATCAGTGACAGACCATACATGCTTTGCACGACAGAGAAAGGTGAGGGCACGGAGCAGCTTCCTAGTAGGTAGTGAATATAAACAAGACATCTCATGCCGGACTGAGACTGGCTGCCTCTTAAGCATCTGAAGTTTTGTTCAGTCATTCAGATAGGCAAGAATGGTGTGTGGTTCCTGCATGCTGCCACCATCCTTTAAACCGCAACTATTTTTCTAATGTGCCAGCAACCAGTATTATATTTGTATCCTCCATCGGCTGCAATTATTTCTTTGTTTCCTGGAAACTTGCTGTAGACCAGCAGCCAACAGTTCTTGGCCCAGCATTGGTCCATGAGTCATCATTTTGAGCAGCACTCTTCTACATTGGAGACCTTTTATAAGCTTTAATAGGTTCTTAGCTGTTCTACAATGTTATACTGAACACAAACCGAACAGAATCCATTGCAGAAACGCTAACCATGGTACATCTTCACTAACTTGTTATCTTTCCACACAGAAAGCAACATAATGGAACAAAATGTAAAAGTTTGAATCACAGATCGAGGTTGCATCTACTTTTCTAGCTGCCAAATGTAGACTCTGAACAGGTTTCTCTGCCTTTGAGATGTGTACTAGAGGAAGCATTTAACCAGATAAAAAACTTTTTCTGCCATGTCTTGCAGTAATAATAAAAACTGCTCAGATAGCATTTTTCCCTCTATGGAGTATAATTAACATCAGCTGTAACTGAGCTTGTTAGCCCTAAACATGTATTCTCTGCTGCTCTCCAAACATGGCTCCGTTTGAAATACTGGTATATCAGCCCCAGGCCCTTCAGTCCACACCCTGCTGTGTTGAGCAGCAAATTCTCAACAACGCTGAGTTACAGTGCAATCAAGTGGAAAGTTCTACTTCCATTCAAGTGAACATGAGGAGACCTCCCATTTAGATCCTACTGTTCCACGTGGGAGGGTGTGAGCTACACACACTGAGAATTATAGGATGGAGCCTGCATGTACTGCATGCATTTAAGCTATCCCCTTCGTAGTGAACGCTCATACAGACCTTGAGCATTTTCATATATCAGTATTAGAATATTTGACTCCCTAGAAATGGAGCAAAAAGCTGAAATTGTTCTCTCACTTTTGTAAAGTTGCGCAGCATAAAGCTAAGTGGTAACTAATAGAACGACAGAAACACAGAGCTAGAAGAGACCACAACGGCTATCGAGTCCAAGCCCCCAAAGCACACTGAAAGGAAGAGTACTAATGTCTATCCTGAGGATATAAGCATGGCAGTAACGTCTACGCAAGTCCTCCTCTCTATTCACTAGGCCTCAATACTTCCCAGGGCAAGCAACAATACTCGGTTGGGTAATGCCAATATGATCTGCCAGCTGCTGAGCCAGAGACAGGCAAAGGCAGTTTACTTTACCTGTGCTCATGGACATTTCTGAAAGAAAGGGACAGCCTTTACGTGGGAGGCCTTCTCTGTCTACTTGGCCAACTCAAGCGATCTCTTCATGAGAAAGAAAAAAAAATGGCATCCTGTGTTGTAAGAAATGATGCCACTGCCCTGAAAAATTTCTAGACATTGATAGTTGGGTCCAATTCTCATTACAGGAATGCCTCAGTTAACAATGCCTCTGAAAAGAAGTTCCTTCCTATAAAGTCATTCTATGGCTGCAAAGGCTCCCTTTCCTCCTCCTTTCATGTTTAGATGGACTTTTTTTTAGCAGCACCTATACTAGAAGGATGATAAAGAAGAGCTGGAGCAACAGACTTTCAGTATCAGATTGCAACAACATGTTTTAAGTAATAATGCAAAAAACAAAGCTTAAACTGAGAAAGAGTAGGATTTTGCTCTAGCCAACCTTACTATAGCTCTGGAGGCTCGCCTATAACAGGGAGGGTAAATAGCAGCTGCCTCCAGAATTCCACTGAATGTGTGTCAACAGCAAAAGAGAAAAATGGGGAAAGGAACTAAGCCTGCTTCACCGGCTACCTCCAACATGTTAAAAAAGAAAAATCTATAACTCTGGCCACTAAAACGGAAATCATAAGAAAAAGAGAGGCTCGTGAAAGGAAAAAAAGAATCCTTGTAAGGCATTCCTGAAGAAACTGTCAAGAAGTCTATAGAAGGTTCAAAATGTTAGATTCTCTAATGTGATTGTTTCATCTCACATGTGCATATTATTAGTTTTGAATAAAAAAGTGGCTAAAACCTGTTGAACTGCTCTACTTTTTTTGTAGTGCACAAATCTATCCCTGTTCATTCTATGTTATTTCTCCCTCCAGTACCAAATTTTCTGTTAAAAAAGTCATGCCCAGGAGCACATCTGCTTTGTTAACTGAGGCACACTTGTACTTCTAGCACAGTTCTGTATAGGGTACCAGGAGGAGGGAAATTCCTGCCATTATTCGTCAGAGGAAACTCCTGAGTTGAATATACTTCCTCACCTAGAGTAGTCCTTGCCAGCAATGAGGTACCTCTTTCCGAGTCATACTTAACTTTGTGCAATAGTACAGGCTTTTCCATGCAACCAAAGTGATACCAGGATGTTTTCTCTGTCTTTACCATAGGACAATATTCAATAGTTCAGATACCAACAGTGAAAACATGATTCTCTTCAAGTATCTAGTTGGGCTGACAATGCTGATGACATAAGTACAATAGACTTTGCTGTTGCATTTTTTTTCTGGGTAGTCTGATATCCTTTAGAATAGAAAATGTTGCATGAAAGTAAGGTAAGGAGGATTTTTGCTATCAAGACTGGGAGCCTAGCTGAGGAAGCAATTTTCAACTGATTCTAGTGGGAGCATACAAGGATGGAAAACTGAAAGCTAGGATAGCTATTTACTGGTTGAAAGAGTGGCAGGTTTCTGTGCTTGCTCTAGGAAGAATGATTGCTCTGGTTTGTTGTAAACAGCTTCTAGCCTGGACACTTTTTAAAATGTGTGCTCCCAGGTGAGGAGGTAATAAAATTATCTGTAAAAGGGATGGAAGTTGACATTTTCTTCCCAGACAGTTGATGTGTCTCAAAGTACAAGGTTAGATACGCAAAGATATGCTGGTTAGTACAGAAAGGCTGGCTAATTTTTTTTTTTTTACCTTGTTTGTTTGAGTAAGGTTGATGTCTATTAGAACTGTGGCATCTAGTCTCACCTCTGAGGCTGAAAAATATTCTAAGACTTTACTGCAATTTTTCATGTGATCTGGGGCAAGGCTACCATCCTCAGTTTCAGTAGTCAGTTAGCAACTGGAGTGTTCTTTTGAGAGCTAACAGATTTTGTCATTTGTTTCTATGGGCATCTGAAGCTTGCCACATACTGATTTATTGTCTATAGCCCAGTATGACTTACTAGGTGACAGCAGAAAATAAGTCTTTTGTAGCCTGTGCAGTCATTCTTTTGACATGTTACCAAATTAGTACTTTAAAAAAAGGGCCTAACTGGTCTGCTGCTTAAATATCTGATTCAGAACTCTAGGAATGTTAAACACTTTGTACAGTCCCATGCAAGGTGGATGCTTTAAGACTGTGAAAGTTGCTCTCAGGAATTTATCCATTTTTTTTTTTAATTCTCTCTCTTGTAAATGTGCTGCTAGCCAGTCTTTTCCATCATGACACAGAAGTCGAGAGACAGGATCACTTTTCTGCAGGCAGGCATCATGGCATCCACAGCACAGCGGCAGTCTGCTCAGGCTACATTCCAAAGGTTCCTGTACACTTGGTCACTCCTTTTGGAACAAGCCAGACTTGGAAATGACCTGGCTGTTTTTAGACCTTGGAAGGATTCAGAGAACCACAGCAAAAAACAACAGGGACAGATCCAAGTAGTGACCACATACTCAAGTCTGCCTGTGGCCCAAGACAAACATTATCATTGAAGATCAGACTTCCAGCAAGTTGTTAGATTCATGCATTCTACTGACACTATTGGTTATCAATTACCCAGCTATGTCTCCTCTTATTTTTCTAAAGCAAGCAAATACTCCTGTCCACTGAATTCTTCAATCACATTGCGAGACAGAAAGCCCTGTCCTGTAGTAGCAGATTATCATTGAGCAAAAAGGCAGGTGAAGCAACCCATCACTCCATGTGGAGTGTGATTTGGCAGATTAACAATATCTAACCATCTCTCTGATTTAATCCTAAAAAATAGATGTCTCAACACAGAGAGCAAAGAAGAGGTAAAGGGTTCAAGGAGAAATCCACACATTGCATAAACCATGCAAATGGCACACAACTACTTGTGTTGGAGTTATGAAACAAAAAAAAATGCCATTAATGCCTTGAGCTCTGCAGTTAAATGGATTCTTCCATAAATTTGCATAGTCTTGTTCAGCATGAAACGCATGGGCTTAAAAGTGCTCACAAACATATATGGGCAGACCTCAGTTAACAAAGCTTCTTCTGATATCAAAGCTCCTTTTTTACAAAGTCTTTTTACATTCTCTCATATTCCTTCTTTACCTCTTCATCCTTCATCTAGTTACAACTGTTGTTAGCAGCGTCAACATTGGGGGGATGAAGAAGAGCTGGAGAAACACAGACTTTTGGCATCAGGTTGCAGCAGTGTGTTTGCAGTAAATAATGCAATAAAGCTTAAGTTAGGAAATAATGGGATTCAGTGTAGCTGTGTGTTTCTGCCTACAACGGGAAAGGTAAACAGCAGTTGCCTCCAGCATCCATTACTAAGCATGTGTGAACAGTGAAAACAGTGGGCAGCAGATAAGCCTGCCTCACAAGTTCCTTCTAGTATGCTAAAAAAGCAGGTTAGTATGTTTTTGTTTACTTATGCAAGGTTTACCTAATCTGGTTGTTTCATTCCACGTGTGCAAATACTTAATTCCGAAGATAAACTTGGCTGAAGCATGTTGAACTGTTCTTTTTTCATTCTTTCCATGTTATTTTTGCTCTGGTGCCAATTTTTCTTTAAAAGAAATTATGCCTTTGAACACTTCCACTCTGTTAACGTATATCATTTTAGAGCGATGAATGACACTACAGAGGGCTCTCCTGGAAGATTTTGGGCTTAAACTGTTGGGAAGTAATCTTGCTCAGATCATGCTGATATGAACTTAACAACATGAATACCACTAATAGTTGGTATTGCATCTGGAGGGCAGGAGTGTTTCCAGAGCCTCCTATCTCCCAGGGAAATTCCAGCAACTTCTCCTGAAGAAAGTATCTGTACCTCACCCAGCAGATGCCCTTGCCAATTAGTACTCCTGCTGATGGAAAGGAAGAACAGACCAACTTCCCACACCCACCTCATGTAAATCTCCTTCCTACTGATGCCTCACCCACTGCTAACCTATTCTTGCTGCTTGATTCCACATTGCAGTTCAGTGGGAGTAACTGACACGGTCTCTATAATGATTTCCCACTGCCTATAACACCACTTTCCATTTCAGTCTAAGGTCCTAGGAGGTGGTAGTACAAAGTAAGCAAGGTTCCTTCCTGCATACCAAGGGGAATTTCATTAGAAATTATTCCAGTCTTCTCTTGTTCATACAACATCCCATGGATAATCAAAAAGGACAGATTTTTATTCACTACAAGCAAACACCTATTTAAAAGTTTGCAGGAAATAATGGAAACTGATGAAAAATAATATTTTGCACACAACACTGGTGCAGTTTGATCCCAGTTCTCCCACTCATATGTTTACAGGTTGAACTAGTGTGGTTTTGTGAGTTTTTTGATTAGGAATAGCCACAAGACTTCCACTGCAAACTTATTTTGAAACAAATCTGACAGAAGTCAGGTGCATTTACTTTCAAGTAAATAAGGGGAAAACTGACTTAATGTAAACTCACAGAAACTCACTTAACGTAAACTCACAAGGACAATCTAGTCCAGTATCTACCATACCATGTAAGGATAACATCTTAATCAAAGGGAAAATGTTTCTTAAGCATAAAGGGAACTTATCGAAATGGAACCAGTGAGGCCTATAGAAAAAACAGCTTTCCCCTGTGGTAAGACTGCCAACTGCACCAAAAGTATGGTCTCTTCTTGGCAAACCACAAATCAACAAAAATCTGGCAGGTAAAGATTTTCATGTCACGTCAAAGAGATAAGCATTACTGTAATTACATACCAAGCCACCATTAAAGACAAAGTTGCAGTGACCAGCTAAAAAGCTGCAACTCTTCCAAAGAACAGGATTGGGCTGGAAATGAGACTTTCATGTTCTCCTTGTACATAAAAGAGGAAACAACTTTTTTCTTAGTGGTTTCCTAATCCTTTTCAAATAAAACACATCATTACCAGTGATGTAGACTTAAGTAAATTGACTCAGACTCAAGTCAGCCCTCAGTCTGACTCGGACTTGACTCAGCAATAAATGTCGCACTGACTTGACTCGTGACTTGTATATTTTTAGCGAGTGACTTGCTTCTCTTGATTCAGTAACATAACACACTGATCCAGAAACTTTACAACTTTGAGCAACATGTCCATCTCTTTTTGCCTACTGGTCAAATAATGATATGTCTCAAACCCAAAGTGTGGATGTGTTTCTCAGGGGGGAACAGCAAATGCATTAGGCAATGGGCTCGAGGTCTGCTCAGCAGCTTATCCCTGCTGCATATATAGGAGGAGCTTTCTAAAACTTTTCCTAATTGCTGAAGGCGAGTCTCACATCAGAGTGCAGAGCACATGTCTCAGAGAGGAACGGAAAATATGTTAGGCAATGGGTTTGAGGAGGAAGGATCCTCCCTTCTAAAGCTTTTGTAGCTTCAATAATAGGGAGTAAGAAGGATCCTATTCTCCACTTCTGAAAAAGCTTTCAGCTTTGCAAATGAGAAGTAAGAAGGATCCTATTTCCCACTTCCAAAGCTGCAGACTCTTTTATGCCCACTGAGATGAAAGCCTCCAGCTTCAGGAAGGGGAGTTAAGAAGGATCCTAGTCTCCACTTCCAAAGCTGCAGATGGCAAAATTGCAAATACGGAGGTGTATTCTACTTAAATTGTTAAAACTGACTTTACTCAACTCTGCCCAGAAATTTTAGAATGTATGTTGGGGTATAAAGTTGGCTCCCAGACTTGAGACTTGATTGAAAGTATCTTGCAAGGACTTGAAATTCGACTTGAGACTTGCAGTAAAAGACTTAAATATATCACTAACCATTACTACCATTATCGTTTGTTTTCCTGTGCCCTTCTCTGTACAGTTTTTTTTAAGTATCTGTAAGATATTACAGAGATATTAGAAGCCAATGCAAATATCTACTACAGGAACCAGAGGATACAAACAATCCATCCCTACTTTATTTTAACTCGTACAAAAACAATTGACATTTTCCAAGTGATATAGGTATGAATTAAAAATAATAAATTAGAAATAAAGTAGAAGCTGGGGGCTTAGGTCAGAGGAACGGAGAAAGATTTAAGAAGGGTAAAAAGGTCACGAGAGCCAATGTATCACGTAGCCAGGGTGTTGTTTGCTTATTGACTGGCTGCGGTAATTGCAGATTGTAGATAAGCACTTTCCGGGGTCTGAGTGTGGGGGTAATTAGCTAGTAACAGCATGTGGTATTTGTGACCCCGGAGGGGCGGACCGAGATATGCCTGTGATCTTTGCCTGTGATCTTTGTGTATGCTGTGAACTTTGTCTATAAAAGAGCTGTGAAACTTGAATTCAGGGCTTTTGGTCTTTTGGAGACATCCAGCCATTAGCCCGCGCGTAATAAATTACTCTTTTTCTTGCTCTGTGGTCTCTGTGTTCTCTGGGCTCCTGCAACACAAGGACAATTGGCCTCTACCCTAATTTCTCTGACCCGTCCCAGTTTTACTGACAGACTACCCTCTTCTCAGTCTGAAAACTGTTCTACTACACACCTAAACATAATTGCTCTTCTACACAACCTATAATAGTATTTTAAACCATATCAGTAACTTAGCAACACCACATCATGCTATATAGTCAGCACACTGCAACTGTCAAAGGCTTTTAACATATCATTGACAATTGGTGAGACGGGCCTTGAAATGTTTACATTTGCCACACCTGGAAAACAGCATAAGGCGTGCGGGTGTGGCTCACACAATAATGGAGGAAGGAATCCAGCAAGAGCAAATGCCAAAACTGCAATATAGCAATCCTGGCTTCACACAACAAGGCCTGCCCGTTTTTGGCAGAAGCTTCACCTGCTGCGTGAAGTAACTACATCTTTCCAGTATGTGGGTGGAGTCTGAACCACAACAGAGACGCCACAAATTCTGTCTCCACAGAGATGCTATGTAGAGGCAATGAAGATATTTTTGATTGTTGGATTTCATAGAACTAATTTTTTAAAAAAACCCAAAAAGTATTTTGACAATACATGATCAATGCCTATTTCTTGTCCAATATAACCAGTTCTAAATTCTCATAAAATAAATGCCTCAACATACCTGTTTGCATGTACACAATTTAGCTATGTATCTATGTTTATTATTTATGTCTACTTCACCTTTCCAAATAAACTATCACAGAAGACAGCCATAGAACTCATATTTCAAGGAGCTCTGGATGTTAAGAATAAATAACATGGAATTAATGGGTAATTGTACAGTTGTTTTCTCTCTAACATCTTCTGAAGTATCATGACCACTATGAAGAACAGCATAGTGTCTGAGGCCGATAAATGGTTCGGTAGTCTGACACACAGTTTCTTTCCAGTTCTTTCACGTAACAGGCGCTTTCAAGCACCATATCACAGGGCCAGATCCTCTAGGCAATGTCTTACTCTACAATAGTCCTTTAAATTCTCTAGTAAAGAGGAGAAGCTTCTTCTGCCACCATTTGTTCTGCTCTCATCCCCACCGCATGGTGCAGCTGGACCGTGGCTTACAGGACTATGTATGAAATTGGATAGGAGGAGCCATAGTTGTAAACTTTTGCTAAACAAGAGTTCTCAGAACTAGATCTGTGTCCAGGTTACAGCCCTAACTCTGAATAACAACCCAGTGAAGAAAGTTATTGCACACTAATGGCATCACTATGGTATTTGACATCAGAATATGTATAATGGTCAATAACACTTCAGTGCTACCTAGCATCACATTTCAGCATATTTTAATGAGGACTTTTTGCTACCCTTTTGTGTCAAACGTTGTCTACAGCTGCAGGTTTAAAATATGTACTCCAATTTATCTATGTGATTATCTAATTTATCTATATGAAGATACACTAGGCCTCTTAGAGCAAAGAAGTGAAATCTGAACATGTAATGATTTGTAGAGGTATACTGAGAACATCAATAAGGACATGTATTTGTTTAATGTCAAAGGATGAAAATCCTATGAATTCACAGTTTTACATTAAAAGAGGAATGCAAACGTAGCAAAAAGTGTGGTACAAAAATGCAACAATTTAATACATTTTATGAATGTCCAGATGGAACAACACCATGAGTTTCATCTGCAGCAATACAGAGAAGAATATTTTTCCTGACTATGTGTACAACAAGTTGTGCATCCTACTCAACATATAAAGGTATTGCTCTTCCTTATGAACATAAATGTCACAACACAAATATTTCTATTCTGAACAGTATGAAGCTTTGGATCTGACATCAACAGATCTACTTTAAAGAACTCCAAAACACTTTCTTCCATCTATCACACCATGGAAAAACAGTATTTTAGAAATCCTCATTACACTATGAATTTGCAGTACTGTAACAATTCACAGAAATTTATTCCTCTCAAGGCTTCTGACGTGAGGCCGATTTCATAAACCAAACATATCACCTTAAAAAACTGGACTTATGAACATGTAAAGCTGCTTAATACTTGCTCTGTTTAGACTGATTTGGCATGAGAGGAACCACCCCTGTGACTTTGCTTTTCTACTTAACCTCAAGTGCTCCACTTTAATTAATTACATACTGATTACACTGGGACCAACAAATTATAGTTTGTGCTTGTTCTCCCTGTCAGGGCTACAAACCACAGCTGACCAGCCATCAAAGTGATTCACTGCTAGAGGTCTCACTCCCGGCACACAACAATCATGGTTTAGAGCAGGGATGTGGAAAGTATGGCTCTCATTCTTGGACTGCAATTCCCATCATCCCTCTAGGCTGGCTAGAATGGAGGAGAGATGCAGCTCAGCAACTTCTAGAGGCTAATATGTTCTCCATCTGAGGTTTACAATTACATGTGAGCTGTCACACTTCAGTCAGGCTATTAGTGTTTCCAGCCATGCTATCAGAGAATCCATAACTGGAAGTGCCAAGAAACCTGGGAGCTTTTGCAAGAAGGGATGCCCCTGCCACTGTGTGCTACAGCCTTAGGTACGGCACACATCAACTGCTCTGACTGTAGGTTCTTCCACCATTCTTAGAAGTGTTTATCATCGTTTATCATTCCACTTTCAACACGCTATGGAATCCTGGGGTTTGCGGTTTAGGGAGGGGCCGGCAAACTGCAAGCCCCATGTTGAAAGTGGAATGATAGCGCTATAACAGCCTAGTGTGGAAATGGCCACAGCCTTTCACGGCCCTGCTACCCAAGTTCCTTTTTCACTACAGAATGAAGTTGGGAGCTTCTGAATGCAAAGCGTGTATTCTGACATTATTCTGTCGCCTCTGCCCACGACAGCCACTTCTACAGAATCGCTAGCATAGCTTGGCTCCCCAATCATTATCAGTATCCACCTTCTAAACAATTTTAATCGTTAGTAATTTAAAAATCATTCCTATTACCAAGAGAAACTAATTTTTTTTTAATGACCGCTGTGCTACGTCACGGCTCTTTCAACCAAACAGGAAACTCTGCTTCTCGTGACGTCACCGCCACATCGTAACAGCCGACGCGTTCTGAAGTCAACTCTTTCTCCCTCGCTCTTCCCCCTCCCCCGCCATCGATCCCCAGTGAACGGGCCGTCCACGCCCGCGCCCGCCTCTCCTGAAGACTGATTGGCCACCTTGAGGATTCCGGCCGGTTCCTATTGGCAAGCCCTCCCACCAATCACCAGGAAGTGTAGACGCCCCTCCTATCAGGGCCTGGGCCCTTTCCCCACAAGCCCTGTTTGGAGTGACCGCCGCGGCGGGACCCAAAGCCCGGAAAAAAAAAACGCCACTTTCCCGGCTCCCGTTTCCTGACTATCTCGGGGGACGAGAGGTGGAACCAGGGGCTCCGCCATTTTGCAAGGAAGAAGGGAAAGGAAGTGGACTTGGACCCACCTGGACCGTCCCGGCCCCGCGAGGCCGCGTCCCCTCCGGGGGAGGGGCGGGGACGGAGTCGCGACTATCGTACCCTCTCTCGATTTTGGCGGGAATCGCGCTGAGGTGGGGAGGTGGGTGGTTGTTGTTGTTGTTGCCGGGTTTCCTGGTCGCCACGACTACGGTGGCTATGGCGCCCTCCGTGTTCCCTCACCGGGGCAACTGTTGCTACCCACCTCGGCACGGGGAGGGGGAATGGGCGGTGCCTGATGCTGATTGGATGGCTCCGGCGGCCCATTGGGGCGTTCCACTGTCGGTCATTCATCAGCCTTCCCCCCTCCTCGTTGGTTCTAAGGAACGCCTCTTAACGGATGCTTCACCTTGCTATTGGCCAATTCAGCATTCTGCTCTATGGATTTGCCCAGGAGGCTGCCTGTCTGGCGGAAGGATGAGCCTTAAGGACGGCGGGAATGGATTGGGAGCTGGCAGCTTATTACTGGCTGGGGAGCTGGTCAGTAAATTCCAGGGCTCCGTGGGAGCTGTAGGCAATCGAGCGGCGCGCATGCGCTGCTCGGGGAATGCTGGAAAATGTAGTCCCTATGCAGAAGGAGCACTGGGGCGCTGGTCAAGCAGCCAGGTGGCGTGCGTGCTGGGTGTGCAGTCGCATTGGCTCTCCTAAGATCATAGAGGCGTAAGATTTGGAGGAGGTCTTCCTAGGCCAACCCCCTTGGCCTCCCTGCGGTAATACTTAGGCCCTTTCCACACTACCCTGTGATAGTGCCATTATTCCACTTACAAGAATCCTGTGGAATTCTGGGGTTTGCAGTTTAGGGAGGGGCCTTTAGAATTCTCAGCCAGAGAGCTCTTGGGCCTCAGTAAACCACAAAGCCCAGAATTCTACAGAAAGTAGAATAATAGCACTATCACAGTGCAGAGTGGAAATGCTAAAGCACTCTTCTGGGGCTGTTTCCACACTAGACTGTTATAGTGCTCTTATTCCACTTTCAACATCCTATGGAACCTTGGGGCCTTTGAGGCCCCTCGCTAAACTGAAAACCCCAGGATTCCATAGGATGTTGAAAGTGGAATAATATTACTATAACAGTCTGGTGCGGAAATGGCCTGGGATGATGGCCTTCCAAAGTCTTTTGACAGGCCTCCAAAGAAGGAGAGGCGGACCCCCACCAAGACAATCTATTCCACAGTGGAGCAGTTCTTTCTTTCTTTCTGTCAGTAAAGTTCTTCGCAACTGAGCAAGTTTTTTTTTTTTTTTAATAACAACATGACACAGTCCGTTACAACTATCCATTACATCACTACAAGAATACTTACCCTCACAACTACACATACTCCACTGCCACCCCCTAACAACAGTGTCAAAGAAGAAAAATTACAATCGTAACAAAACAAATACACTCACTCTAGAATTGTTTCCAAATCCCCCAATGTAGACTATATATCATAATATTAAATCAACATCTGTTAGCCAAATGTCTGCTTAAAAAATAACCTCCAATGGTAGTTTCACAATATGTTACTATTCAAAACCAAGAGTTAATCAGTTATTCTTTTTGTCTTTCAAAATAGAAAATGTGTTAATGGATCCTAGTCTTTCACAAATATCACTCTGTTGTTTTTTTCCCATCTCTCTAATTTATTCATCTCTACTAAGTCTATCAACTTAGAGAAAGAATCTTCTGTTGTTGGAATATTGCTGCTCTTCCACTTCTGTGTGTATTTTATTCTGGCTGACGCCGTCACATATCAAAGAATTCTGCCAAATTTCATGTCCAGTGAAGAATCCAACAGCCCTAACAGTTCTGGCTCTTTTGAAAATTTTAATTTTAAAATCTTCTTCACCATTAGATACAGCTGGTTCCAGAATTTCTTGGCCTTATCACATGTACCCCTCATATGGTTCACACATGTTGTTCATATTTCCAGCACTTATTTGAAGCACCATTGTACACCTTGACCATTTTTTCTGCCACCAAGTGCCATCTACACATCATTCTAAGGAAATTCTCATAACGTAATACAGTCAGCCCTCCGCATTTGTGGGTTTCAGTTTTGCAGTTTGATTATTCACAGATTATTTACTGTCACCTCTGCTGCCTCCTAGTGCCATTTTTAATAGGGACTGCAAGCCTCATGAGACTGAGAAACTGCAAATGAGGCTTGCAAGTCCTTACTAAAAATGGTGTCGGGCAGCAGTGGAGGTGGCAGTCCCACCAGCCCCCTACTTCTCCCTTGTGAAGGAGTCCTGATGCCTGAAAGGAATCCACAGTGGGTTGAATATGGTGATCGTATTTTTTTCATGTGTTAAATATGGTTTGGGAGGGCCAACAGTTATTCACGTTTTTTTCACTTTCACGGGGGTCCTGTGCCCCAACCCTAGGCAAAGGTGGAGGGATGACTGTATACATTTTAACCTTTCTGACTACATTTTTTTCCATTTTCCCAAGAATGGCAGTAGTCCAGTTGGGAAGTTATCAGTTCACTAACTACTACAATCATGTTACCCTTGTCCAGGAAGGCCATAGCTACTGGACCAGTTAAAGTTGGCCTCAAGCACTCTGACTCACCCAGTCTATCTGGGCCTCCAGTGACAAGGATGGATCTAGCAGTACTCCCAAACTATGTACCTGCTCCTTCAGGGGGAGTGCAACCCCATCTAGGGCAGGCAACCTATCCAATTCTCACACGTGAAAACCACCAGTCCACAGAGCCTCCCTCTTATCAGGACTTTGCTTCAGTTTGTTCATCCTTATCCAGCCCATTATAACATCCAGGCACTGCTCCAACACCTCCACTGGATGACTTTTGTCCTGCTGCCTAGCATTTCTTCCACTGAGGTCATTTTGTCATCTACTTCATTGTTGAATAGCATGCAGCAGCTCCACATATTATGAGCAAAGCCAATAGTGATGATGATGGGATTAGCTGTCCAGCTGCCTCTATAGAGCTGCCCTCCCCTTCCCCCACTCTTGTCTTCCTTGTACTTAAACTTGACTTTGTGGTAGGATTTCTAGCTGAGGTTCTGTGATTTTCAATAAACATACCTCCCCACACCAAGCATTTTAGAGAGGCTTAACCTTCTTTGTTACCCTAAAAGGTGGGGGATCTTGAGGTCCACCAACACTGCCAGTATCTTCTTAAAAAGAGTTATAGCTCAAGAATTATAGCTCAAAGGAGGCTTGTGAGAGGGGGGTAACTATAAGAACCTTTTCATCTGGCTATACTGGTACTAATTGCGAGATACCAGCTGAGAATCAAAAGAATGTTTTATTGGGGGATCCACATACACTTGCAAGAAATCAAGCAGTCTCATGAACCATACAAGGCTAGTGAAGGGAAAGTAAAGAATGGTCAGATAGAGACTTGGGGTGTATGAGGTGATATTTACTGCTCCTGGAGCACAGGATCAAGAGAGGTGGGTTTGAGAGGGATTTCAGATCAGCATGGAGGAACGAGAGTGGGATGCAGAGTGATGCCAAAAGTGCTAGCAAAATACCAGGGCTTGGGCTAGGGTTTAAATATCCTTTCTCCTACCCTGGAGGGGTGAGCGTTAATACCTCACTGGCAGAGTAAACTGTTACTGCAGTTCCTGAGCCACACTTGGGGTGACATTAGATATCACTTTGATATCAATCATTTGGCCTCCCTCACCTATTCATTCCCACGTGCTTGCAAGGCCCCCGGACAAGCACGCAAACAGGCTCGGTCGCTAATCGCTGTAATATTCCAAACAATACAGGCTGGCCAGAAATAGCTGTCCCGCCGCTTCAGGAGACCTCAAAGGCAAGTTCTCTATTACGTATGCACACAACTTACAAAGAACTCCCTGCCCCGACCAGGCAGCTTGATTAGAAGAATCCTCATCTGTCAAGCACTCTGCGTTTGCATACTGGCTACCCTATTGTCAATTCGGACCTAACTCAATCATGCTAAATTCTGACCTTCGGAGGCTTTGTCTTCAGCCTGAAACTCATTGTTTTCCCCAAGTATGGACTAGCCTGTGGCCACATTTTCCCCTATAAAAAACCCTGACTTTGTGAGCTTCCTTGGATCGCTCCCGACTTCCATCCAGCCTTGCTGTCGCTTTGCTTGGCGAGCCTTCCTCCCAGTCCCACGTACTGAGACTCCATATCTCCGAACTTCTGCTGCAGACTACCCAGGCTTCAGGACAGGTGTAGTATTACCCAAACCAACAGCTCCTCTAAAAATCCCTCTATCCCAGTCCAACCTTTATTTCTTTAGTTCTCTGCATGAGTGTGTTACATACACTGATTGTATTTTAATAAAAACAACAATTATTATTTCAATTCTGTTTGCTCCTTGACTTGGCCTGACCCTGTAGACATTGGGTGAAAGATCTCACTCCGTTGCCCTGCCTCTCGCATTTGCTAGCTTGTGCTCTTTGACTAATTTCCCCAACTTGTATAATTGAGAACGCATTCAGGTGTCCCTCCTGGGACCCCCAGAAAACAGGGTAACAAAACAAAAGGAGTCCAGAATGAACTGATTGTTTTACTTTGGGTCACAAAACATTGATGAGAATTCTGACATCCTCTTAATATCTTGGTTGGGTAAGGTGAACGGGGAAGGCTTCAGTAGGAAATGTGCATAGCAGGGGTGTTTGTCTGCCATACCTGAGTAGTTTCATTGACTATTGTATTCAGATGTTGGGTCATTGACAGGATTACTGGAAGTCTGTTCACTCAGGGCTTTCCCACTTAACTCTTCTTGACCTTATGATCTGGCCATGCTCAGGCCATGCTGACTAAAACCAGAAGTACAACCAGAGTCCTGCTTGCTGCATATTTCTCATAAGTGTCTAATTTCTATATAATATTTCATGCCAATTAATTTTCTTGCAGTTCATGCTGTGCTATGTGCTAGGGCTGTACAGCATGATAACATCTTGACTTTCCTTTTCTGACTTCCTTTTTACCAGTTCTCTCATGTTGGCCCTTTTCACACGGCATTTTCCATGCGAAAGGGCCCCTGGAGCGTCACGCAAATGTGAAGAGCGGTCCACACGACGCACTCACATTTGCGCGATGCTCCAGGGCCTGGCAGAAACCACTCGCACACTTTTTCATTTTTGGCTTTTAGCCAAAAATGGCACATTGCTCCCAGGCCCTGCGTGTACTTACCTTGCATGTGGAGCCTCGGAAGCCGGGCCGGTCGCGCTTCCTGTCTCAGTGCAGCCTGGGAAGGTCCCAGGCTGCACTGCGAAAGGAAGAGGCAGGGCTCTCATGTGAGCAGGACACTCGTGTGGGGCTGAAGAAACCTGGATGCGAGGGCCTCTCACAAGAGGCTGCTCATGCGAGTACCGCACCCCAGTGCCGAGAAAAGGTAGGATGCAGAAAGGGCCAAAGATGCTTCCTTTTTGAAGTCCAGAATGACTGTGTTGGACTTCCTTGGCACTTTTTCACTTATATATACATTAAATTTGATAACATTGTAATCATTGCTTCCAAGAGTTTAACTGTTTCATCAGCGTTTGTGTTGCTCTATTGTAGGTGGTACCGCTGAGGGTTAAATGGTTGCTTTCCCCCTTTTTAATTCTGTGCCCTATGGCACAGTCACCTAGGCTTTCTAAAAATTTTACTTCTTTGTTATGACCAGAATACATATCTATCCAGACAATGAGAGTTTAACTGAGATTATCCAGTGTCACAAATTTTTCTTCTTTGAATGTGTCTTTGATTTCATTCTCCATCTCAAGATCACCTGACTGTTTTGGTCGGGAGGATGATACCAATACTAAATCACTTTGTGGGGCTGCTGTTGCCATTCATAGTGATTTTTTGTGTGGAAATGACACACTTTTTGAGATTTTTAGTTTGTTTGGCACTGTGCCACATTGACATAAGGAACAACACCTCGAAATACACTTCCCTGTCATTTCTATAGTATTTGTAGCCAGAGATGACTGTATCTCATGTTTCTCCACTCTATGCTATATCTGTGTTTTCCCAGCATTCCCACCTTGCTTCAGAAACTTCTACAATTAGCTCATTAAAACTGTTATATAATGTCCCCTCTCCAGATATCTCTACTGTGTGTCTTTTTTCCTGTGGCCCTTTGGCCTTTGAGATATATTTTTTACTTGTCTCCATTTCTCATACTTGGTGAATTGGGACCCTTTCACACTACTCAATTATAGCACTTTGATACCACTTTAACAGCCATGTTTGCATCCTGTGGAATCCTGTGGCTTCTAGTTTGGTCAGAGGCACCAGAGGAGCTCTTCTGTGGCTGAGAATGCTAAAGTAGTGCTTCCCAGACTTTGGTTCTCCAGTTTTTAGTGTTTGTTCGTTTGTTTTTATTTCAGCTTCCAGAAGCTCTAGCAAACTTGGCCAACATTGAGGAATTCTGAGAACTGAAGTCTATAACACCTGGAGAACAAAAGCTTGCGAACCGCTGTTCCAAAGAAACTTCCCTCAGCTGCAAATTCCAAGATTTCATAGGATGGAACCAAGGTAGCTAAAGTGGCATCATAACACTAAGGCCATTTCCACATGACGATGCTCTTCTGCATTGCCACATTGCAATCCCAGGTCCAGAAGGGAGTGTATCAGCAATGCTCCCCTCTGTACCTGTTGCTCCACGCGGAAGGGAGCGCAATGGTGCTACCTCTTCCTTCCACAGCGCAGCTGGGCACTTTCCATTGCTGTGCTATGGAAGGAAGCGCCGCCATTGTGCTTCTGTTACTTCCGCACGAGCAGGACAACAGGAGTGCCACGTGATTGCAGGCGCAAAATTAACTCTTTCCGTTTTATGAAAACTGTGGGAGCACAGCGCTTGGGGACGGCATGGCAGCAGGATGGCTACAACATCATGCGGAAGCACAACCTACTGACCGCTGCCATCTTGTCCCAGAAGCAACACAACCCCATTGTGCAGAAAAGGCATAAAAGTGTATGGCGTGAAAGTGCCTCTGGCTCAAAGCCTGTCTCATTTTGATAAGCTCCAGCTAACTTCCTCCAACTGCTGATGGTGACATTAGAAGGTCTCATTTTAAAACAAGAGATGAGTGTGAGAAGCCTTAACACTAGGCTCAACTAGATTTCAGTGACTCTGAAAACTAGGTCAATCAACCCTCCTGGAAATGGAGATTTTTACAAAAGGAGTAGAGAGTTGATAGAGGATTTAGGAGAGCTAAGGAGTTACATGGGACATCATTACCTACAACTCTGGGCAGGGGGATAGCAACATTATCTTTTTAAAATAATTCAGTGAATTCAGCTGTTTCTGAGGGGCTGAGTAACTTTTGTGGAGTTCCTTTTAAAATTAATTTTAAGAGCATTTAGTGGAATTTTTCCAATTTTATGCAATTCTCTTATCCAAAGCTTTTTTCTTAAGGCAACACAATACTGTAATGTAAAGAGCAATAGAACTGTTTTCTCCCACCCATGTATCAGCTGCAAATGGCTGAGCAGCAAAGTTTGCATTCCATGACAGAACAAGTAATTTTTACAAAGTAACTTTCCAAGTTCTGAATTAGGACAGGATGTGATTGCGTCCCTCTGAGTATGGAAGAGGCTGAATCACCAATAATCTGACTCAATATGCATAACTGTAATGATAATCATTATAACATGACAAAAACATTTTTTCAGGATTTTTTTTTAAATTTTGGAGATGAAAATGAATTGTTGGAGAAAAATGGAGCTTAGACCTGCTCTTCACTGAAAACAAACACAATACTTTAGGTCTAATTATAGTAAGAGCAGAAAATAATTTGGAAATTAAAGAGAAAGGGATAGAAAGTCAATAAATGTGACAATGGGCAAAACTAAAAATCTAAAATGCTGTTTTTGCTGCCGATGAAACCAGTAATTACTGAGTTTTGTGACGCTAGCAGGTCTTTTCCTCTTGCAGTTCATAACATTTCTTTTTGTTTCTTGCCTCATCTTGTTCCCCCAGTGCTGTAGCACTTTCTATATGTACACAGCCTCCTTCCCTTTGCATTTGATAAGACTATATGCTGGGGCTGGGGGTCTTTTTGTGTGTGCATGTATTTGTTTTAATTTGTTAATTTCATACATCCCTCAGTTTTCCAAAATAATACAAAAGTGGCTGGATGGAACTTTGAGATGTATGCATCAGTTGACAAAGTAGGAAGGGATGAAATAGAAAAGAATGGAGAAGGATTAAAATGGCAATGCAACAAGGACGGGCTTGTGTGTTACACTCTCATTCAGAACATTTTAAACAGGAAATTACCTATCACAGGTAAGAGAGTCATGTTGAAGCCAGGTCCCCCAGGCCTCCTCACCCTGCCCGCCAGCAACCTTCTTGCCTCTGAATCTTACTTAAGACTCCAAATTTCTACACCACTCTTTTTAGAAACCAAGAGCCTGAGGCAGCAGTTTCTCAGACCTTCCTAGACCTGGTTAAGTACTGCCTTCTTAAACTGCAGCAGAGCTTTCCAAACTTTTTACATTGGTGACACACTTTTTAGACATGCATCATTTTGTGACACAATACTTTTTCAAGCAAACCAGAGGTTAAATCAACCCCTTGTAAGAGATATAGACACATACATAAATTGTAATAACAAAACCTATCCTCATGAAAACCTTTCATATATATTTTAAAAATATATGATTTATAAATAATAACATACGTTTCCAAGATTGTAGGCAACACACCTACCCACTTCAGGCGACATACTAACGTGTTCAGGCACACCATTTGGAAAGCCCTGACCTACAGCTTAAATATTAACTCCAAACAGCAGGCAGTAGCAAAAAACTCGTTGGTTAGATATTAGATTAAGCAATGGGTAGATGTAGAATGAACAATACACTCATCAAATTAGAAGGAACATTCTGTTTTCAAAAGTGGCTACACAAACACACATAAAAAAACAAAAAACAAAATTGGATTCCTGCATGCAAAAATCATTAAAAGGCCCAAGTTTCTTAACTAATACAGGTATTCTTCAGTTAACAAAGCACATATGTTCCTGAGCATTACTTCTTTCACGCAAAAGTTGGTACCAGAGGAATCTAATAAAAAAAAAATAGAATAGGGATAGGTTCCTGCACCACAAAAGAGAAAAAGGGATAGGTTCCTATACTAGTTCGACATATTTCAGCAAATGTTTTTGTAAGGCCCCGCTTTGGGGGTCCCCAATGTCAGTATGGTTTGGATGGACACCATATCTAATTGGCAACCCATTTTATTGGCTCTGATATCAAATTCAAGCCTGAGAGGTGACAGAGAGGTCAAACTGAGCGAGGGAAAGAATTTGACTATAAATGTGAGAAGCATAGGTCAACTCCAAAATTCCTCCAGGTAAGACTGAGTCATTTTTCAGGCAAATACACATCATTCCTGTGGACAATAGGCTTAAATAGAAGCTGGAATTTTCCAGGGAATCCAACTGTGAGGAGCCCACCAGGACACTGACTGACAGATATCCATCCCTTGTACACCTGGATTCTTTCCTCTGTCCTCACATCACCCCCAACAGACCGCAATTACAACATCCATCATGCCTTTGTCAATCAAAGCACTAAGCCCATCAACAGGCAAAAGACCCATTGTCCACAACAGGTTCCCTTTGTCTTGCATCTGGAACCTTCACAGCCACAAGCCATTTTCAGGGTACAAATACCCCTGATTTGAGGATGCCCAGTGCAGTCTCTTGAAGGTCTACCCGTCACTCTGTCCGTCTGGCTCCTGAGTGAGAACTGCCCTTAGCTCCTACCCAAGCCAAAATACATTTCTGCTCTTCACTACTCTTCTGGACTTCACTACTCTTCTGGACATGCCACCACCACGATTGGTAATGATAAATCCCCCCAAATCCCTCAGCTTCTCTCTAATTTTTCCTCCCTTTCTCTTTCAGATAGTTCTTGTGTGAATGTGTGATTGTGTGTATCTTGTGCGCATGCATGAGTGAATTCCCCTCAATAAAATCATTTATTAGACAATTCTGCTTGGTTTTTGGCTTGGCCTGACCCTGTAAACATTGGGTAAAAAGATCTCGCTAGGTTACCCTGCCTCTTGTAGTGCTACAGCTTGTGCTCTGGCTAATTCCCATTCCCCAGTATTTGGAGCACATTGAGGTGTGCCCCACTGGACCCCAGAACGCAGGGTAACATTTTATTCAGAATTAACGCTATGCACATATGAAATGAAACAACCAGATCAAGTAAGTTTTGTATAATTCAGATAAAAACATTTTGAATCTTCTACAGACCCCTTAAAAGCTTCTTCTAAAATTCAGTGATTTTTTTCTTTCTTTCACCAGCCTCAACTTTCCTTATTACAGGTATTTCCATTTTTGGTGGCCAAACCTACAGCTATGCTTGTTGACATGGTATGAGCAACTAGTGAGACAAGCATCATTGCTTTTCCCTTTTCCTTCTGTTTTGCCGTTCACACATACTAAATAAGGGATTCTGGAGGCAGGTACTGTTTACCTTGCTGTTGTAGTCAAGCACACACAACTACAGTAGGATCCTATTCCTTCCCAGCTCAAGCTTTATTGCATTGTTTACTGCAGACCTGATGCTGCAAAACATCAGAGAAAGTATATGTTTCTTCACCCTTTCTCTTCCCAGTGTCAATGCTACTAAAAAATCTTTCAGTTAGACAGAGGACAGGGGGCTGGGTAAACATAAAAAGATTTTGTAAAAATTAGTTTCTTTGTCAGAGGCTTTGCTAACTGTTGTACACCTCTGTCTCAGGATTCAGAAGCAAGCATATACAAAATGCTATGGCATATGAAGACAAATAGTACCAGCCACGCATTATCCTTTGCAGGCTTGAATAAAAGATCCAGAACTGTTATATTAGATTGGGGCCAAAATCACCTCATGTCAATTAGCTAGTCAAAAAACTCTAAGGCCATTTCTGCACTACGTTACCCTGATTTCTGGGGTCCCTTGGGGGATACCTTAGTGTGCTCCACATGATGGGGAATGGAAACTAGCCAGAGCATGAGTAATAGGCATGCAAGAGGCAGGGTAACTTAGCGGGGTCTTTTTACCCAGTTTTTACAGGGTCAGGCCAAGCCAAAAACCAAATGAAGATGTTCAATAAAATGATTTTATTGAATGAAAGTCTCACGCACCAACGCAATCACTCACACACTCACTCAAGACCTATTAAGAAGCAAAAGAGAGGAAACTGGATAGGGGAATATTGAAGGGGTTGTAGCTGAGGTAATATTGCACCTTTTCCTGAAGTCCTTGGTCTGGGAAAACAGCAGAGAAGTGGGGCTCAGCATAGAGAGGGCTGAGGGGATTACTCAACAGACAGAGAAACGGCCAGCTGGTAGATGACTGGGAGTGATCCAAAGAAATGCTCAAAAACTGGGACTATTTGTAAGGGAAGAAGTACCTGGAGGGCTAATCCTTTCCTGGGGAGAAAAATGGGTGATGCAGCGAGAAAGAAGCTCCACAATGGTAACTTCCTTTGCGTGATGGGATCACAAGGTGTTGCCAAAGTCTCAGGATCTTCGGCTGCATTTGATTACGGTGTGACTTCGTGTAAATGGTCCTAGCTTGATAGGCTATTTGCTCAACTTGGGGCAAAAACACTAATCCCCGCAAGTCGGCTTCTCAGGGGCTGAGGACCCTTTGTTTATTGTGGGCTTGCCCAGCTTGAGGTTTCCTGGGGCTATGTGACTGGGGATTTTACTGGCCTGACCTGGTTTTCAATCGTTCGACCGTTGCTGCCTACATGCTCATCTAGGTGACCTCTCAGGCACATGGAATCATATTTAATATCAAAATTGTAGACCCCAGGATAGGGTTTTTCCAATGGAGTAACAACTACACTGTTATAGTGCTATTATTCCACTTTTAACATCCTGTGGAATCCTGGGATTTGTAG
This sequence comes from Iguana delicatissima, assembly GCA_948472985.1. Lineage (NCBI taxonomy): Eukaryota > Metazoa > Chordata > Lepidosauria > Squamata > Iguanidae > Iguana > Iguana delicatissima. The sequence continues at coordinate 306,986 of CAOKZL010001185.1, read as the reverse complement.
TTTACGGAGGCCAAAGAGCTCTCTGGCTGAGAATTCTGAATGCTTCTCCCTAAACTGCAAACCCAGAATTCCCTAGGATTTTGAAAGTGGAATAATAACACTGTAACAGTGTACAGTAGGACCCCCGTATCCACAGGGATTGGTTCTGCCCCCCTGTAGATACTGAAATCCATGGATAGTACCAAACACCCTGTCCCGCCCCCCGCCCCAGGCCTAATCGCAGTGGCAGCCGGTGGGAAAACAGCAGGGAGCATGTGATCTCGTGATCCCCGCTATTTTCTCGCCAGCTGCCACTATGAGCAGTCTGAGGCTGGAAGAAGGAGATGGGAAAACAGTGAGAGGTGTGATCCCTTGATCCCTGCTGTTTCCTCGTCAGCCGCCACCGCGATTGGGCTCAAGGTGAGGGGCAGGAGGTAGTGATGAGCGTGATCCTGCGCTCATCTCTTGTCTCCCACCTGCTGCTGCTATCATGACAGGGAGCCAACCGCAGATAACTGAATCAGTGGATACTGAATCCGCAGATACAAAGATCCTACTGTAGTGCAGAAATGGCCCTCCTCTTGAAACATTCAGACTTCTGCAGGACATGCAAAGTTCTATGAAGTGTTCTAGTTGGCATTTCGCTTTCACATGGGAAGGTTGTCAGTAGCTCCTGTGAGAAGATTAACTCAGTTTAGTCACAGAACACTAACAAGGACAGAAATAATAGCAGTGATTAAAATCTGGCACTCCCCAGTACTGAAGACAAAATCAGCTGGCATTAAAGAGCTTACAGCCATCCACATTCACCTAGGGTTAGGGGCACAGGACCCCTGTGAAAGTGAAAAAAAACCTGAATAACTCTAGGCCCTCCCAAACCAATTTAACACAAAAAAAAGTATGATCGCCATATTCAACCCACCATGCAGTCCTTTGAGGCATCAGGATTCCTTCACAAGGCAGAAATGGGGGGCTGGTGGGGCTTCCTGCCACCTCCACTGCTGTCCCACACCATTTTTAATGGGGACTTACAAGCTTCATTCGCAGTTTCTTAGGCCCTTTCTGCACCTTACCTTTTTGCAGCACTGGGGTGCGGGGATTGCGCGAGCAGCCTCTTGTGAGAGGCTCTCATGTCTCCACTGCTTCAGCTCCACAGCCTCTGCCTGCGTGAGGGCTCCTCCGCTCCATTCCGCAGCACAGTCTGGGATTCTGCACACATGGTAAGTTGCACACAGGGCCCTGGAGCAATGCGTGATCGCGCACCATTTTCGGCTAGAAGCTGAAAATGAAACAGTGCACTATTGGCGCCTGCCATCCCCGGCAGCATCATTCAATTGCGAGGATGTCATGTGGATGGCTCATTGCAATTGCGCGACACTCCAGAGGCCCTTTCGCATGGCGAATGCTGTGTGAAAGGGGCCTTATTTAGTCTCACAAGGCTTGCAGTATCTATTAAAAATGGCATAGGGAGGCAGCAGATCTGTGAATAATCAAATCTGCAAAAGTGAAACCCGCAAATGTGGAGGGCTGGCTGTATTTAGGCTGTGAGTGACAGCTCATCCCACCCATATTAGCCAAAATTGGATCTGTTATATCCTCTGCATGAAGGAGAGGATGTGGGGCCAGAGGCTCTTATTTGCACATGTGGATAGCCTGCCCATTTGCAAAAAATTTTGGGGTTCAAGTTGTAGGAAAGATCCCCCACATGACCAATCAGGAGGTCATGAGTTGTGGCTCACACTACTTTATCATTACTCCTGAGAATGAACAAAGACTAACATCATAAACATATGGTTTCATTTATGTTTTTGGCAGCCAGGCTGGAAATTTCAAGTTCTTGAGAGCATTTTAACATACAGTACATAAAAATGACCTCTTGGTTTAGGAAGATTTGGTTAGCATGATCAAATGGAAACTCTAGCACATTAAACTCACGCTCTCTTGGGCACTGAAGCATAAGACAAATTTAATGAAAAAATGATTTGTCTTTTATTAATTACATCAACATAGAAGGTGAGTTGACTAATCTCCGAACCTCCACAGCCACTTCTGGAGAGATGTACTAAGGCATCTTTCAGAGACTTGTCTTGCAGAACATGATCTGAGAGAGACCTGTTGTAAACCTTCAAACTGCTGTGACTTCTGCAAAGTTAACACAACCATAAAATTGATGCAAGACTCTATATATTTTTGTTAATCTTAAAGTGGTTAATATAAATAAGAATAAGAATAGCAGAAGCATAGTGTATCAGGTTTCAGCATTTTTACACAGACCATGCCTCTCAAAAAGATGTTTGTCTGTGACAAGTCATGATAACACTGAGTAATGTAGATGTTATGCAATATCTTTCATTATATCTATATTTGGCCATTGTGAACCTTTGTCAAGATGTTTCTTTTCACATTTAAAAAGTTGGACTTAGAATTTTTTCTTGGAGACAGCATTGGGTCTGCATAGCTGCCAACATTTCACAGATGAAAACTGGGACAAATGTGGCTGAGCAACATCAGAGTGTGGTCAAGACAGCTAATGTTGTTAATGAGAAAGAACACACAAGCTGGGAGAGGCCTCCACAGTTTGCTTTTTGCCTAAGCTTACTGAAAAGGACAAAATTCTGTCTCTTCCTCTCCTCTCCGCTAAGTTAATTGGAAGCGAATTACTTTTGCACTTTGAATTTTGTTTGCAGCAATGGAAATAAGCTGAGAACAATGAGAGTAAGTAGGAGAAAGAGAGAGAAAATTGGGACATTTTAAAAGTGTCTGAAAAAGTGAGATGACAGAGGACTATCCCTGCCAAATCTAGACAGTTGGAGGGTATGAGCTATCGGCTATGCAAGCCTACCTAGCTATTCATAGCAACTACAGAAGAATTACCGTCAATCCCTAGACAGACATTTCAGAGTTGCATCTTCTCAGAACCTGCCCCTTTACTTAATGCTTGAGAAAACAATTTAACACCATATTGAAGCACGATTCTTACAGTTAGGATGTAAGGACAGTTGGAGGTGTTAGATGGGAAGGATCATGAGAGATTATTATTAGATTTAAAGGCCTTTTAGAGCCTTACTCCATTCACAGTGGAGGTGTCCATCTTAGGCTGGTGAGTCTGAAAGAACATTACAGGCAGAACAATAAATTTAGAATCCTTAACAGGAGGAATCAAGGAAATTCATTCTTGGATAGCAATAGCCTAATCCTTTCTAAACTAATCTAAAAGAGAAAAGAATGCAGTGGAAGACATGTTGTAGCATGCCCTCTCTCATCAAAGAGCAGACAGGAAGAGAGTGGAGGGATTTGCTCTGGGTGGGTTCCTCTTCTTTTGCAACAAAATGCAATCACTTAATTAACCCTGACTAAATGTTATGTGCCCATAAGACTTTTGGGATAGGTGGCTGACAGAAGAAGGAAAAGGAAGCAGGAAGGGAAGGCAAAAGATCCCAAGCCCCCTCTGTCTAAGCCAGAGCTTTCCAAACTGTGCGTTGTGACACGTTAGTGTGTCGGCTGCAGTGTGTAGGTGTGTTGCGCGAACGTAATCGGTGGAGGAGCTACCTCTCTTGCTGCCGCACCGGGCCAAGCTTAGGTGCAGCAGCAGCCACCACTGCCACCCCAGGCTGAGGAAGACCCCAGCAAGGGCGGTGTCGGTGGTGGGCTGGGCCCATGTGGAGGGGCTGCCTCTCCTGCTACCACTGCCACCACCACCTGAGGAAGACCCTGATGAAGGTGGCAGAGGCAGACCAGGTCTAGGCTGTCCCAGGCTGAGGAAGACGCTGGTGAGGGCAGCAGTGGCAGCAGGCCAGGCTCCAGTGGAGGGGCTGCCTCCACTCACTGAATTACTTACTGAATTACTGGGTCAAGAAATGATGCATGTCTAAAATGTGTGTCACCAACATGAAAAGTTTGGAAAACTCTGATCTAAGTCATCTCATCCCTCACGGACAAGAGAGAAGCAAGAACAAGTGCAGGTGCTGCTTTCTTCCAACAGGAGGGAACAGCCAATGATTAAGCAGGTGGAAGCAGGTCACAGGTCTTAAGTGAGCTGAAGGAATCTTGCAGTTGTTGGTGACTATTTCACACACGTTTCTTTTATTCCACCATCAGATTTGGTAAGTTTTTGAAGCACTATAGTAGCCCTAGAGAATTTTCAACCCATGAAGCAGATATATCCCGTGGGATTCCTCGTTCACCCTGATACTTCTTCCCCAGACCCTACCTCTTCTCCCCTGATGGGAGCAGCTCTTGTCTTCAATCAACAGCTTTTTCCTGTGGGTAAGAGTTAAGAGCTTCTTCTTGTGGGACAGCAGGAAGAGGGCCTTAGAGGAATATACTCAGTGATTCAGTCCTGCTTACTCATGAGGCTTGCTTCTGAATAGGTATGCTGCTCAGGCATAATTTTGAGCAGGCATGCAAAGGCTTGGTATTTGGGATGCTGTTTGAAAATGCTGCTGGATGACTCAGTCCTACTTGTTCTTGGATAGATATGAAGGAGCTTATCCTGCTTACTTCCGAGTATTGCTAAATTCAGGTACAATCACATGTCGGTCCCACCCAGTCTGCCTTCAGCCACGATTGTTTTACTTTTTGCCACACCTAGAGGTGGAATGTAATTCTTCCACCACCTTCCTGAAATTTCCCTAGGACTTGGTTCTTGAAGGAAAGTAACCCATTCCCATTCCTTTTAGACCAGGGGTGTTAAAGGGAGGGGATAACTAAGCATGTGCATCACAAACAAGAAACAAAGTGTCCATGTGGAATAGCTAAAATTTAAAATTGTTTTAAATATCTTTAACATAATTGTACATTCAGTGGCTTAATAATTGTACCATATATTGTACCATATATTGTTTTAGCTATATTATATTTTAATTCTACACTGTAAGCTGCCCTGGTTCACATACTAGGAGAAAGTAAGGATATAAAAATAAAAATAAAACCTACAATTTTGCAAAATCCAGTGTAGCATAGTAGTTCTGCAAGCAATACTACACTACATCTGGCAGTTCACTAACCCTTGGACCTACTGTAGAAATGCGATATACTGCCCCCTCCTCCAGTTCCATGCCTGGTGAGAGCACTGGGGGGATCAGAGAAGTATCTGGCTATGTCCCCATAACTAGATGTGAAATGATAACTTATTCTGCTGAGGTCAGCTGAGGTCCTCCAAACATCTCAGTGGATGATGTAATCATTTTTCTTCTGGCTACAAGGACATGGCCAAATGCTTCTTTGATTCCCCTACTTTCACCAGGCACAGAATGACTGTTGGTTGGAGGGCTGCAGTGACTGTACGGTAGTTCCAGGGGGGCTTTATTCAGTGCAAAGGGAGGAAGGGAATAGCAACAACAGCACTGACGAAAAGAGGTTGACTTTATACCTGCATACACCAGTAACAGGATTTCAGCCATATAGTAGCAAACATACACAACACTGTCCCCCAACCTCCTTGGGCATATGAGTTCTTCAATAGCCCTTTATACGTTCAGTAGAAAGGTTGAGGAAAGTGTATCTAGAAGGGTTCAGCTAGAAGTGCTCAAAATCCTCCAGACCGTTAGCAGTCCTGACTTATCTTGGGTCCAGATCACCCCAAGATGTCTAAATATTTTTATAAACCTTTTCAGTAGGAACAGCTAGAAGAATAGGGTTGCCAAAGTGAAGACTGGAGAGAACTCCAGTTAATGTTGTGTAGAAGAGGGAATTTTAGGATGTGTTGCTTGTTACCTGGTTATGTGCCAAGCAACACTTGCTGAAATTCTTTCTTCTGTACAACAGGAGCCCTCTCCAGTTTTCACTCTGGTAATGCATGTAGTAGATAGAATGGGAGAGTATTTCTAGGGAGTGGGACAGGACATTTCACTGCTTAAGCAGAACAGTAAATCCCCCCACACACACACAAGCATGCAAAGGTGCGTTGAACCCAAACCAACCAAGTTATAATGGCACATGAAGCAGAAAATCCTATATTCATCTTTCCAATTTGCTACCCTTTTCAAAACTTCTCATCTTAGGTGGCTGTGTTAATCTGCCTACTGGTAGAGACAGCTTTGTTCTTCAAACTTCTGCACCAAAACCATAGGGATCAGCTTGCCCCATCTGAGATGCTGAGGCAGAGCCGGCACCCAATCCTATCCACACATTTAGCTGACCTATAATCAGATGAATGTTAACATCTCTGTTTCCTGATCTGTCATTCTTCAGCAGCTGTCTGGTATCAGCAAGCCCACTGAGAGCCTCCAGTGTAAAGGAATGAGGACAGACCATAACTGAGCTGGCCATTGTCAGGTGACAGCTCCCACTGATGTCATCCTCACCTTGATCCTGTGAGAGACAGAGGGCCTTTCCACACTCCACTATTATAGTGCTATGATTCCACTTTCAACATCCTGTGGAATCCTGGGGTTTGCAGTTTGGGGAGGGCCCTTTAGAATTCTCAGCCAGAGAGCTCTTTGGTCTCAGTAAACTATAAATGCCAGAATTATTCCACAGGATGCTGAAAGTGAAAAAATAGCACTGTAACAGTGGAGTGTGGAAAGGCCCAGAACAACTGACTTGAGGGGGGATTTGAACCCATATCTCACTGATCCAAGCCCAGCCCTCTTCTCCATGACTGCTTCCATGCTCATTTATGCTTGTGAATAAAGTATATTCTTTGTTTCTTTCTTAAAAAAATATTCTCTCTTTTCTGGCTCTCAAGGGCCTCTGAGACAGCTTATAAAGCATATATTTAAAACAATAAAGGTATCAACAAAACCTCAGTTAAAAATAAACAACAAAAACAGAGAGGCAGCAACCAAAGATTGTGAGAAGCTGCAACAAAAAGAACCTTATTCCAGATCTCAAAATCATTCCTTTTCACCCCTTTTCTTTCTTTTTTAATTACAGTTCCCAGGATTCCCCAAGTGATATGAAGTTATAATCCCAGACTTCCCACATTTCCAGCCTCTGTATCAGACTAAAGGGCCAGCTAAGCCCAGCCTTCTATTACCACCACGATCTGGTCTGGCCTTAGTGAGCCAAAGATATCATTTTTGATATCATAATTCGGCCTTCTGCCACCAGCCAAGTGTTTGTGAGGCCCCACCGAACAAGCGCGAAGCTAGGCATGGATGATACTTGTTGCTCCTCCAGATATTGCCAGATCTGCTTCAGGGGGAGACCTCCTGAAACAAACACCTCAATTTCAAATGCACAGTAAAACAAAAGGACTCTCTGCCTGAGAGAACACCCTGGGAAGGTAGGCACTTAACGGCCGAGCTAGCCGCATCTACATACTGGCCATACTATTGTCAATTCGGCATATAATTCAATCATGTAAATTCTGACCTTCGGAGGCTTTGTCTCCAGCCCAAACCTTATTGTTCTCACCAGAGACCAGACTAGCCTGCAGTCGTTCTTTTCCCTATAAAAATCCCCCGTTCTGAGAGCCCTTTGGAACTCTCATCGGACCTTGCTGAAATCACTTGAACCAAGTGAACTTCACTGGACCTGGCTGAACTCCACTGGAACTCTTGCTGAATCACTAGCTGAAATCACTTGAAGCTCCCATTGGATCTTCTTCCTCGCCTTGCTGCTGCTTGGCCCAGCAGATTCCCCTCGGTCTCCACACCAGGTTTCTTCCTCTTCAATTGGTGTCCCCAGGACTTCGGACAGGTGGCGTATTGCCCATTCCCCAAATTCTCTTTCTTTCCTTTTCTAGTTAGGAGTGTGTTTGTGTTTTTATTATTTTTGTTTAATAAATACTGTTAGTATTTTGAAACTGCTTGACTCCTCACTGACCTGAACCGGTATACATAGGATAGAAGATCCCGCTGCGTTGCCCTGCTTCTCGTTAGTCAAGAGAGTGCTCCAGCTAATTTCCCCATTTTTGCTAGGTTTGTTTGGCATTTGGGTGCCCTCCCGGGACCCCCAATTTACAGGGTAACACTTCATTTGTGTTCAGCAGTGACCAGCCACAAGTTCCCTAGGAGCTTTCAAATGGAGCATCAAATCAGTAGCACTCTCCTGCTCTCTGACCCTGATAATAAGTACAGTCATCCCTCCACACTTGCTAGGGTTAGGAGCACAGGACCCCCATGAAAGTGGAGAAACTGTGAATAACTCCCAAACCATATTTAACACACAAAAAAGTATGATCACTACATTCAACGCACCATAGATTCCTTTGAGGCATCAGGCTTTCTTCAAAGGCAGAAGTGGGAGGCTAGTGGGGCTTACTGCCACCTCCATTGTTTTAATAGGGACTTACAAACCTCATTTGCAGTTTCTCAGTCAGCTTGCAGTCCCCATTAAAAATGGCATAGGGATGACTTCCGGGTCTCCAATGGCGTCGTGATCGACGGGACAGTGACAAAGCTCTCACTGTCCTTACCATCTCAAGCGGGAAGCCGAAGGAAAATACTAGGCAAAGAGCCCCCCTGGTAAAGGTGGTTTGAGGGACTCGATGGGGACCCCGATCTCTTTTAGATGAGAGGAAGATGGACTCGTAAGTCTGAAAGAGGGGTTGAATGGTTCCCGTCCGCTTGGGCATTTGCTGGTAAAGCAGCCTAGCGACGCCGGAGATTTTAAATAATTAAAGTTTCTTGATATATACCATAAATTTGAAGAGCGGGGACATTGCCTTAATCTTAAAACTAAGTCTCAGAGATTGAAAGATCAAGCCGAACATTAGATAATGAATCAGTGGAGATCTTGGAGGAGGAGTGAAGAAAGAAGCTGAGAGAGGAGGAGGGAAAAGGAGAAAACGAACGGATATAAAAGAAATAATACAGTAAATAAAAGAAATAGTATTGGACTGAAGAAATAATCAGGACAGACGAAAATAGAGGAATACGGGGGTTGAAGAGGAAGATTGTGAGACTGAAAGACGGAGATTAAGTGAGAAAGTAGCGGAGGTGATCAGAAGTGACTGTGACGGGAAGTGACAGAAATGGCGGCTGTTTAAAGTGTACAGTGAAAGTGTGGAGACGCAGCTGGTGTTCGCGGAAACGCTGGAGCTTGCTGTGTAATAAACACTTCAGAAATTAAAAATTCTGTTGGGAATATTGCTGGAAAGACTTTTAAAACAAAGAAAAACAGGTATAATCGAGAAGTTGTATCGTAGTTAAATTCTGGAGATGAGATCAGACTGAAAGGGTTTGGAGGAGGACGGAGTTTGTAATAAACTATCCAGGCGAGTGGGGAGACGATTAACAAGTACAGGACATAGAGGACGGGAAAAGGGAGAAGTTAGAAAACAGCTGGAGCTCACGAACAGATCGTTTGAGCTTGCTGGAAGACGGAGGAGCGGAGAGTGGAGAGAAAGGAGAAAGCAGCCGGACGGGATGGAAGGAGATCGAAGAAGGTTGGAGTTCGCAACAAAATATCCAAGCGAGCGAAGGGACGAACACACGTAGAGGACACAGAGGACATAGGGGAAAAAGGGAGAAGCCAGAAAGCAGCTGGAGCTCACGAATAGAACGTTTGAGCTCGCTGGAAGAACGGAGGAGGGGGTGGAGAGAAAGAAGAAAGCAGCCGGAGGGGACAAGAAGATGAAGGACGTTGGAGTTTGCAACAAAATATCCAAGCGAGCGAAGGGACGAACGACAAGTAGAGGACACAGAGGACATATGGGAAAAGAGAGAAGTCAGAAAGCAGCTGGAGCTCACGAATAGAACGTTTGAGCTCGCTGGAAGAGTGGGGGAGTGGAGTGTGGAGTGTGGAGAGAAGGGAGAAAGCAACTGGACAAGTCTGAAGGAGATTGAAGCAGGACTGAGTTTGAAAAAAAAAAAAAAAAAACCAGGTGAGAAGAGAGACGAATAACAAGTACAGGACACAGAGGACAAACAGGAAAAGGGAAAAAGTTAGAGCAGCTGGAGTTCACGAATAGATCCTTGGCGCTGGAAGAATGGAGGAGTGGTAAAGACACAGATTGTTGTTAACTTGGTGGAATAAGTAGACTGTGTTAATAAGGGTTTTTCGTTAAAACTGGGCTGTAAAGAAACGGAAATATTGATATAGAATTGGACTTATTGAAAAGTAAACGGATTTAATGAACCAGTTGGGTATAGATAATTGGGTATAGTTATAAGTTGTTAGATTTGGGTACAATTGGGTATAACCTGTCAAAACTGGTGTAATAAAAAAAAAAGACATAAGGGGAGGGGGTATTGATTGAAAAGGAAGATTATCTGTATAGCAATTGTAATAATTTTAATTGCAATAACCCAAAGGTAATAGCTCTTTTGACTGTTTAAGTAACATTATTGTGAGGTTGGGTGAGACAGTTTGGATAATTGAAAGGAAAAAAGGGGAAAAAAAAGAGGAAAAAAAAAGATCAAAGGAGAGGGTGGGGAAAAATGGCATCTGGTACTAGAAAGGGAACTAGGATACAGTCCCAGACACAATTACAATTGATAAATCCAACAAGAAGAGCTTCGGTTGAAATAGGAAACCCAATGATGGAAATATTAAATGAAATAGAAGTTTAAAGTCAGAAATGAGGAAAGAAATGAAAGAAACGCGGGGGGAAAATTTAAAGCAAATTTACGGAAAGAATTGGATGGTATAGGGAAAAGAATAGATAATATAAGTAAAGACATGAATACAATGAAGAATGATATTCAAGAAATTCAAGATAGGACAAAAAATTAAAAAGAGAAGGATATTTTGAAGGAAAGTCAAAGACAAGAAGACATGAGAATTAGTCAACAAGAACTGAGATATAGAGATAAGTGTATTAAAATGAGAAGCACTGGGGAAGTTCCAGGGGAACTTTTGGAGGAGAAGGTCATTACATCATTGGCAAATTTCATTGGTATGAGGGAAGATGATCTAGAGCGGGAGGTAGATAGAATTTTCAGGGCTAATTCGAGAATAGCAAGGGGAAGGAATTGGCCAAGGGATGTTATTGTGTGCTTTACAAAAACGAAAATTAAGGAGAGAATACTTCAAGTTAATTATGAAAAGCAGTTAGTGATGGAAGGAAGAAGCATTAAAGTTTACAAAGATATTCCATATGAAATATTGAAAAAAAGGCAAGACTATAGACCCTTGACACAACTGTTACAAAATACGGAATTCAGTACAAGTGGGAAAGGCTGGAAGGACTTTGATACACTTTCCAACAAAGAAGATATAAAATTACAAGTGTTAAGAGGGTTAAAGAGGTGGTTGAAAAATTAAGAGGAGAGTTAGAAAAATCATCAGATCGAGTTGGGAGAAGAGAACAGGAGCAGGGCAAGATCCGAAGAAAGAACAGGGGAAGTGGGAAAAAGGAACGGACTATGGGATACGAAGACAAAAAAGATAAGGAAGAGAGAGAGGAGAAGGAGAGTTATTCAGAGCTAGAAATAGAGCAAGAAGAGGAAACGGATTCACAGAAAGGGGAAATTTAGAATTAGAAGATTTATACGCAGAGGAAGAAGACATATAAGAGTGTAGCAACAGAGGAAGAAGATGTCCATAAAGTTTTTTTTCATGGAATATTAAAGGTTTGAATTCAAATTATAAAAGAAGGCAGGTTTTCCATTATGTAGAAAAGAGTAAGGTGGATGTGGTATGTTTGCAGGAAACAAAGATAAGGGAAAAAGATGTCAAATATTTGAGAAGTCCTAAATTAGGTAAATGTTACATTTCGGTGTCCTCTAAGAAGAAAAAGGGTGTAGTGTTATATGTTAATCGAAAATATCCCTCAGAGTTGAAATTTCTGGATGATAAGGGACATTATGTGGGGGTGGAGGTACAATTTCTTGAAAAGAAAATACTATAGATTGGAATTTTTGCCCCGTTAGAAGAAAAAAGTAAATTTTATGAAAAATTATATCAGGTTATATTGAATTATTCGGCAGAAGAAAAATCAGGAGAACTACTTAATGCTGGGGGATATGAATGGGGTGTTGGATCCCAAGACAGATAGGTCTAGTTCATTTGTGAGTGGAAAAGTTCATGGAAAGCTTCCACAGTCCTTTTTCAGATTAGAAGAATCGTTGAGGTTACAGGATGTATGGAGGGGAATTCATAAAGACTCACATGGATATACTTTTTTCTCGGACACTCATAAGTCTATGTCACGTATAGATTTATTTTTGATATCTAAAAATTTACTGTATAAGGTTAAGGATATGGAGATTCTCCCTCGGACTTTTTCTGATCATAATCCTATCCAATTGGATTTGAGAATGATAAGGAAAAGGAGGAGATGGAGGTTGAATGACACTCTTTTTCAAATGAGAGCTGTTTGGAAAGAATAAAGGAAGCAATCAAATATTACTTTAAGGAAAACACGTCAGATGAATTAAAAGGGAGTACAGTAGGGACGCTAGTAAGGCGGTGTTAAGAGGGCATTTCATTAAATTAAGCTCCAAACTTAAGAAGGCGAGACAGCAAAAATATCAGGAACTGTTGGAAAAGATAAAAGTACAGGAAATGAAATTAAGGGTAAATCCATTGGATAGGACAGTGCAAATGGAATTAAAAATATTGCGAGGGCAGGTTATAGAGGAAAATCAGCAGGAAATGAGTAAAAATCTGATGTGGATGAAACAAAGGCATTTTGAGCAAGCAGATAAGCCGGGACGGAGGCTGGCTTATAAATTAAGAAAGGAGAAGGAAAAGAGATTAATTCTGGAAATAAATAAGGGAAGTAAAACAATGGCGAATCAAGAAGAAATAAGGAAATTTTTTTATAATTATTATAAAAATCTTTATAAAGTGATGGAAAAAGGAAACATTTTGATAAAATTAGAAGAATACTTGAAGAACCAAAAAATTGCAACTTAAAGAAGAAACACAGACAGATGATGAATAGGAAAATTACAATAAAGGAAATAAAGGAGGCGATTCAGAAATTGGATATATCCAAAGCTCCGGGTCCGGATGGGCTAACAGCAACTTATTATAAGAAACTTCAAGAGTACGTAATAGAACCAATGGAAAAGACATTTAACGACATTATAGAGAATGGTAAACCCAAATCGTGGGAGGAGGCTTATATAACGCTAATCCCAAAAGAAGGAAAGGATTTAAAAGAACCAGGGAACTACGTCCTATATCGTTGCTTAATATCGACTACAAAATCTTTACTAATATATTGGCTGAGAGAATGAAGATAGTGTTGCAAGAAATTATTCAGAAGGACCAAAATGGCTTTCTCCCAAAACGACAAATTAGAAACAATATAAGAATCGCTTTGAATATCATAGAACATTATGAAAAGAATAATGAAAGGAAATTGGCATTAATTTTCATTGACGCAGAGAAGGCTTTTGACAATCTTTGATGGGACTTTATGATGAGGGTGCTATAAAAAATGGGCATTGGCAGTTCTTTTTTAGGATGGATTAAAAAAATCCATAAGGAACAAAGTGCAACATTCATTATTAATGGGGACAAAACGAAGTACTTTAGTATAGAAAAAGGAACAAGGCTGGGATGCCCACTTTCTCCACTTTTGTTTATTACAGTTTTGGAGGTGTTATTAAGTGCGATTAGAAGTGACCCAGAAATAAGAGGGTGCAAAATCAATAAGCATATATATAAGGTAAGAGCATACGCTGATGACATGATGGTTATTTTGGAAAACCCAGAACAGGGCATGGAAATTCTGATACAGAAAATGGAACAATTCGGAGAAGTGGCAGGGTTAAAGATAAATAAAGATAAAACAATAATTTTAACAAAAAATATAAAAAGGGAAAAAGATAATTTGATTCAGATGACTGGGTTTAAAGTAGAAAAGAAGTTAAATATTTAGGAATTCGGTTGTCAAAAAGAAAGAATGAGTTGTACGATAATAATTATAAAAAAACCTGGAAAGACATAAAAACATCGCTAGAAAATTGGAATTCTTTAAGGCTATCTATGCTGGGAAGAATTTCAGCAATAAAAATGAATGTTTTGCCAGATTAAATTTCTTATTTCAGAACCTGCCTATAATAATTAATGACAAACCTTTTAAGAAATGGCAGAAGGACATATCAAAGTTTGTCTGGGAGAATAAAAGACCTAGGATTAAGTGGAAGCTTTTAACAGAAAAGAAGGAAAGAGGAGGTTTTGACTTGCCGGACCTGAAACTATACTATTTTGCTAGTGGGTTAATATGGATTAGAGATTGGATAACATTACAGGATGAAGAGTTATTAAATTTAGAAGGAGCAGGGAAACGAATGGGCTGGCATGCATACATGTGGTATGGCAAGCAAAAAATTGATAAAGATTTTCAAAACCATTATTTAAGAAGAGCGTTACTGGAAATCTGGCTGAAATTTAGGAAGAGTTACTGTATGAAAAAACTAAGATGGTTGTCCCCACATGAAGCATTATATGGGAGGTGGAAAGATTCAAAAGATAAGTGGTTACGCTATGAAAACATATTGAAGGAAGAGCAAAATCAGGATCTAAAGTTAAAGTCGAGGGAAGAAATCGAAAAGGAAGGATTTAAATGCCATTGGTTTTTGCATCGACAACTGAGTGAAAGATTTACAATGGATAAAAAGCTGGAAGGAGTGGAATCATTGAGAAAAAAAGATATTTTTTAAAAAATAATTCTTCACTCGGAGAAACAGACGATATCAAAATTATATAATTTGTTGTTGGAAAGAGAATTAAGACAGAACAAGTAAAAGAGGTTATGTTGAAATGGTCAAAAAATGTAGGGCATGAAATTCAATTTGAAATTGGGAGAGTAGCTGGAGAGACACAAATAAATTTACTGCTGCTCAAAAATTGAAGGAAAATTATCTTAAAATGCTTTATAGGTGGTACTTGGATCCTGTAAAATTGAGTAAGATATATAGAATGAAAGAAAATAAATGTTGGAAATGTGGTAAAGATAATGGAACTTTTTTTCACCTATGGTGGACTTGCGAGAAGGCAAAGATGTATTGGAGAGAAATTCAAGAAAAGATGGAAAAAACATTACAGATTAAGATACCATTGGAGCCTGAATTATTCTTATTGAATATGATGCAGAAAATTGAGAAAGTACAGAAAAGAAAACATTGGAGAGTTATTCTTTATATGGTTACTGCAGCGAGGTTGAACTATGCACAAAATTGGAAAAGTAAAGATATACCCCGAATGGAAGAATGGTTTGTAAAAGTGACCGAAATGATGGAAATGGACAGACTAACAGGGATAATTCAAGGAAGAATGCAAGGTTTACATAAAGAGAGTTGGAGATTAGTAAAGGAATATATAGAGGTAGAACTTAAGGACTTGACAAAACAAGATGGAGGAGATAACGACGATTAGAGAGAGTTGGTGGTAAAAATTGGTTGGGAAAGGAAAAAAACTAAATAAAAAAAAAGGCAGACGATGGTTTAAGAAAGAATAAATACAATATAATGGTGGAGGGAAAAATAAGTCATTAATAAGGTTCTTATTTATAAATATATTTTACAAATAATTATAGAAAGAAATCTAAGGGACAGAGAGAAGAGAATCTTAATAAATAACGAGGGAAATAAGGTAATGTGAAGGAAGTAACAAATGAGGAAGAAAGAGTAATAGAGGTAATTTACAAGGTTATTAACGGTAAGAAAGTGTGAGAGATTGTTTGGCAGTGTGAAACAGAATATAGGGGAAGAAAGACATAAGTTGAAGTTTGGTATATATCTTGTTGGAATGTAGTTAGTATATGTAGAAGAATGTACGTAACTGTATGTGTGTATGAGTTGTGATATTTTAAAGAATAATGGAAAATGGAATAAAGACTATAAAAAAATGGCATAGGAAGATAGCAGAAGTGACAACAGATAAGCTGTGAATAATCAAATCTGCAAAAGTGAAACTCGCAAATGTGGAGGGCTGATTGTATACAGAAAGAGATGGGGGGCAATACTGCCTTTCAAAGGCCCACTCTAACATAATGGTTTGAGCACGGCACTACAATCCTGCAGACTGGGGTTTGATTCCCCACTCAGCCATGGAAACCCTGGGTGACCTTGGGCACTTCCACATCTCAGCCAGAAAACCCGGTTATAGGGTCACCTTAGGTTTGCCAATCAAGGACAATATGTTTCAATCAGCTAAAAGTTTAGCACATGAAATTCTATCAGAGAACTGGGAGAAGACATGGAATAATATTGACAAATTCGCTCTCTCCCAAGACCTTAAAGAAAACTATCTAAAGATGCTGTATAGATATCATCTAACACATCTAGACAAAATCTGGAAAAAAAATGAATGTTGGAAATGTCAACAAAACACTAGTACATTCTATCATCTCTGGTGGACTTGTTCAATTTCAAAAAAATATGGGATAAAGATACAGGAAATCATGTCGGGGTTATTTCAGATTACAATTCCACTGTGCCCAGAATGTTTTCTTTTAAATATGACGCACATGTTTGAAGCCCAATTCCACAAGAAATATTGGCAAATACTGCTCTACATGATCTCTGTTGTGAGAATTAAATTTGTAAACTTATTGAAATGCAAAGACATTCCTGAACCATGGCTGCTAAGTTTGAATGAGATGAAAGAATATGATGTGCTATAACATAATATTTACCCTTTTCACACTAGACTGTTATAGTGCTTCTCCCTAAACTGCAAACCCCAGGATTCCATAGGATGTTGAAAGTGGAATAATGGCACTATAACAGTCTAGTGCGGAAATGGCCATTGATGGAAAGTCAACCTGAAATTTGGAGGAAGAATAGCGGCCAGTGACTGTGTAAAGAAGATATGGAGTCTTTCCTGTTAGAAAGGAAGTTTTACAATAGAAAAAGCTTATATTTTAGGCGACAGAACATACAAAAGATGAGTACTTATCCTTATAGAGCCTTGGGGGCATTTAGAGATCTATATATGCTACGATCATCTATTCTACTGCAAGAACATTTTGTATGATAGATGGAATTTTACACAAAATTTGAAAATAAGTTAAACAAGTAAAGCAAACAAGTAAAACATGCTGTGTAGAAAATAGAGGTAAAGTAGACATAGGTCCTTTTCGCACAGCATTTGCTGTGCGAAAGGGCGCCTGGAGCGTTGCACGATTGTGAGGAGCAATCTGCACAACGCACTCACAATCGCACAACACTCCAGGGTAGGGCAGGCGCTGCTCGCACACTTTTTCATTTTCAGCTGAAAATGGTGCGCAATCACACATCACTCCAGGGCCCCACATGCACTTGCCATGCGTGCGGAGCCTCTGGAGCCGTGGCGGTTGTGCTTCCCGCCCCAGCGCAGCCTGGGAAACTCCCGGGCTGCACTGCGGAAGGAAGGGGGGCTCTCATGCTGCCTGCTTGGGAGCAAGCAGCTCGTGCAGAGCTGAAGCAGCAGGGATATGAGAGCTTCTCACTGGAGGCTGCTCGCACGATCCCCACACCCCAGCGCTGAGAAAAGGTAAGCTGGGGAAAGGGCCATAGTCAGTAACATTGCAGAAAAGCAGGGTAGAACAAAGAAATGGAAGAAGGTGGAGAAGGGTGGTTTCATGGGATTGTATGATCACTTACAAAGTCTGTGGTAACGGGTAACAGGAATTTATTTCAAAATGACAGAAACAGGTATTGGAAATGAGCAAAATGAATCTATCATTGTAATCTACTTCTGTTATTTTGTAATATTTTCATATACTTGTTTTTATTTTTTTCTTCTTATTGCATTTTTTTCCCCCTAATAAAAAAGAATTTTAAAAAGGGCCAGTCTAACGTAGTGGTTTGAGCATTGGACTACAACGCTGGAGATTGGGGTTTGATTCCCCACTTGGCCGTGGAAACCCACCAAGTGACGTTGGGTGCATCACACACTTTCAGCCCTAGAAAACCCTGTGATAGGGTCATCTTAAGTTTGTTACAAGTTGGAAATGACTTGAAGGCACATAACAACCACAACAGTTGGATGCTTGTTTTGTTTAGACCTCATGGCTTTCATTTTCTTTCTGTTTTAAATAAATGCAGTCCTGAAGCTTTCATGCATTGCGCTGGTCTCCAGAGCTCCTTGCCCACTCAGGCAGTGTCCCATGCCTTGGCAGAGAGAGCTGAGGCATAGGTGAGGAATTGCTCTTTTGTCTGAAATGTTACACTTATCACTCAGTGGAGGGCAAGTTAGCTTCCTAGCACTCGGGCCAAAGTTTATCTCTTTGCCGCAGCAGGCATTTGCCATCTGTGGGAGAGTTTTATCACAGGGCAGAGGAAGCAAGGCCTTTTATCTCCAGCAGGCAGAATTCAGGGAGATAAGAAAAGTTCAATGATGCTTCTGCTGTCAGTCTAACCAGTGGAGAAGACAGCTTGAGAAAGGGGGAGGAAAATAGATGCAGCCCTGATGTGGGATGTAGTGATTCTGGATGCTGTTGGAGAGCAGCTAACGTTCCTGGGAAGGTAGATCTAATCCAGGGCAGGGGCTGAGACCACCAGGAAGCCATTGAAATGAATGGGAGCTGCAGAACAAGATGACTCCAATTTGATTCAACGGGAGACTTTCCTCATAAACTGTGCTCCCATGTTCTTTTGGGAGGGTGGTATTTTTATTGTCTGCCTCATTCACCGAAGTGCCCTGGACCCACACTAAGGAACAGAAACCTCTTTGACTATTGAGGTCAATTTTTTTTTCATTCAAATGCTGGTTCACACTACACAGTTATAGCATTATGGGTCCCCTTTAACTGCCATGGTCGCATCTCTGGAATCATGGGATCTGTAATTTGGTGAGTCACTTGAGAAGCTCTGTATCAGAGAATTCTAAGTATTCCTCCCTAAGCTACCAATCCCAGGATTCCACAGGATGTTGCTATGGCAGTTAAGGTAGAATCATTGTGTTATAACTGTACAGTGTAAAAGGGGCCAAAGATACACTGAATATTTTGGGTCAGCCCTACCACTAGGCAGGCAGCAGACCTTGATATCAAAAAAAGGGCAATGAATTCTTAGTTACTTAGTTTGTTACTATTACATTAATATTACCAAAGATTAGGAGAAGTACTGGATGAACTGTTCTGTTCCAACTATTTCACCATTCTGTAACATACTAGAATAATCATGTTTAGCTGCTGTCTATCCTAGACCATGCCTGAAGAAGTAGTGAAATGATAACACATTCATCCAAATAACTGGATAGTCAACTTGGAAATCTGGACCGTTTGATAGAAGATAAATAGGCAGGCAGGCAGGCAAGCAGAAAGACATAACAATACAAGATCTTGATTTTGGTGGATTTACCTTGATTTATTATACATATTTTTACCTGTTTTGTATGCCTTTTATCCAAAGAATTATATGCATCTGGTTATCTATCTATCCACTCATTCATCCATCTAGCTATTCATCAATTGTATTTTTTAGGTCCTTGCCTATTGCTTGTATTGTTAGTGAAGCCAACAACAGCTGAAAAAAACAAACAAAAACAAATTGGGCCCCTTCTTCCTCCTCCTCCTCCTCCTCTTGTGTCTCAGGCCTGTGAAAGAATACTACTTCTGCAGGCACCCTTCAGGCAAATAAGTAATCCGCTTTCATGAATTCTGCTTTCCCCATCTTTTCCTGAAATGTCAGGTTCAAATATACAGACATATGTCACTTAACAAAGCCTCTGACCAAGAAGCTTCTTTTTATAATGCCTTTTTATCCCATCCCCAATCCCACTTTTCTTGTCTTCTGTCTAGCTGGAAAATTTTTTGGAGCACTGGCATTGGGAGGATGGTGAAGGAAGAGGGCTGGAGAAAAACAGCAACAATTACAAGTCAGTGCAACCATTACAAGAAGAAGGTAATGCTATACAATGGCTATCATACAGACAATTATATTTAAGATTTAAAGATGATAAAAAGAATAAAGTATTTGAGAAGACTAGATTTAGAATTATTATTGTGTACTGATGATGACCATTTGATTCCCAAAATGTATAAATTTTTGTTGAAGTTAGAGATGGAAGATGAACAAGTTACAGAATATATGATCAGATGGGCAAGAAACGTTGGATCTAATATATACATGAATCAATAGGAAAAACTATCGATAAAGGATATTAAAATGTACTTTGCTTTGACCTTCAAGAAAATTATTATAAGATGATGTACTGCTGGTATTTAACACCAGAGAGACTTGCAAAGATGTATAAAGATACAAATAATAAATGTTGGAAATGTCAAGATTAGATTGGATCTCTGTACCACATGTCGTGGACTTGTAAAAAAGCTAAACAATTTTGGTTTAAGATACAGAATGTGATGCAAAAGATTTTGAAGACCTAAACACCAAAGAATCCTGAGTTATACTTACTAAGAATTTGAGCAAAGGATATAACCATTGATAAGAAACAACATACATTGGTGCAGCATATGTTATCGGCAGCAAGACTAGTATATGCAAAGTACTGGGAAAAATGAAAATCCCATTGATAGATGAACAGTTTGACAGACTGATGGGAATAGCCAAAATGGATACTCTTACATATAGGTTAAAGGGTCAAACAAAAGATTAGTTTTCTTCTGAATGACAGTGTTCGGTTTATTATTTGAAGAAGAATGAAGTTGAATTTATGAGAGTAGGTTTTGGACTGGCATGTTCTTTCTTTTGACTGTTTGTTTAAGCTCTGACTTTTTTTTTTCTTTTTTTTTTTTTTGCTATTACATGAGAAATGTTATATGAAAATAGAAGATTGGTCATTCTAGTTTTGTCGCTTGTTTGCATTTCCACCATACATGAAAGAATGCTCTTTTTTGATTACACTTCCAACATAAGTTGTTACTATTACTAGTTATTTTAGATATTTGTGATGGTGTTAAACACCACCTATATAACATCTTATATTAGTTTTCTGTAAAATTTGCAGATTTCATCCATTGTAGTGTATTATTCCAAGGTTTCTCCCAAATTTCCATCATAAGGGGATATCTTGTATCCTATGACTATCTAATCATGTTTTCTTTTACAATTTCATCTTCCATTCCCATTTTGTAAGTTCTTCCAGATATAAGTTCTGCACTTGGTTTTAATAATATGTCAAATTCTCTTTCCCTAATTTCTGTACCTTCCAATTTCTTAATTTTTTCTGTTAATTGTCTCCGTAATAACCAGTGTGCAGTAAGTCCATAATTTTGTAGTTCTTTTGCTTCTAATAGAGCTGTATCTCACTTATTGTTTTGGCATATCTCTTCTATAAAAAGGCTTCATGAACTGATATCCACAGTGGTGTCCACTCTCAGCAATGATTTTCTTATATAATGTTTGTTAAATTTACTATTTATTTTGGGGTGGAATATTTGTTGTTGTTGTTGTGTGCCTTCAAGTCGTTTCTGACTTACCCCAAACCTAAGGTGAACCTGTCATGAGGTTTTCTGGGACTGAGACCATTTCTGCACTAGACTGTGATAGTGCTATTATTCCACTTTCAACATCCTATGGAGTCCTGGGGTTTGCCTCAAGACCCCTCCCTAAACTGCAAACCTCAGGATTCCATAGGATGTTGAAAGTGAAATAATAGCACTATAACAGTCTAGTGCAGAAATGGCCTGAGAGTATGTGACACACCTAAAGTCACCCAGTGGGTTTCCATGGCCGAGTGGAGAACTGAACCCTGATCTCCAAGGTCATAGGTCAATCCTGAAACCACTATTCCACGCTGGCTCTCTCAAGTAGAATCTACCTGAATATAGTAAATGAAACATAACAAGAAGGCAGGCATGTGTGTATTGGGGTAGGGCCCTTCTATTCACATCAGACTTCACTACTGACCCAGCTGGCTAGGGATCCCCATCTGGAGGACCACTGGCTTGCCAGCCCTGATGCAAACAGATTAGTATACTAATACCTCCCCCCAAAAAAAGTAAATAGGAAGGAGAAATGTAATGGCATGGTGTGATATAAAGTGGCTATAAGGGTATATTTAGCAGTGATGTATTCAAGTCTTTTACTTCATTTCTCAAGTCAAGTCTCAAGTCTCTACCTTCAAGTCTCAAGTCCTTGAAGATACTTTCAAGTCAAGTCTCAAGTCTGGAAGCCAACTTTATACCCCAACCAAAATTCCAGAATTATTAGATAGAGTGAAATATATTCAGTTTTAACAATTTAAGCAGAGTCAGCTCTCCACATTTGCAATTTTGCCATCTGTAGCTTCAGAAATGGGGAATGGGATCCCATCTTACTCCCCATTACTGAAGATTCAAAAACTTTAGAAGGAAGGATTCTTCTTCCTCAAACCTGTTGCCTAACATATTTGCTGTTTCCCTCTGAGAAATGCACCCTGCACCCTGGGAGCAAATCTTGTTTTCTGCTCTTAGGAAATGTTTTAGAAAGCTCCTCCGACATGCAATGGGGACAGGCTGCTGAGCAGACCTCAAGCCTGCCTCAAGCCCATTGCGTAACCTGTTTGCTGTTCCCCTCTGAGAAATGCGCCCACACTTTGGGCTTGAGAGAGATTGTCACATGACCAGTAGGCAAAAAGAGATGGAGGTGTTGTTCAAAGTCATAAGGGTTTTGGATGAACGTGTTATGTTACTGGACCAAGGTCATCAAGTCAATCATTAAAAATATACAAGTCTTGAGTCAAGTTGAGTCAGTGCAGCATTTATGGCCGAGTTGAGTCTGAGTTGAGTTACTGAAGCAACTTAAGTCCGACTTGAGTGTGAGTCTATTGACTCAAGTCTACATCACTGATTTTTAGGATGCGAAGGCGTTGGAAATAACTGACATACTTTTCACCTGAATGAGAAAAGTTGTTTTTGGGGAACTACAACTTCCAGAATGTCAAAACCATTACTGATAGTACAAATGACACCCAACTCCCAGCAAGATTCATAACATGAAGCCCTGTGGGCCAGCAGCAGAGACTGGGAAAGTTTCCTTTTTAGGACTTCAGCTTTCACAGTTGTCCAACATGGCCCCTAGCCTTACTGTCTGAGGGATTCAGGGAGTTGTAACCCCAAAAAAGAAACTTTCCAAAACTCTGCATCATTGCCTACTCCCAGCATCTGCTTTTCTGTATCTGTCTTGATGTACCTGGCTTTTCAACATGCACACTGAAAGGCCAGGTAAGTGCTGAGCACGATTCCTTTCCCACGAAGCTGATAACAAGGAAAAGGTTATCTCTGACTAGTTGGCACAGTGGATGACAGAATCACTTCCCTCCACCCCCACCCCCAGTGTCCAAGAAAGGTCTTCACCTGTTCCCTGCTGATAATTGGGTAGATAGTGTGGAAGGCTACCTTGTACATAGGTCTGGCTGGTATAAAGGCGGCTCGCGTAGTGAAGCGGCAGACAGGCTAACGGGAGCTGTGTGGCTGCAGACATTTACCTTCCGATCCTATCTGTGCCCAGCCATGCACAAGTTTCTCTTGGCTCTGGCACTGGGTGTGCTGCTTTTTGAGATGAGGCTGGGGAGTGAGGCCAGGACACCCCCCTATGGCGTGAAACTGTGTGGCAGAGAGTTTATCCGGGCAGTTATCTTCACCTGTGGAGGATCCCGCTGGAGACGGTCAGGTGAGTGGCATTTGCAAGGGAGTAGCTGGGGAGTTTGGTCTAGTCCATAGCTTGGAGAATTACCTATTTGGGCTACAAATCCCAGAATCCCCACACGGTGTGGTCATGTTGATCAGAGGTTTCTGGAAGTGGTAGCCTCAACCTCTTCTCTACTCTAGCTATGAAGTTAAAAAAGACAAGAGTCTTAAGGCCCAGGTCATACACGTACTGATCAGCAACCTGTTGATGGCCTACACACTATATTATCAGAATATTCTATAGATGTGCCTTTCATTAATTAATTATTACCTGGTATTTGGTGCCAGCATCCTACAGCTTTGCAATCAATGTTTCACATTATCTGACGGCTGATTTGTAAGGACGTACTATTGTATACTTTTTATTGACTTCATTCATTCATTCATTCATTCATTCAACTACTTACAAAATGTCCTCTCCAAGGGCAACTGGGTGGAGAAAAGAGTCACATTCCAATGATGATACAGACACATAGATAGATGGATGGATGGATAGATAGATAGATAGATAGATAGATAGATAGATAGATAGTATTTATATGGTGCCTTTCTCCCAGAATGGGACCCAAGGCAGCTTCCAGAACAATTAAAAAAATTTACAATAATGTTTAACAACAGTTAAAACCAACCATATAAACAGCATAAAACCATCATAAAAAACATGTAGAAGTTAAATAAATAAATAAATATAAAATCCTAATAAAAATAAAAAGTTCTCCTCCCCACACACTAAAGCTTGAACAGAAATGTTTTTGTCTTCCAGCAAAACAGGACCAGGGAGGGGGGCCAGCCTAGTTTACTGCAGAAGAGAGTTCCAGAGGATGGAAGCAGCCACTGAGATGGCTCTTTCTCAGGTGAATCTGGGATTGTAGTGGGGCTGAGAGAAAACTTTCCCCTGCACATCTTAAAAAATCTGGCAGGTTTGCATGGAGAGACACAGTCCTTCAAATAGTCTGGACCTAAGCTTTTTAGGTCATGACCAGCACTTTGAACTGTGCCTGGAAACAAGCAGATAGCCAGTGAAGATGTTTTAACAAGGGAGTTACATGCTCCTACACTTGGCCCTGGGCAACATTCTGGTTGCCACATTTTGAACCCACTGAAGTTTCTGGACAGTTTTCAAAGGCAGCCCTATATAGAATACATTACAATAGTCTGCAAAATATCTTGCAAATTCATCAGCAGACAGTCAAGTGGTCTTTATTTTCATCTTGTGAGCCAAAGTGTAAGAGGCCCCTGACCACTTAAGACAGCTCTACTGGCTAACACTGTGCAGGCTCAATGGTGGCAGAGTAGTATAATTTCTTCACTGCCACCACCACAGCATAGGCCTTCTGATGAGCACTAGCCCATGTTTGGTGGGATTCATTCTGAGTCTTCCATCAACATCACTTTAGTCTCCATCCCATCCATTTCACTGCTGCCAGCTCCCCTGTAAACCAGGGAGCTCACATGGCTTCACTTTGTGGGAAAGGAAGCATAGGGACAAACATGTCCACCATCCTGGCCATTTCCCTGTTCCAGAGATCAGACAGGACTTTGACAGGATCACCTGCCAAGGCAACAGAAAATTCCCCAAGAACCATCATGAATCTATCTGGCTCCATAAGCATCTGGGGCAGTCCATCTTTATTGGCCCCCCCTATCCTTGCAGAGTGAGTCTAAATCTCAATGAGTCTAAATCCCACCATGCAGTGATCAGTCCATGACAACAGAACTACTGAAAGTTCCTCTACACCCAGGTCATCATCATCCAACCCAGAACAGAAAACGAGGTCCAAAGTGTGTCCTGAGACATGGGTGCCACCAGATATTGCTTGGGACAGGCCAATGGTTGTCATGGTGGACATGAAGTCCTGGGTTGCTCCTGCCAGCACAGTCTCTGCATGGGTGTTGAAGTCCCCCAGTACAACAAGGTGAGGGGACTACAACATCGCTGCTGAGACCAACTCAGCCAGCCCAGGTGGGTTGCAGTTGAGTGGGTACTACAACAACAGAATGCCTACTCTGTCCTGCCACCCAGCTTCAAAAACAGACACTAAGATCCAGCAGACTGTGGGACAGGGCACTTGTTGAAGAAGATGGAATTCCAACAGACCACAGAGACTGCCTCCTGTCCCCCAGGACTTTCCTGCTGCTATATAGAGAACCCAAGTGGACAAAGCCAGGAGATGTGCACCCCGACAAGTTCTGGATCAGGGCTGTTTTTCCGTTGACAGACATAGCACTGAGCAGCAGTATTTTCAGCTCAGGGGTTTGTTGCCAAGGCTATCCAGACTATTTGAAATTGGGGACAGCTTGGGGGTAAGCAAAACCCTGTGGATCTCACTTTTATCATGATAACAGAACTGTTTCCCCATGCCATACATCCCTCTGTACATCATTGCCACAATGACTGCTCCCTGGGCTGCTTGCCCTCCTATGCTCTCTTTCTAATACATTTTTGGAAGGCAGCTTATCTAGAATTACAAACAAGAAAGGGGAAAAATTGGAAAAAAGATCCAATGCACTCCTTCCCCTCCCAACCAAAGGGTCTGGTCCCTGCCCTTCCCATCCCCCTGAAAGGGAAGACACTCTCTTTAGTGTCATCCCCTTCAGCAGTAACCTTGGCGGTGGTGGGCCCACCACAGGAGGCATCCAGCTTCAATACCCAGAGCCTGGTTCTGTTGGGAGTGCAGATGTCTGCTCAAGGCAGCAGTTCACCAAGGGAGGTGCAGAGCAGCAGGCAGGCAGGCAGGCAAGCAGGCAGCAAGTAGCAATCTCAGATGTTTCGATTCCTTTGTCATATTTCTGTACTGCCTTTTTTTAAAAAAGTGCTCTCTTGGTTTCTATTAATTTTCCTTCAGGTGGGTAAAACACTTAAAATGAGTTTAGGAGTATTTTCTGATCCAATGGGAATTCCAGTATATTGATCATTATTAGTGACACATACAAGCCTAAATTCACCTTGCACCTGTTTATGTTTTATTTTTTGGATGCTGCAGAGCTTGGTAGTCTTCCATCTTTCCCAATGACTACCCTTCCCATTCATTAGTTTGCTGCAATAGCTCCCTGAATTATTTTTCTTGGTGGTTAGAGAGCATAGGGGATTTGAAGAATGTCTGGCTATGGCCCTTTCTGCACGGGGCAGTTAAAACGGGCTGAGGCGTCCTGGCATGGAGGTGATTCGCACCTTGGATCGGACTAGGTGCAGACTATTTAACTTAGTTCTGCACCTCAGTCTGATCCAACCCACTCCCAAGTGGTCCTCCCCTGCACTAAGTAAAGACCAGAAGGTCCTTTCCGCACGAGGCGAGTGAATCGCTCCATGCCGTTACTTACTGGCTTTTCTTGGGTCTGAAGGAACGCAGACTTTCCCTTGAGCCCTTCCGCAGGGCTCCTCCATTGGTGCAGGGTGAACCAGAGCAGTGCAAGGTCTGTAGATTTGCACTGCTCTGGCTCAAAATGGCAGCTTCCTGTGGCTTCCGGCTCAAAATGGCGGCTTCTGGTGTCTTTGTGGGAGTGGACCGACCGCTGACGCTGGCCACGCCCACAGCCTGCCCTCCACTGATCGCAGGCTCGCATTGGTGCAAGCCTCTACATCTGCACAGGTAAGTAGGAACACAATGGCACATTCCAGAAAATGTAAAGACTAGAACTTTCCGGTCTTTACTTAGCGCGATGGAGGACCACTTGGGGGCGGGTTGGATCGGACTGAGGTGCGGAACTAAGTTAAATAGTCCGCACCTAGTCCAATCCAAGGTATGGACGACCTCCGTGCCAGAACGCCTTGGCCCGTTTTAACTGCCTCGTGCGGAAAGGGCCCGAAAAATCAGGTCTTTACATTTTCTGGAATGTGCCATTGCGTTCCTACTTACCTGTGCAGATGCACAGGCTCGCACCAGTGCAAGCCTGCGATCAGTGGAGGGGGGCTGTGGGTGTGGCCAGCATCAGTGGCTGGTCCACTCCCATGAAGACACCGGAAGCCACCATTTTGAGCTGGAAGCAACAGGAAGCCGCCATTTTGAGCCGGAGCAGTGTGGATCTACAGACCTCGCACTGCTCCGGTTCACCCTGCACTAATGGAGGAGCCCTGCGGAAGGGCTCAAGGGAAAGTCTGCGATCCTTCGGACCCAAGAAGAACCAGTAAGTAACGGCACGGAGTGATTCACTCGCCTTGTGCAGAAAGGGCCTATGACCCATAACATATGCAGACAAAACCCTGGCAGATCCCAGCAGAAGATGGCATCAGTCCACATCCGGCTATCTAATCTCCCTGGCTCTCCTCTAGTCATGGAATGGCTATTGAGGCAAAATGGTAAGTTCTAAGGATGGCCAGCGAACATGGTGGCGTTCCACTTGCAGAACTCTTATGCTACACTGGGCAATATGGTATCTCGGATACTGGGAATTAACTTTACATGCCTTGAGTTTCCTAAAGCTGTTACCCTGTGAACTGGGGGTCCCGGGAGGGGCACCCAAACAACCACAATGCAATAACACGAAGATGGGGAAATTAACTAGAACACTCGTGTTAAGCTAACGAGAGGCAGGGTAACTTAGAGGGAATCTTGCAACCCAATGTCTACGGGGTCAGACCAAGCCAAGAAGCACACCAAATGTGAAATAATAACCATGATTTTATTAAATACAGGCAAACAGTGTATACAACACACTCACACAAGTAACTATAGAAAATAAAGGTGTTAGCGGTATAGAGGAATTTTGAGAGGGATTGTTGAAGTGGGAGATACTACACCTGTCCGAAGCCCAGGGTAGATCAATGAAGAAGTCCGTAGATGCACAGTCTCAGACGGAGACCGAGGGGAAAGCTTGGCGGACACAGCGGTAGCAAGGTAGTTCAGAGCGATCCAAGGAAGCTCTCGGAGCTTGGAGTTTATATGGGGAAAGTATGACCGTGGGCTAGTCTGTACTTGGGAGAGAACAATGAGGTTTGGGCGAGAGACAATGTCTCTGAAAGGTCAGAATTTAACATGACTGAGCCAAGTCCGAATTGACAATAGAATGGCCAGTATGCAGATGCAGCTCGCTTGGGCAGTTGAGCTTCTAGCTCGTCAGGGTGCCTGCTCGGGGCAGAGGGCTCTTTGTATCAGCATGCATCCTTAATGAAGTGTTTGTCTAGGGAGATCTAAAGCAAGATCTGGCTGAGTCTGGCTTGCCTAGGTGGAGAAGAGAATGTTTCAGCATTTAATAGCCATGCCTGGCTCCGTGCTTGTTCGGGGGCCTCACAAACACTTGACTGAGGGTGGCAAAATAAGACCGAATTGTGATATCAAAATGATATCTAATGTCTACTGAAGCCAGGCCAGTTCACGGTGATAACAAAGCCACTGAGAATTCCAGTGCTGTACTCTTGAATGGGGCCAGCTTATTGGTGAACATGTCACTTCTGCCTCTCAGCACCATGGCTTGCTGAAAAATGGCATGAGACATTTTCTTTGTTCCAGTACAATGTATTCTCCATATAAGTGGGAGTTTTATTCCCGGAATCCCTGTGTATAAGAAAAAATGTGAATGTTGCATCCCATTGTAGTTAATGGACACAATGTGTGTGTGCCTGCCACGGACACATGCCCGTTGAGTCTGTGGATTATAATGGAAATGATATGGAGGTCGTGCTAGAAAAGGGTGTACTGTACATTACATTAGCAGTTACCAATATATAATTTTTTAAAAATACCCCAGCGCAAGAAGCAATAAGTTTATTGACACAATGTTTATCGCAATTATTTTTTGTTTCTTAAAAAAAGGTACATGGCAAATGGCTGAAACTGTATACAATTCTTCCAGTGACAAAGTCACAAATTTTAAACAAATCTTTAAAATATTTAAGTTTAACAAGAAAAGCCTGACTGCAACATAGTTAGCACTCAGAGGAGAAAAATGCCATCACTGGGTGCTTAGAAGATAAAACAAGGTAAAGCAAAAACAACACTGCTATTCATAGCACTATCTAAACTGGAAGCCAAGATAAAGTCATCAAATACCTACCTAGTAAGTCTAGTTCTGCTTGGCTTCTACAACAAAATATGACTCTGGGAGACTAAAATATCTCACCTAAATTGATGAGGTTGGTTTGTGAAATGTGCATAATTGCATGTGAATTGTAAAATGTGTTAAGAAAATTCTGCTGTACTTAGAACTGGTGAAACATTTTGTTTCAACTTCAAGTTAGGTAAGTCATCTTTGGGGCTGGCATGAGGCATAAATACCCTGAAGGCACCAGATCCTGGCAGTTCTTGGAAGCTAAGAGGCATCAGACTTGGTTAGTACTTGGTTGGATGGACCACCATGGAATACCAAGTGCTGGAGGTGTATTTCAAAGGAAGCCAATGGCAAAACCATCTCCAAGTACTCCTTGTCTAAGAAAACTCTATGAAAGTCATAGAGATCTAGAAGTCAACCAGTGACTTGAAGGCGTGCATACACATAAACACAGTTAAGCCAACATCTCAGCAACACCGCTCCCACCTTGCAGAGCTTAGCCTGTTGCTCCCACTGTTCATTATTTCCCCTGCTGCTTTCTAACTGCAGGAAACCTTGCTGTCCTCCCTGGAATGGATTCCACAGAAACTTTCATTGCATCTTCATCCTCCAATGAATGGGACCCAGTCCACAGCCCCCCAAAGGAGACATCTGACTATTATGCAAGCTGGCGGGGCCAGCAAAGCCACAGCTCCCCAGAAGAAATCTGGGCTTTGGATCGTGGTTCCCGAGATGTTATGGCTGGACTGAGTAACGCCTGCTGTAAATGGGGCTGCAGCAAGAATGAAATCAGCTCCTTGTGCTAAAACAGCAGCTTGTGTTTGTTTATTTGTATGTGTTTCTGTTATGTGTGAGTGTATTTGGCAAAAAGAGAACTACATGTAAATATCTGTGAGCAGGGGTGTAATTATTGGAGGGGCAACAAAATGAGGGCATTGCCCCTCCCAAACAAGAACTTTGTCCTGCTAATGCCATCTAAAGAAAAGGGCCAAATAAAGTGACCCAAGGGAATGTGAAAACTGAAAAATAAAAATTTTAGGAGTTGAAAGTTTTCAATGTCTCACTCTCTGCCATGCTAGAAATTTGGGGACTGAAGAACATTTCAGTTGGGATGGGGTAGAATTCTTATTTTGGGGCACTTCTCTCATCCCACCCCCACTTTAGCAATATCCCATCTGTGATTCTAGATGATTGGACAGTAAAATGTAAGCACAGCTGACAAAGAATTCCTCTATCTGCCCATCCATTTCCTTTGGCAAACTAGAACCTTTAGTCTAAGACATTTTCCCTCCCAGCACAGTTAGTTACATTTGCTCACAGCAAGCTACGCTGGTGAAGGTCCTTGAACTTTCTTGTATGAGTGGCTAATGCACAAGTAGGGTGTATTTTAATTACAGTGATGAGTCCCCATTACAGTTTAGGGACAACTGTGCATCTCCCAGCTTCCTCTTCACTCTGTTATCACACAGTGTCCCCCACTGTCATTGGCAAATGTAGGTTTGTTTTCTTGGAGCCATTATAGCAGGGATCGGCAACGTCAGCAGCTCCAGGGGCCAATTTACTGCCACTGAAGACCATCTGAAGGCTGCATGGAGTCCCACCAAAACACACACACACACACACAACCTGGAAGAGGATGGAAGTCCAAGTTTTGAAAAACATTTTTAAAAATAGTATGGTGTCTCCCTGCAACCCATTTAAAAGACCTTTTCACACTACACAATTATAAACTGTCATGGCAACATCCTATGGAATTCTGGAATCTGTATTTCAATGAGATGTTTTGTGCTAGAGATCTTTAGTGTTTTACTAAACTACAGACCCTGAGATTTCACAGGATGCAGTCAGAAAATTAAAGCAGTATCCATGTTTTATAATTGTATAGTGTGGAAGGGACTCCTGGTACTTTGGTGAGAGACATTCCTCCTTTTTTTTTTTTTTTGTCAGAAAAAAGGCAGTCTGAGGGAGCCTGGGACAAGTAAAAAACAGCCTTTGGGGAGCACATGCAGGCACAGGGGTGCATTTTGCTCACCCCTGCAATGAAGCCAGAGAGTAGCAAATGTATCTGCTTCCAACAAGGCAACCAAGGAACCTTCCCCAGCTGGGGAACCAACTGCTTTATAGGGAAAGAAACATGATGACCTTAGGGTGGGTTGTTTCTCATATTTTCTCCCATGGATACAATGCTGGACTTTGACTTGAGCCAGAGATGGTATTGCAAACAACAGCATTTGAGTTGTTGCTACTCTGTTCATGGGTTTGTTCCTGCTGGAGGATGACAACTGTTTTCACTGAGACTGATCGTGTGTCAATGCTAAAATTAAAAAAAAAGAAAAGAAAAGAAAGAAAATCATGATACGGCATTTATTGACTTGGTGCTATAAGGAGATAAAAGCTTCCCCTCAAAGTGAATTTCTTAGCCGCGCTGATGATGTTGTATGCCTTCAAGTCCTTTCCAACTTATAGCAACACTACCACAGGGTTTTCTTGGCAAGATTTGTTCAGATTTGTCTTTATCTTCCTCAGAAGCTGAGAGTATGACTTGTACAAGGTCACCCAGTGGGCTTTCATGGCTGACCAGGGATTTGAACTCCAGTTTCTTAAGAGTTAGAGCTCAATGCTCAAACCATTACACAAGACAGTCCCTTGTGATACAAGGCTAAAAACAAGAAATGTCACCACACAGTTCCATGAGGTAGCTGGCTGCTTCTCTCTTTTTGCAGAATAACTCAAGAATATTAAAGAAAGCCGGGTGGAAGGATCTACAAAGAACTTTGCCAAAACAGTACTGTAGATTTTCTATATAAATCTGTCCTCTAAATTCCAAAAGATTTTGAAGCTTAGCAGGTGTGTGGGAACACCAATATTTCCATTCTTCTTGCAACTAAGCTATATAGAAGGGAGTCTCTCAGAACACAAACACTCTGTTCCAGGGGTAGGCAGAGGATGGATCTGGCTCTAATGTTTAGTCTCTGGGTGATTTGCAACAGATCAGCAAGGATTTTTGACCCAATCAAGACCCAGCAAGAAAATGGCTCTTCTTTTCCTTAACCTACAGTTGCCTTAAATGAGTAGTGGGCATGGAGGAGCTGCACCACCCAATTTTTGGCTCCTCTAGTGCCCTGGAGGGCCACTGAGTTTTGTCTCAGCTGCTATTTTGATCAATTGGATATAACAATGTGTTATCTCTGTTACCTCCTGGTATGTTTTGAGAGTCTGTTTTCTAATGGAGGGGAGCTAAATATGGCCCCACATAATGGTATTTTATTTATTTAAAGGGTTGGGTTTTTTTAAGTGAAAAATGTTGAGGTGCCAGGGTCTTTGGGGGGTTGAATTTAGCTCCCTAGACCAATACTAGGCTGCATGTGGTCCATAGGCTGCACAGTTCTTAGCCTTGCTCTAAATTATATCATGAAAAGAAATGTTGAGATAGCTACAAATGGATTCTTGTGTGGAAGGGCTGTGAGCGCCTCATAGCCTTAGTGTATATTTTCTTACAACTTTAGTGTATTTTTTATACCTAACTCCAGCTGGCAGATTTCAGAGTATCTGTTAAAAACACAGTAGATTTTGCAAGGTTAAAGTTTGTTTACCCGATCTCTACACAAATCAAAGCCAAATGGCATACTTCTTCACTATAAAGTAATAGGGTCTGGGAGGGGGAAAAAAGAATATTTCCCCTGTCAACTGCTTTACCTTCACCTCTGGGGACCCAGATGTTGACATCATAAGTCTATTCTAGAATTCTGCAGGTGAGAAAAACAGCTTTGTGGTTGATTTCACAGCTCTGAGAAAGCAGTGAGGTGATTATCAGTGGAAAAAAATGGTGGGTGGACAAACTTAAGCACCATCTCCCTACCCTCTATATTTTTCCACTACAAATTGGCCCCATCCCACGTTGCTTTGCATTCAAGAAGTGAGACATCGGACTTTTATTACCTGTGTTTGTCTGTAACGTTTTTATTTTCTTTCTTTGCTTGTAACATTTCTCTACATTCTCTCCAGGTACAGTTGTGACAATCTTGTACTTAAAGGCCTCATTCTCTAGTGTTTAAACTTCACAAGCCCCATCCCAGTATGGAGTCTACCTAAACCAGGCTTCTCCAAAATAATGCCTTCCAGAAGTATTGAACTACAACCACCATGATTTCAGGGGATGGAAGTTGTAGTCCAACACCTTTGGAGGGCTGCCCTCATTAAACTTTGGTCATTATATCTGGGGTGATTCTGAACCATAGGAAAAGTGAGGAAGACACAGACTCAGAGTGCCATGAAGGAGAGAACAGCAGGTAACAATTTGAACAATGGCCACAATCCACACAAAATTGTTTTGTGGATGCCCAGCTGAAATGATCTTAAAAATGGCAGCAACAACATATTCATTAGTGGCAGCGGGGGAGAGATGTTCCATTTGGAGTTTCCATGTCAGGCATCAAAATGTCACTAGTTTGTCTTAGTCAAGATGCGACTGACTTACTCTATAACATACACACCCCTATGTGGGTAATATTGGCAAAGTACAGCTGTGTCAGGTAGGGTTCCGCATTATGGAATTCACTACTACCAAGATATGCAGATGGCCACTAACACCAACAACCATTTTAGACCTGAGCAGTCTTTCAACAAGCAGTGCAATCCTGTCCTTGTCTGCTAAGATGGGAAGCTCTGCTGAAGTCAATTGCATTCAGAGGGTATAGGATTGCAGTCAAGTTTTTTTTTCTCCAAAGTACACAAAATGCCACTAGAGGGAAGGGAGGCAAGTGAATTTGCTAAGAGCATTGGCTGGGAAAAGAGTTTAATTCATTTCTCACGGGATGTTTCCTCAGCCAAAATCACTCCTTAGTTCCTTTCTAATCTCCAGCAAAGAAAAAATATGACCAATCCTTGGGCCATTTCCACACTACACTGTGATAGTGCTATTATTCTACTTTCTGTAGAATTCTGGACTTTGTAGTTTACTGAGGCCAAAGAGCTCTCTGGCTGAGAATTCTAAAGGCCCCTCTCTAAACTGCAAATCCCAGGGTTCCACTGGATGTTGAAAGTGGAATCAGAGCACTATCACAGTGTAGTGCAGAAATGGCCTTACTTTCTTATGGACTAACATTAGTTCCTGTCTTTTGGTCTTGCCCTCCCCGTCCCAGGCTAAATATCATGAAAGCCCCAGATCCCCTCTGATCTTGGAAGCAAAGCACCCTCAGGTCTATTTAGAACCTGGATGGGGAATCACCAAGGAACATGAGGTGTTGTAAGTTACACTCCTGAACAAAGCAATGGCAAACCATCTCTGAGGATTTGTTCCCCACAATAAGAAAACCCTATAAAATTCACATGGTTGCAATAAGTTGACAAACAACTTAAAAGAGTATAGTGTTGAGATCAAAGGAAGTGATAATACCACTTTATTCTGCTTTGGTTAGACCTCACCTGGAATACTGTGTCCAGTTCTGGGCACCACAGTTCCGAAGTATATTGACAAGCCGCAACATGTCCAGAGGAGGGCGACCAAAGTGGCAAAGGGTCTGGAAGCCATGCCCTATGAGGAGAGGCTTAAGGAGCTGGGTATGTTTAGCCTGACAAAAAAGAAGGTTAGGAGGAAACATGACACCCATGTTTAAATATTTGAAGGGATGTCATGTTGAAGATGGAGCAAGCTTGTTTTCTGCTACTTCAGAAACTAGGACATGGAACAATGGATTCAAACTACAGGAAAAGAGATTTCACCTAAACACTAGGAAGAACTTCCTGACAGTCAGAGCCATTTGGGACAGTGGAATGCGCTGCCTCGGAGTGTGGTGGAGTCACCTTCTTTGGAGGTTTCTAAGCAGAGGCTGGATGGCCATTTGCTGGAGGTGCTTTGAGTGTTTGTTCCTGCATGGCAGGGGGTTGGAGTCAATGGCCATTCTGGTCTTCTCCAACTGTATGTTTCCATGATTCTAAGACACAGTGTAAAAACCCCAGGGCTGCCACATTTGGTAGACAGAGATGGGCCCTCAGTTGGAGCGGAGCTTGCAGTTTTGCCCCTCAAGCCTGCCCTGATGGCAGTCCCCACTCATGAGGTCTACAGGTCTTGAAGCTTGCAATGTGAAAATACCTCAGGCGGCACACCTCCCCCCCCAGTGGCAGTAAAGTCTGGAGAAAATGTTCAGGAACCAGCCCTTAACACTGTCAGGGCACCAACCCTGAAGACTGGGCGACAACCCAGAAAATGACCAGGGCACCAACCCTGAGAACAGTTTGGGCAACAACCCAGAAAAATGGTCCAGGCACCAACCCTGCCAATCGTTAGAAACTGTTAGGAAAAAAACACATAGGCCCAGACTTAAAATATGAGGTCTGCATGGACTCCCTCAGGTAGTCTACGTGACTGTGGGTGAGCTCTGAATCAGCCTGGAAAGATCCCCAACTTTGGCCAAAGGGACTCCCCTTCCTTACCAAGAATGCAGCCCAAACCACCTCTTACATGAGCAAAGGGAAGAACCGTTTATTGAAAGAGGGGAAGGGTTAAATAGGTTTTGGGATGACAGTGATCTCCTAAAGCATACAGTGCACGTGCAAGAATATTAAGAATATTCGCTTTCCCAGGACTAGAATTCTGATACATGGTTGACAATACAGTAACTTCTGGTTAACCATGAACAATGAATCCTGATTCACATGTGCATTTGCTCAGCACTGAGGTGTAAGAAATATTGTTACCATGAGCATTGTGAACCAATGCTGAGAACCTAGGAATTTGCCAAGTAATTTCAGCAAAATTGTAAGTAGAACAAGGGCTAAGGGGAGGAACTTTAAAGTTGACTAGAATTCAAAAAGGAGGACTTTAGTTAAACAAATGCACATTAAACTTTCCAGTGCGCTGAATCTCCTACCAGCCCTGCAGAGTAGACCTGAGAAAACGATGGGAAACACTGCCCACTTGGTCAGAACGCCTTTACTGCTAACACCTTCATATGGGAAAAGAAACGTGCTGCAGGCGCAATCAGCAGGATTGTTGCTCGCCGAGGCCATTTCCGCACTAGATTGTTATAGCGCTATTCTTCCACTGTCAACATCCTATGGATCCTGGGGTTTGCAGTTTAGGGAGGACTAAACTGCAAACGCCAGGATTCCAGAGGGTGTTGAAAGTGGAAGAATAGCCCTGTAACAATCCAGTGCGGAAACGGCCCGAGGGTTTTGGGCGGCAGGCCACGTGCCGGCGAGACGGCCCGCCTGGGGCGCCTCCTCTTCCCGCATCCCCAGCGCGGTGGAAGTCCCTTCGACGGATGAGTCACCCGCGGTTTTTGCGCTCGTTTATTGAAACACGGTTTCCTCTTGACCGAACAGCTCCCTCTCCTTTTTTTCCCCTTTTAATCCCCTCACTCTCCCCACCAGATTAAAGCCATAAAACGTGAAGGGGTGGATAAAAGCAAGTTTCCATCGCGTCACTGCGAGAGGGGGAAACAACGCCCCGGGAGAGCGCCCCGCCCCGGACCCCCAAGAGTGTGAGGAGGAAGTCGGGGGGCTGGGCCGCTGGGAGGAATCCGCCCGCCGCCCTCCTCCCCCGCTGCCGCCTCCGACGATGCGCCCAGTCCTGCGGGCCCGAGCCCGCCTTCCCCCTCCGAGCCGGAGGCGGAGCGCAGCGCGCTGAGGCGCTCCTCGCTGCTCGTCCCTTCGGGCTCTTCGCCGCATCCCAGGGCGGGTGGGCGCTGGACGGAGGCACGTAAGTGGGCTTTCGGGGCGTTGCTGAAGGAGGCCGAGGCTTCGCTGAAATGGCCAGAGACGCGGGGAAGCCAGCAGCCCGAAGAACAGTTCGCCGCCTCACCCTCAGCCTCAGCCTCCCCCGGAGGAAGCTGTCTGTGGGATGTCGCTGGCTCTGTGCGCCGGAGGCCTTTCGGGGACCCGGCTGCGCTTGTCTCCGGGGTCTGGGTGGGTCGGAAATTGGAACCAGCTTGGTCTCGGGGGAGGGGAGCGTGGCCCTTTCCGCACTAGATTGTTACAGCGCTATTATGCCACTTTCAACCTCCTATGGAATCTGGGGTTGGCAGTCCCCTCCCTAAACTGCGAATCCCAGGATTCCATAGAATGTTGAGAGTGGAATAATAGCGCTAGAACAGTCTAGTGCGGAAGTAGCCTGTGTGAGCTGCTCCGTGTGAATGAGGCAAAGGCAGAAGATAACAGAGCAGAGACATCCGTGGAGCAGCAGCCTTGTGAACTGGGCACAAAGTTAATGAGATGGCTGGGGTAGAAAGAGAGCCCCATGGGGAACCTCCTTATGTCTCCTTCTGCCTTTTTTCCACAGTGTACAGAATGGTATTCGCTGACCAGGAAGTATTTGTTGCACTGAGATGAACACTTCAAGGTAAGATAACTGAGGAGTGCAGCGGACAGATAAGAATGTCTGGGTATGTTTCTTAAAAACTACGCTGTTGGCTGGTGCAAAGTTATAGAAGAGTCAAGTAAGGAAAAGAAAGGAAGTGAGTGGGTGGCCAGGTTGTTGCGGTATCTACCATAAAGCGAAGTACAAAAACGTTCACTTTGAGCCTTTTTCTGTTTGTCTAGGATTATTGTTGTTGTTGTGTGCCTTCAAGTCATTTCTGACTTATGGCAACCCTGAGGCAACACCGAGAGCCAGCCTGGTGTAGTGGTTTGAGCTTTGGACTATGTCCCTGGAGAGCAGGGTTCAGTTTCCGGCACAGCCATGGAAACCCACTGGGTGATCTTGGGCACATCACACACTGTCAGGCCCCAGACAGCCCCATGATAGGTTCGCCTTAGGGTTGACATAAGTTGGAAACAACTTCAAGGTATACGAGAACTAGGCAACACAATCACAGGGTTTTCTGGGCACTGTTTGGCCATTTCCAGCCAGCCCCTCCCGAAACAGCAAACCTCAGGATTCCATAGGATGTTGAAAGTGGAATCATAGCGCTATAACGGTCTAGTGCGGAAATGGCTTCTGTTCAGAGGGGGGTTGCCTTTGTCATCCTCTGACGGCGGAGAGAATGCAACTTGACCAAAGTCACCCTGGCAAGCAGGGATTCGAATACTGTTCTCCAGAGTCATAGTCTAGTGTTCAAGCCATTACACCATGCTAGGGGTCCCATCTAGGGCCATTTCTGCATTAGACTGTTATAGTGCTATTATTCCACTTTTAACATCCCATGGAATCCTGGGGTTTGCAGTTTAGAGAGGGGCTTCAACACCCTCCCTAAACTGCAAACTCCAGGATTCCATAGAAGGTTGAAAGTGGAATAATAGCGCTATAACAGTTTAGTGCGGAAGTGGCCTCGGATAGAGGATCCAATTAGGGCAAGTAGGAGAGTCTTGTAATTCAAGACTGTGGCCTTTCCAGGCTCTTGAACTACAACACTCATAATTCTCTTTCTTTCTTTCTTTCTTTCTTTCTTTCTTTCTTTCTTTGCTTTATTTAGTCTCCGTTTCGCTCATTTAATTGCTGCCAGCTCCCTAGTGAAC
The DNA here is from genome assembly GCA_948472985.1 of Iguana delicatissima. NCBI lineage: Eukaryota > Metazoa > Chordata > Lepidosauria > Squamata > Iguanidae > Iguana > Iguana delicatissima. The sequence goes on along the minus strand of CAOKZL010001185.1, from coordinate 268,165 downwards.
CAGGATACTTGCTTGGCTCCACTTCTTGGGACAAATGCTTAGAGGCAATCATGCCCATAGTCCTGACCATTTACCTCTTCCAGAGATCAATCAGGGCTTTGACAGATCACCTGCGAAGGCAGCAGGAAACTTCTCAAGAGCCACCAGGGATCTATCTGGATCTATAAGCCTCCTAGTGCAGACCTTTTTAATGGGTCCCCAATCTGTACAGACGGTCTGACAACAAGATTTATTTATCTGTTGCACACTTTCCACCAGACCTGTCTAGACTTGACCAAGAGGTGATTTGCCCCTCCATTTCCAGATCGCTATCATCCCTCCATGTACAGAAAAAAAAGTCTAGAGTGTGACCTGCAGCACGATGAAGAGTGAACTACCTTTGAAAGGTGAAGTGATGAACACTAGAAAGCTTTTCCATTCTCCTGATAGCAATGTAGCCCACCAGAAATTGGGACTCTTCTATCTTTATTTCATTTGCAGCCCAATTCTAGGCATGTTTATACTGAAATAAGTCCCACATTGTTCATTAAAGGCTTATTCCCAAGAATTGCATAGCCTTCATTCTTTGAACACACATTTTCTGTCACTGAGGTGTGCACCCACTTCTTTTTTAAGTGGGCAGTGCAAACTGTTATGTATATAGTGGATAGTATATTTTTCTTTTATTAGGGACTATGGGTACTATTAAGTAAAGGCTGAAGTGTTGCCAGGCTGAATGATGTCTTGTTTTCTGTGTAATCCATAATCCAGTTTCTAAGCATCCTGTAACTATAGCTTCCCTAGACAATTATTCTCTTACTGCAGGAAGAGGCAACTGCAGCAGATCTGGGGGCTGGTTTCCTACCCCTGAGGAAGCCAAGGAGGTACATCAACATCTAAAACTACCAACAAATAAACCAGAAGTGACTGGAACTCCATTTCTCTTTTTGAAAATAGGTTTTTGTTTTGTTTTTACAAACAGTGCAGGGTTATCCTGTAACCTATTTAAAAAATTGAATTGCTGCTCTTGGGGGCCTCCAGAACAGGCAGGTTATCCCTTTTTCCTCTTGGCCGGAGAAAGGTTGGTCTGTGTAGTTTTGGAGAGGTTGAGCACCATAGAAATAGCCTTCGAACTCCATGTAGCTCACCTCTTTTTTACTGGAAAAATACACGCATATATACCCTTTCTTCCATTTACTGGAGTTCTTTCCTGTTCAAATGTGTCTTAGGATTAAAGTATCTTCCCTCATGAGTGTGCAGCTGTTGCAGAGACCTCAATGTATTAGTTCTGCACAGATGTTCTTGTTAAATATGGCTTGCTCCTTGGACATTGTTAGGAATTATAGCTCAGCATTCACAAGAAGAAGAAGAAGCCAGGGTGTAGTGGTTGGAGCCTTGGGCTATGACTCTAGACACCAGGGTTCAAATCCCTGCTCAGCCGTGAAAATCCACTGGGTGACCATGGGCAAGTCATACTCTCAGTTTCAGAGGCAGGCCATGGCAAACCCTCTCTGAACAAATCTTGCCAAGAAAACCCTGTGCTAGGTTCTCCTTAGGGTCAACATAAGTCACGAACAATTCGCAAAAGGTAAGCCAGTATTCTTGCTCATCTCAGCTAACTGTGCCCGAGCTGTATCTGGCTGCAAATGGCTTGTTCATTCCCAGTTAGCTCTTTTTGTTAGTGCAATGAGAATTTGCAAGAGTTATTTTTTGGACTGCAACTTCCAAACACACACCACCAACCCAGCATAGCCAGTTGTAGTCCAAAAAAAAAAAAAAAAGTAATTTGTCCAAGAACTTGTGTAACCAGCTAAACAAATCAGGAAGATTCTTTGAACAACCTTGTTAAGGATTAGCTACTGACCAAAACCTAAACCAATGATAACCTGAAGTAGGTTTACTAACTATGGTTTACATTAACCCTGGTAACATATTATAACTTTTCTTGGCAAACCATGATTAGGTCATTTATGAGGCAACAAGCTGGCTCAGTAATTGGGTTTTTTGTTTTTGTTCTTATCCCACCTTTTCCTCTAAAGTGGCATACAAGGTTGATTTTCCTTCTATTTGTTTTATCCTCAAAACAGCCTGTGAAGTGGATGAGGCTGAGAGATGACTGGCCCAAGGGAAATCTCTGAACATTATGACTGAATAGAGTTTCGAACCTGGGTCTCTCTAGTTCTAATCCATCATTCTAGCCACCACATTCTTGACTTCATTGTACTAGGGTTAAGTTCAGTAGGGACAGGAAATCACAGTAATATGGATGAATGAGGGAGCATGGAGTTCAAAGTTATTGGGTTTCATCTTCTGTTCTACCCTTTTCTGTCTTTTTTTGCAGGGCATAGCTGGCACCATGGGAAGTAAACTGAGTATGGCATGGTCGTTGCTTCTAGCATTAAAGGTTTCTGGACTGAAAGAAGGTAAGAGATCAGCATCCATCACTTCCCTCAAATTGAACTCTGTCTCAGATTTTATAGCTTAACTTTTGACTATAGCTAGCTGCACTCCTGCAGCTGCATGGGAACTAATTCTTTGCACTGCTCCCCTACTGGGCTCTAGTATTTCACAGATTTATGAGTCACTGTCGTAATTTTTGGCTGTCTAAAACAAACGTTGACCTAAACAATCCACTTCCCTTTCCTCTGCTTGCAAAGGGAGCAGAATGACTTATGGCCACTGTTGGCTTGAAGATGCCACAAGTACATTCAGGCAGTGCTATCCAACACTCCTACCCCTCTACTGACACTTCCCAAAAGATAGAGATGGCAGGGAGAATGCCATGTTGAGTGCTTGCAACCTGATTGTCACCTTGCTCCTCAGAGAGCACATCACAAATGCCATGATGCATATAGTAATGAATTCCTGCTTCCTACCCAGTTAACAGTCCCAAGATTGTATGTGTTCACTGTGTACCACAATAACATGGCTTACTGTTACTGAGGAAAGTACCCCCACCCTTAAATCTGTGTGTTGTGATGGGAGTGGAGATTTCTCGTTTGCACTAAGATTTATGTCCTTATATGGAAAATATAAAATCATGTTATATCTTTCTTTGCTATCTTTGTATCCCAGCTTTCTTTGAAGGAGCACAAGCACATGTATTAACACATGAATGTCCCTGTACAGATTTCCCTCTCAGTCTGGCCACATAGTTCATAGCCTTGTAAACTTGTCACTGTCACCTTTTAAAATCCCTCCTTGGGTCTGGAGTCCTCAGCTTTCAGATGACCTAACAATGGCTGTGTGTGTGTATGTGCGCATTAGATTTGCTTTCTTTATCATAAGTGGGACTCAAACACGTTTTACCCTGAAACAAGTGTTACCCTTGTTTTTGGGTAAATGAGGCTGTCCAAAGTCAGTTATGTGAAATAACAAGTAGTTTAACTTTTTTTAAATAACAGACAGAATGATTGCTTCCACTTCTTAGTTCCAAACAAGGGACACTGTTCAAATTATTATGTCAGACCGTTTTCCTTAAGTCTACCCAGACAGCCACAACTCAACTTCAGACTCTCACAAGTGACTTTCCGCACTACACTCGTATAGCACAATATTGCACTTTCAACATCCTATGGAATCCTGGGGTTTGCAGTTTCGAGAGGGGCCATCCGGCTCCTCCCGAAACTGCAAACCCCAGGATTCCATAGGATGTTGAAAGTGCAATAATTGTGCTATAAAAGTGTAGTGTGAAAATGGCCTCAGTTTATAGTCATCAACAAATTCTTTGTTCTTTTTAAAAACTTCTCCTCCCTCTCACTGGAGCCCCTCCCTCTCCTCACAAAGTTCTCTGTGCTGGGATTGGCTGCTCTCAGTTAGTTTGCCTTCTTCACAGTCCCCTTGTCTATTTTTATCTTCAGATCAGTTCTGTGAGGTAGATTAATCTGAGAGATACCACCTGGCTGAAGGTCACACAGTGAACTTTGAATGTTAAAGGTCACCCAGGACAAATGGAGATTTGAACCTGAGTCTCCTTCAGTACTAACCACTACACTGGCTCTCAGTGGAATCATGGGTTTGGAGGCTCTGGTGTCATGTGGTGTCATGGGCTTGGAGGATGTGTTTCTAAATGTGACAGTAGTATGTAATTTTTACTGAGGCTTCATCCTAAAATTAGTTTTCAAAACCAAGTTGAATCCTGGAATAAAAGAAATAGTGAGAAACCCGTGTCACTTGGTTGAGAGTGCTTCTGCTTAGTTGTTAAGTTCCAGGATCAGCTATACGTGACAGCAAAACCTCTGGGACCACTTAAGCTGGCGTAAGATGCACCAAACAAAATGTTTCTTAGCTGGTATAAGATGCACCAAACAGAATTGTTGTAAGCTTGTTGGAAGGGAAATGAGTATTGTAGGTTCAGTTAGACTGAAAACCTGTTAGAATGGATTTGTTGGGAAAAGTGAGGTGAGAATTATGCAGCCCTTGTGGGGCTGCAAATCCTAGCACTCCTCACTATTGACTATTCTGTGTAAATCTGTTGCAACATGCGGTCCCAACAACCTCTTCAAGGCTCATGACTCTCACCCCTGGGATAGAGGGGTAGTATGAGGTATGCCAAGGAGCATAAAGCCACATGGAGAGAGACTGTATGCAAGGAGGCCTAAGGAAGGGGAAGGACAGTGGTGTAGAGACAATGGGGTGAGGGGGGGCAGTGCACCCTGGGCGGCATGTTTTTGGGGGTGCTGCCGCTTCTTGCCTGCCCCCCAGCGTACTGTTGCCCTACCCCTGCACTTCCTGCACTCACCCACCCCTGGGGCTACCCCGCTCACACCAAGCTACGCCACTGGGGAAGGAACAACAGGCAGAGGCAGACATCTGATAAAAGCGTAAGTGGGGGACATGGATGCTTGACAAAAGGAGCATGGAGTGAAGGTCAAAGCAATGAAGTTAATGGTGTGGGGAACATGTTTTAAAAAAAAGCTTATGTACTTTAAGAATAGGAGTAGCTGTGTTCCACTGTGGAGGGAGGCTAAGTAGGCAATTAAATGTGAAGTATGGACTTTAGGAAAAACTAGGTGGTGGAGGCATAAAGATGAAAGGTTCAAGGAGAAAGTTGGATTAAGGCAAAATGGACAATCTGTAGGACCTAGAGACACTAAGAGCTTTGTGGTATTGGGAGGAAGGAAGTGGAAAAGCTTGTGGACTGTAGTGAGAAAGCCAGGAAGGCTTTCCCTTATCAAGTACAGACTCTGAGGCAGTTCCTGAAGCTTCTCAGAATTGTGTAGAGGTGAATTCTAAGAAAACGATAGCAAGCAGTATGGCTTACCACTTGTTTACTTGAACAATTCTTCCTGGTGAAGAAGGACAGCTTAGGTCCCAGAAACATTTAATGCTACTTCAAGTGGTGGAGGGGGAGATATTTAGAATGAGTCGTTATGTTAGGCCATTCCTGAATAAGGCCTTTCTGGACTACTATCCAACAAGATATTCATATCCTGTAAGTGGTGGTGATGGAACTCCAAGCATTTTTGGATACTGCTGCTTCTCTGGATACATTTCAAGGTAGCTCTGAACAAAGGTTTCATTATAGGAAACTGTGTTGTGTCCCCTGGTGGGTGATCTCTTCTAGATGAAAGGCAAAACAGATGTGTGGCCTTGTTGATCTTTCTAGTTCTCTCAGCAGTTTTACTCATCTTCTCCTGGAGTCCTAACCAGGTTGAGAGTGGGAGGCAGTGAGTAGTAGCGATTTCATTTCTGTCTAGGTGGTAAGATCTAGAAGGAAGTGCAAAAAAACTAAGGATTTTTAAAACTCTTAGTATCTTAGACCATTTCCCCATGGCATTGCTATAACACAACAGCAGCGGATTGTTACTGGTCCAGGAGCCATGTTTCCATATGAAGTCATTGCTGTCCAGCTGCTATCCCATCCCCAAGAATCACCAAATCGCCATATTCTATTTCCAGAAAAAATCTATTAAGAGCCTCCTATATTGCTTCAATCTTGTCAGCCATCATAGTGCAGTACCATTATAGCACTTGATAGTACTTCCTATTATGGCGGATCCAGCAGTGGGCAGGCTGTAGATGTGCCCAGCTCATCCCTCCCTCAGTAACTCCCATGGCATGGTAACTTTCTATCATCCCTCCCTGTTTATTTTAAATGTCCCCTTTAACTCAAAACTTTTTATTTTTTAAATACATGTTTAAATAGTATAGGGCAAAAATGCAATAGCGTACCAGCATGCCATGTTGTTACGACGTTGCTGTGTTAGTACAGCTTCCAAAAAAAATAAAACCCCAAAAAATCACTGCCCAGTCAGGGCAGTGGGGCAGGGTGAAGGCGGGGCAGTGAAGTGGCCAAGGAGGCTGTAATGTGGAAGGAATACTGGTGGCAATATCACTACCCACCCGCTTAAGGGGGAAGAGTGCAGAAAATAACATCCCTAACCCGACAGCATTGCACAAATGGCAATGCCGCCATGATAACAATATAACACGCTAATGGCCTCTAGTGTGGAAATGGTCTTCAAGGTACAGTGGTCACATATGGTATATAGTAGCAGGATCAGCTCTGCCATTCAGCAGAGTGAGGTCTTTACCTCAGCAGACAGATTTTGGGAACTGGATATTGGAGAGCAATAGTGAGGTGTTGGAAGACAAAGCTGCATGAGCTGTGTGGCCTCCAGTAGGCCCTAAGGAAGCCTCCTGCGCTCAGGTGCAGCTATGGACTCTGTACTCATGCCAGTGTTGAAATCAGTGTCAGTTTTCACTCTGATCAGCATTTGTAAACAGAAAGAGACATCATGCTTATCATCCCAAGGAATAAAATGTCTGAATCCAAACCCTGCCCGTTGTAATTTCCCACAACAAACATAAAGAAATACCATATTGTTGATGTGACATGACTCCCGAATGCTCATTTACATGCAATCCTGGCTGGACTGGGTGTCTGATTGTCTCTTTCCTTTCTCCCACATCACACCTTTTTTTAAAAGGCATAGATGGAAATTAGATTTCGTTAATGCCTTCAGGACTTTGTTGATCTGCTGCTAATACTGGCATCCGGAGTGTGTGAGTGTGGTGATAGGGAGGCACATAGATTAGACGCTCTTGCATAACCACAAGACCAAAAGAAACCAGAGAGTGATGTGAGAGGAGCTGTACTCAGTTGCTTCTGCATCAGCTTTATTGCTTCCCCTCTAAAAGAAATTTAAAAGCCACTGAAACATTTGCTCATGATCCTGCAGCATGTCTCAGGACAAATTTTTGGAGAAGGAGAAAGCAATGGGTCAGGGTACTTATTTAGAAAACATTACCTTCTCTTTCTCCTTGTGGTGTAATGAACCATATCTGGAGTTCATGTCTGAAAGGGATGGAAGAAGATCAGTTGGTTGTGGGCTGTTAAGATGGGTAGGTAAGTGGAATTGGGGAGAGCGTGGAGTTATGAGGCAGGTGTTGGAATCTGGTCAACTGAGAGGTGGAAAAGGGAAGCAGGATGGAGAGAAGGAGATTTGTTGCCTCATCTTGTTTGAGGTTGAGGAACTTCCAGATGTATTGGCTTCTCACGCTTAGCCTGACACAGCACTGCCAACAGTAATATATTGTGATAGCTGTAATCAGAAACATCTGGAGAGCCAGTATCTCCCATTCATACTTCCTGTTTTGCTTACATCTTTATTACGGTAAAATTTTAAACTACACAATTATGTAACAACAAAACTAAGCAACAAAACATCAAATTACAAATTACAGCTACTAAATATCAGATAAAAACTTATGCAAAATTTCAACAAAAACATAAAAAAGAAGAAAATATGCACACAATCCATAAAACACTACTTAACAGTACTTAAGAAAACAAAACAACTAAAGAGCATTACAAATAATTAAAAAGATGGTTTCTGGCTTTCCCAGCGCAGACTCCACTTCAGCTGTGTAAGATCCCAGTCTTATCCAGAGTCTTTTCTCTTATCGATATTGTTGATCTGTCCATTTCAGACAAGTCCAGTAGTTTTATTAACCAATTCTCTTTTGTTGGAATCATAGAAATCATCTTTCAAATCATAACATACTGTAAATTTGATTCCTTCTGACCATGTTCTCTGCCAATGTTCCGAAATTATATTATGCCCAACATTTTGTGCCCATTTTACCGTACCTTCTTTCACCACCTCTTCTTCCATTTCTAGTTTAACAAAAATGTATACATCTTCCTAACTAAATGATCATCATCTGAACATAGCTGCTTTTTGAATTTAGTTTCAATCAATTTGGTCATATCTTTTTTAAAAATCTACTTTAAACTTTTATGCTATTTGTCTGTATGAGAACCACTGGAAACTAAATACTTCCAATTTTAACTTTTCATTTGATTTAATTCAATATTGATCATGTTCAGTTTCCCAAAGATCTCTATATGTCACTCATTTTTCTTTTGCTGTAGTGTCATTTCTATAGAAAGATTTTTGTGAAGACACCCATATAGATGTTTTAGGGCATGCTTTTTGTTTGTGTTTAAATAATCTACAAAGCTTTTCTCACATACTGATTGTTAAGAACCATGTTTGCTTTGATTTTATCATACTACTATTAATCTGGGCCAACCAAATCTAAAGTCATGCCCCTCAAGTTTGAGTAATCCCCTATTTGTCTACAAGATCTAAGATTTCAACCAAGCCAGACAATATGCAGAAAAATGCCATTTTAAATCTGGCAGTCAAGATTCTTCTCTTTGTTTAGTCTCTTGTAAAATTTTGTATTTTATTCTGGGTTTCTTTTCTGTCACACAAATTCAGTATATCACTCTGCCATTGCTTAAATAAAGAATCATTAATCCAGGTCGATATAGTCTGAAGCAAAAAACAACATCTTAGGTAATACTAGGGATGGGACAAATCCAGAACTTTCCAAATCCGGATCCAAATGCCTGGAAGGTTCTGGGAATCCACAACTCTCATGAATCTCGAATCTTTCAAATCCTTTTTTAAAAAAAGATTTAAAAAGCAAGGGAAAGAAAACACTTCTACTGATAAGTGTTTTTGAAGCAGAATTTGACATCTTTGTTTAATGAAAAACAAATTAAATAATAGTTTTCAGTTCAAGAAAACATACCCATACTTCTTAAGAAGATACAAATGCAATTGACATGTTAATCTACTACATGAAGTACATAACTCTCAAGTCAAAAGAACAGAGATTATTACCTTGCAGAGGGAGCAGCCCCGGGCACAGGCAGCCTCCCGCACACGGCTTTATGCCACGATTTTTGCAAGCCCAGGGGCCCACCAGCCAGTCAGGCCTTTGACAGGCCCCAGAGGTACCAATTTTTAAAAACCACTCCACCTTCTCCTGTGTGTCCTTTAAGCTACTGAGTGACCTTGGGCAAGTCAGACACTCCTAGCCTCAGAGAAAGACAAAAAAAAAAAAAATATCCTCTGAATAAATCTTGCCAAGAAAACCCTTTGATAAGATCACCGTAGAATCACCAAAAATTGGAAAGGACTTTAAGGTACACAACAACAACAAAATGAAAAATCAAGATAGGTAACATGATGACCTCCAGAGGTTGTAGACTCTGACTTCCATGATCCACAACTAGTCATGCTACTTGGACCTAAGGGAGATGTAGTCCAAAGCATCCAGAGGACATTAGATTGCCTCCTCATTATGTGATATTAAGCCAAGTAGTTTATGTTACGTGTCATCCTTGTGGTGCATTGTGCATTGTGTGTTGCCATGTCCTCAACAATAAATTATATGAGCTGAGGCCAGAAGCTTGTAGTGGTGGTCTGGACTGATGTTTCATGAACTTGAATTCCCTTCTTCAGACCTCAGCTCTGAGGTGACCATTAGCATGGAAGTTTAGCTTTCAGTAGGTTACAGTCCTGCATACCTACCAAAGTTCTTGCAGTGAGAGATAGAAGCATGTGAATGTTGACATTCAGTTACTTCTGATCCTAGATTTGGGGAATATCATGGTTGCATTTACTGTGGTTTACATACTGATTTGGGAATGTATTCTCTTTGCAGTTGATCCAAATGACTCCATAACGCTTCAGTGCTACCAGTCAGCACCCAGCAACTTTATGAACTGCAGCTGGTTCACTCAGGATCCTCCAGATGTTGATGCCATCCATGTCCTCCACTACCAGAGCCTAAAATTGTAAGCAAGCTACAGGTACAAGTGAGCCCCATACGCCTGGGTTTTTAGATTCGGAAATGAACTAGCTGTTTACAAGCCCAGCTTAGGCCAGCCTTTCAAAGCAGTATATTATGTGCCAAAAGGAAATTATGTAAATGCAAATCATAACTAATAACACAATCTCCCCACTCTCGATCACTGCAAATCTGAATTTTTCGTCTGTTTCTGAATGAAGGTATTGCTAATGAAAGCAATGGGAACAGCTTGTATGTGTATACATACTAGCAGAATTATTCATCTTTGCAAGGGTTAAAAATTCTTAAGTTAACCTCCACCCTGCTGCTCTCTCTGTTCCCTTCTGTTCTTTTTCTTCTCTCCCCACCTTATTCTGTTCTTCTTCTTTCTCTCCTTCTACTTGAGTGCTCTTTTAGCCTTTCCCTCTGCACTCATAATGCAGTGCAGCCTTCTTTCTCCGCTACTCTTATAACAGCTTGAAACATTTGGGATCCTGCAGAGAAAGACATTGTGGGCACCTGACCAAATGCCCTCTGAAGAAAGGGATACTCCAAATCTGACTGATGCTGCTTCTCTGATGGTTAGGGAAGTCTCATGTTGAAATGACCAAAGATGGTGCTGTAGATAGTAGTACAAAAAGATTATAATTAACAAACATTAATTCATTCATTTTAAAAACAAAATGCAGTCCTTCCACATTTACAGCTTTGACCTTGGCAAATTTGGTTATTCATGAGGCACACACATACCTCCCCCCATTCTTGTCCTTCCATTCTCTTGCCTTTTGCCTGGGCGCACGTGCTTTCCTTCTCTGCACCTGGACAAAAAGCAAGGGAATGGGAGAAGGAGTGTGGAGGGGATTATTCATGGTTTTTCCACTTTTGTAAGGGTTCTGCGCCCCAAATCCTTGTGAAAATGGAGGGGCCGCTGTAACCTTAAGATGCAGTACCCTGCGGTTCCCTTAGTGCCATGACAGATTTCAGGTGTTTGGATTTCACAGTCTTGGAATTATGACAGGGATAGACACATACAAATACACATTCTCTTTTCTGAGTCTAAAATCCACAAAACAGTGATAATTTTACTGAGCCAACTAAAAAGCACAAAATCCATCATGCAAGCAAGATTTGTTAATGTTAGATTTTGTTGTATTTTGCTTTGTCCAACATGGCTACTCCTGAATATGTTTCTTTCTTTTATGAGTCTGTCTGTGTATATGTGTGTATGTATATGAATATGTGTATGTGTCCATGCACACGTGTCTATATGTGTAATGTCATAGATGTATATTCACAGGAACTAATATACATGTGTACATATCCCCTCTACTCCCATTATATCATAAAATACCAGTTCTTTGGAGCCCCAAATTCACAAATCACACTATTTAAATACATCCTTGCTTTATTAACTCTATTTGTGTGACTGTTTTGAATTTAAGATGGATCATTTGCAGAAATTTAGATTTTGTAGGAAGGTTTTACAAGGAATGGTAAGTGCAAGTCATTCATAATATGGATGTGTTGCTGGGGAGTGGCAAAGACTGAGTTTTGAATAATGTAGACTACTGCTGTCTTGTTTGTTGGTTTCTCTCTAGCCACCCTGGACAGACTTACTCAGTGCAGTCTCAGAGTAACCAGAAATGGCTGATTATTGAACGGCGCAAGCTGACACAAGGAGATGACTACAGTGTTTGGTTGGAAGTTTGCAGGGCTGATGGGAATATAACCTCCAAGAAGTTGATCTTCAGCCTGGATGACATAGGTTAGCCAAAACCAGCACAGAGTATTTTCTGAAAAAAGGATAGACTTACCCACTGAATAAATACTAGTATGACTCACCATTCCAAAAATATATAGTACTTGCCTACCTCTGCAGGCCCATTACTAGTATGTAATTGGGTTGGTGCCCCCCCAACAATGACACTTGCTCATCATCCCATATTAAAAAGCTGGGTCTTTGAGCCACAATTTTAAATTTTCCACAGTGCCACCAATTATAATGTCATTGCAAAGCACTGTGAGAAGTTTAAAAAAATGACACCTCAGAGCCACCCATTTCTGCCAATATCTTTGAGGGAGAATTATTTTAAAATGCTTCACAGATGGTATCTTTCTCCTACTCAGATTGCTAAAATGACAACAACCAGGTCAAATGCTGGAGATGTGATGAAAAAGGGTATTTCTTCCACATGTGGTGGAGATGCAAACACATAAATTATTTTAATTGGACAAAATTAAGTAAACTGGATGGGATGAGAGCCATATTTTGTCTGTAAGAGTTTCTGGTACATGCTAGTTCCTTCCATTTTATGCACCACACCTTCCCACCACCATTAATTTTCTGAGATATTCTGGTTCCATTATGTTCCACTACACTGAGGTTTCCTAAAATGTCAAATTGTTGGCTGTGGAAATGCACACACCATTATCAGACTAAATTGAACAAATTCATCAAATTGTATTCCAAATGTTGTATACTACCTTCTAGGCTCTCAGTTTTGCAAGAATTTGGAAATGTCACTGACTAGAAGTCATACTGGTTTTTGAGAATTCACTAGGCACATTCTTCTCTTTGTTCATAACAACCAATAACTTGTTGAGGGTTGAAAGTAACTTGTAAATTTGTCTTGTTGTGTGAGACTGACAACCAACTCAGCTTCCCAGAGTTCTCAGAGGCTCCAATCCAAGGATGCCAGTCTTTTGGTCGTCTGTATGTTACCATCTGGAGCGTGGAAATTTCTTTTTGCTTTTTTAACTTCCAGAATCCCCTGGGTTACAGCTCCAAGAATCTTTCTGGAGGATTGCAGTCTAGAAAAATAACTTCTGTAGCCTCTGCTTCCATCACCCCTCCCCCCACCTTTGGTCCTGTGGCTGGGGAATTGATGGCAACTGCAGTTCAACAGCATTTGGAGCACCACATGTACCCTTCCCTGCTTTAACCCAAATCACACATTCCCATTTGCCTAGTTTGCTCTTGATGCAGTGAGACTGATTTAGAGAGGAATGTCAGGACACACTGCTCTTGTTCCAAGCCATTTTGGTTGGGGCATGGAGTTAACTGGTTAGAGACACAATTGCTGATCTCTCTCTCTCTCTCTCTCTCTCTCTCTCTCTCTCTCTCTTCCAGTGAAACCCCCTCCTCCTGTTCTGGACCCTGTGGAGATAGATGACACTGGGGCTCTGGTGACATGGAAGAACCCTCTATGGTCTCTATCTTTTGCTCATCATCCTCTCATCTGTGCTCTTCGATACAAAGCATCCACAGACCATGACTGGACCTATGTGAGTTGTGAGTGAATGAGTGAGATTTTGTTTTGGGTGTCTTATCTGTTTTCCCATCCTATTAGCTGCTAACCGCCTTGCCTGTGAAAAAAGAACTGTCTGCCTAATACCTGATGAACAGGGCATTTTCTGGAATGGCCCCATCCTTATGGAATGTCCCACTGTGGCAGGTTCCTTCTTCCTGACTGTTTTTATATGTTCTATGGGACTGCTTTATTTGCATTTTATATTGTAAGGTTTTAACATTTAAACTTGTGAACTGCCTTGAGGAGGCTTTGATGAAACAAATGATTAAATAAACTATTTGATACATGACACCAATAAATCCAGCAGATCTAAAGGGCTGCACTCCAGAGGGCAGCACAGGCAGTGGTGCTTCTCTCTGGTTAGTGCACCTGTTGGATGGTGTATGTTTCCAGACACCTGTAGGTCACAGTCTTGCCTTGAAGCTGAAATGGTGTGGGAAGAATGAAGGGTCAAAAGCATCACAGAATAAGTCAGTGTGGGCTTATTCCCAAGTAAGTGTGTGTAGGATTGCAATCATACCAGTTTGGAAGAGAACCCAAGAGTTCCAACTCCAGCGTTGCTAGGCATTACTTTCTCTCCCATTACAGAAAAGAATTCTGCCTTCTTTTTCTTTTCTGTGTCACAAGAGACTTGCAACCATTTGGATGCATTTTTGTAGTCTGATGTTTGTGTGTTTCTGTGTGCATAGTTTTGTTGACTTGTTATGTTTTGTTTTGTGTGTGATCTGACCTGTAAGCTAAAATTCTCACTTAAAGAGTTGGGATACATATAGCAAAAATAATCACTTAGATTATTTTTGTTTTCAAGCTGCATGCAGAAGGTGTGGGCCAGGAGGCCCATGAGCTTGAGGACCTGAAACCATTCACTTCCTATGAAGTGGAGGCCCGGTGCATCCCAGAAAAGGAAAATGGATTTTGGAGTGAATGGAGTTTCCCCAAACCTTCAAAACTCCAGAGGCTGGTATGTTCTATTCTGAAGGAAGTAGAAATCCATCCTGATAAGAGAAGATGCATTAACATCATGGCAGAGACCTGGTTGATGTACATGTTTTAAAAACACCTGTTCTTTGCACTCACATGTTACTTTTTGGGATGGATGCTTGAAAGTCACTGATACAAAGCTAAAAGATGTAATGTGTGGAGAGAAGTTGGGAAAGTATAGCATCTAGATTCCATTTGTATGGCCCCTCAGCCTCCCTTTAAAATATTTTGGGATAATTTTCTAGTTTAAATCATCCCACAACAATGCCCAAAGCCTTCTCAAATGCACAAAAAACCCTTCTACCCAAAGCCCTTACCCTCTCAATTTCCCTTCTACACTGATTATAGGAAGTCATTTCCATTTGCCATTTTGGAGGGTAAATAAAGGAAAAATAAGGCATTTTGGCATCATATCAAGAGGGGGTGTGGTCTGCTGGGGAGGTTGAGAAGTAAATTGTCCTCTAGATCCTTTGCAGTTAATCTACGCCAATCTAAGGTGAAAATGGAGAACTTCATTCATCCTGAAGGCAGAATTCAATGGAGAGAAGTTCTTAGGGGTGCATTCCATTGATGGGTGGAAGCCAAAATATAAGCATGTTTTAGTTTAAAACACTTGTTGCCATTAAATAAGCCGGGGAGGGGGTTAAAACTCTTAGAATGGGGTGAAATTATACAAAAGCCTGAAGACTACTCAACAAGGGTGTAGGAAGGAAGAGGGCATACACATCTGGGGAACCCCAAGAGCTGGAATGGGGTCCCTTGAGGATTGGATATGACTCCAGAGTCTGAGGTTCTCTATCCCTGGTCTGAGTAGTTACTTTGCTCTGAATGGTTGCAGTAGTTTGAGCCACCAAGATTCTGTTACCATTCCTTTGGAAAGGATCTAGTGGGTTAAAATTCTGGCCTCAGAGTAGTGATACATGGAATCAGACCCTGTCCTTGACAGATTAGCTTTTCATATTCTTCTTGTGTTAGTATGGAACAAAGCAGATTGTGTGTAGTGCTAATTTGTATTGTTTCTTGCATGTATATTCTTTAGGGAGAGCTTTTGTCACATCTTAGTTCACATTAATCCCTGAACATCTTTCTGTTACCTTAAGCTCCAGTAGGTCAGGTAGATGTCTGGAGAGAATTTGGTGTTTCTGAAAATGGGAAACGAAGCATTCTTCTGCTATGGAAGGTAAGATGGTAGTGGAACAAGTCACCTTTGGGTCTGGCTCAGAATATGCATGGGGGAATTCTAGAGATAAGCGAAGGATAATTTCAGGAGTGACAAGCAACATTGGAAGTATCAGAATTTCTCAGTGTGGCTTGTAAGAAGCATGGTGGATTTCTTTTAGGACACAATTATTAAAGGATGCACTAAGAAAGAAACATAGCTTGGAAAACTACTGGCCTTGCTAACTGGACAATTGTTGAAAGTTAGTTCAAGAGTTTAGAAAAGTTGTTATTTTGGAGTGCAGTTCCGAGAATCTCCCAATCAGGATGTTCATTGGCCATCTGGCTGGGGGATGCTAGGGGCTGTGGTCCGAAAAAAGCAATATTTCTAGGGTCTGCAGCCAGCTCTTCATACTCCCCTACTAACTTAGCAGTGGGAACTTAGCACCAGACTAGCTGTGCTGCGTAAATGTATAAATACAATTGTTGCTGTTGTGCAGGAAAAATCTGAAGCTTACTCTAATAATGTGCCAGGACATTCCTTGTGTCCTACTTTGGAATTTATAGCTTGTGAGAATCGAGAGTGTTAACATAAAGAAAGCAATTTCTCAGTGTTGCAGAGTTAGCAGATATGTTGATCCCTGCAACAATGAGAAGTTGCTGTGCTGGCAGAAAATGGAGACAACTGATCACCAGGGTAACTTCTCTTTTGGTTGGTGCACTGCTTTTCTTTTATCAAGATTGTAAGCTGCTGGGTAGGTCCGATATAGGGCTAACATTGTACAATTATTAATATTTCATTAATATTATATAAAGATGATATACAAGGAGGAAATCTCTGTTTTCAGTATCAAACAGCAAATTCCTCTTAGGATCTTTCTCCAGTGGTAGTTTCTGGCTTCCATGTCGAGGGGTCAGTGAATCCGCTCCAGATTTTAGGTGGCCTTAAAGGAGTTGTCCAGGGTGGTGAATCTGTTTAGGAGTAGGCATCAACACTTTGGAGAGCCCCTTCAAAGACTGGAAAATAAAAAGACTGGACTAGATTCATTTGCCCACTGACATAGAAGCCTCCACCTGCCACTGTTTCTCTCCTATTTTATTTTATTTTATTTTATTTTATTTTATTTTATTTTATTTTATTTTATTTTATTGCAAGGGCCAGGTCTGCTATTGCACAAGGCAAGGCAAGTAGGAGAAAAGTGACAATGTTAGGGTCACAGGCCTATATTTTGTATCAGATGTTGTTTCTTTTGTCGTTGATGGCTCTCAGTGGAGACAAAATTTAAAATTTAAACTAATGGGGTTTAATTGGTTTTAATGGACTTTAAATTTTGCTATCCTTTGTCTCAGTCCCAACATGACCAAGAGTATCATTCTTTTGTGGATTTTGGACATTGTTTTATTGTGGTACATGGCCAAAGCAGCTTGTTATGAGTTATCACTGTTCTAGTAAAGGATTTTGAAATGACTTGGTCTTACAAAGCCACTTGTATCTGAACTTTGTTGTGTGTCTTTAGGTCATTTTTGACTTACAGTAACCTTAAAGCAAATGTATCAAAAGGCTGTCTTGGCAAGATTTGTTCAGAGGGGGTTGCCTTCCTCTGTGGCTGCAAGAGTGTGAGTTGGCCACGGTCACACAGTGGGTTTCCATGGCCAAGTGCAGATTCAAACCCTGGTTTCCCTAAGTCCTAATGCAACGCTCAAACCACTACACAGTGCTGAATCTCTAGATCTTAACTTTCCCAAAGACCTTTCCATAGTGGAGATGAACTGTGCTAGACAAGGTTGTTGATGTAAATCAGCAAAGCTGCCTATGGTTTAGACTGTTGTTGGACCCCTGGCCCTGGGAATTGTTACAATGAACACTTGAGCATGCAAACTTCCAAATTTTACCACTACACCACTAGAACCCTACTGAGTTGGGGTCCTCTTACTTGAGAAGTGGGTGTTCAGACTTGCAGGTGAAAGAAGAGATTAGTGGAAGATGGTAGTCATTGCCAACCCTAATTCATGTATATGTGTTTTGCAGTTTTTGTAATTGAGTGAAAAAGCTTAAAGGACCAGTGTCATTGTTAAGAGGCAGCTGCTCTCCTCAAGATGTGTGGTGCTTATGTTTCACTTGCCAGCTTTGTGCCTTGGGTTTCTGCATGATAACCAGATGCAAGTGCTGTTATTGTGACATTTCCTTCTTAAGAGAGGCTGTGCCCTCTCACAATTGTTGCTCTGTCACATAGCTTGTAAATGGCACGGAATTAACAAACTTAGCCACTCTGCTTACAATGGCAGTTGCAAGTGTGAGCTAGGCCTCCTTAAGAGTATCAGGTTACTTGTGGCTGCCAGAGGTATCCTTCAGAGTTCATTAGTTTTCTTTTCTTTCTTACAACTCCTCTTACAACCATGGAAATGTCCCTTTTACAGGCCCTGGATCCAGAAATAGCCCGGGGAGACATCCTCGACTATGACGTCACCTACCGGAACTATAGCAAAAATGTCTCCAAGATGGTGTGCCATTGCTGCAA
This sequence comes from Iguana delicatissima, assembly GCA_948472985.1. Taxonomy (NCBI): domain Eukaryota; kingdom Metazoa; phylum Chordata; class Lepidosauria; order Squamata; family Iguanidae; genus Iguana; species Iguana delicatissima. Next base: position 250,125 of record CAOKZL010001185.1, on the reverse strand, counting down.
TGCTACTCTCCCTCATACTGCTGAGTATGCCTGGGTAACAGCACGCAATTCTGTTAAGAAGACACAGCCAGCCGGTCTCAGCCTGCAGCAAACAGGCAAGGGTTGATAATGCAAGAAAAAATGGTTTGCTGTACTTCCTGCACGAGATCAATGCTGTCTTTTTCTCTTATGACCCATTTCCTGCCTCTCCTCTTTTGAAAAAAGCTGAACCATCCTGTCCCTCAATTGAAAGTTGTTGGTATTGCTGTCTGTGTGTTCCCCCAGCTCCTGCCTCCTCACAAGAGAGCTTATTTCCTGTTGCCCTTTCTTTCTTTCCCCACTCATAAGTTCATAGCCACATGTATGCTAAATTTCTGAGAAGCCCTCAAATTCATGTTGTTTGGAGGCACAACTGAAACTAGATAGAGGGATTTCATAACTTTAAAAGTAAGCACAGCCTGATGAGGACTTCTGAGCATGTAGGACTCAACTGAATTGAAACAATTTCAGTTGATGTGGGAAGGCAAAGGAGGCCTCAGCCTGCAAATACAGATATCACAATGAAGAAGACAAAGGAAACACCATCCCCACATCCAGAGAACTGAAGAAAACTATTGGACTGTCAGTGGGAATACCAGAAAACACATTGGGCCAGGCCAGAAGAGTTTCTGCTTGGGATACTGTCTGTTTCAAACATGTACACCCACTGGCTGATGTCAAGCACAGAAAAATGGGGAAGGAAAATGAGTAGTAGCTTGATTTACATGAGCCTCTGGTGTCAGGGGAGCAGGTTCTAGAAAAACAGTACTTGCATCACTGTGGTTGCATGTATTTTAAGGCAGGAAGAAGAATGAGGGGAGATAGTTTGATGGAGGCCATGCTTCCCTAAGCTGCTTCAGACAGACTGACAGAAATATCTAACCACCTTTGTTTTCTGTAAAGAGCATGTGTTCCTTTATCTGTTGGTCAAGACATTTATTGATTACGGGGGGGGGGGGGCGAAAGGAAAAATGAAGAAAGGATTTGGTGTGGAGGGGGGCTTTGTATGCAATTGTAGGTTAGGAAGGACAACTTTGACCCTCTAGATAATGCTGGACTGCAGCTCCCATCAGCCCTTGCCATCATAGCCAAGGATGAAGAATTTGGAAAGCTGCAATCCAACAACATTTAAAGGACTATAAGTTGCTCATCCCTGTTTTGGGTGTTGACATGCAACTGTGGAGAGGGGAGAAATGCCAGTGTAAAGTTGTCGGCCTGATCAGAGATGGAAAGAAGTCTGGGGGATGCTCTAGCACCTCTGCTACCTAAGAGAATCACAAAATCATAGAGGTGGAAGAGACCCTGGGGCCATCGAGTCCAACCCCCTGCTATGCAGGAACACTCATCAAAGCACTCCCGACAGAGGGCCAGTTTTAAAACCTCCAGACTCTATAATACTCCGAGGAAGCATCTTCCATGCTGGACAGCTCTGACTGTCAGGAAGGATGTGTTCCTTTTCAAGTGTTCCTTTGCTTACCTCCTAAGTTATGTTCCATTGAACAAATAACAGATGTACTCCCTCCTTATCATTCAGTAGATCTGGGCTTCAAGTTTGTCAGTGGCTCCTGTCAAAAGACTAATCAGTGTGCTTTCAGAAGTTTCTCTAAAAGCCTGCTTCCTCTCCACAAGGATTAACAGAATAGTTTTCACATGAGAGATCTTTGTCTGTGGAAAATTCAGCCCCTTCTCCAGTCCCACCACTACCAGAGGAAAAGAAAGATGGAGAGGGTTGAATCACACACATAGAGAAGGAGGAATTGTTGACTACCTTTTCCCATCCTTTGTTTATTTCTTTCTTTGGTGATGACGCTTGAAACCACTTGCTAGTGTCCCACATACAGTAGACCTGTTGAATCAGTGGGAATTAACACAAGTGTTGAATTACCGTGCATCAACTTATTCAGTAGGTCTACTTTTGTTGAGACTAAGGCCATTTCCGCACTAGCTTGTTATAGTGCTATGATTCCACTTTCAACATCCTATGGAATCCTGGGGTTTGCCATTTTGGGAGGGGCCAAGTGGCCCCTCCTGAAATGGCAAACCCCCAGGATTCCATAGGATGTTGAAAGTGCAGTCATAGCGCTATAACAGGCTAGTGCAGAAATGGCCTAAAAGTTGCACTTGGGGTCATTTTTCTCTGTTCCTTCCTGTCCCAAATGTTGGTGGATAATTTAGGTGCTATGAGAACAGAAAACAGAGAATGATAATCTGCAGTTCCTTCTTCCTCTGTGGGCAGGGTGGGGAGAGAGTTGTACGCTTATTACGTGTTACTGTCCATGTGTAGTTTAGATTTCTTGTGTGCGTACAGCAGCTGCTACTACCTAAATAAATAAATATCTAAATAAATATATGCAGTTGCTGTATGCAGATTGCTTGTGGGGGCTGAATCCTATAAACCTTTGCAACTCATTAACCACTGTGATCCCAATCCAGATCAGGGGGCCTGCACCTGCAATTGGCCTTGGCCCCAAAGAATCCATTGAAAGGAATGAGTTTCTGCTAGGGATGATAACCAAAACCTCAGAAGCACCTCAGTGTCATGACAAACCATTTTGCCTTTTTCCAGAGTACCCTGGTCCCAAGGAAGTCCAGGTGGTGGCAGTACCAGGCCTGGGTTTCAATGTGACTTGGAAACCCAGCACGAGCCCCCAGGGGGTTCCGCCTAAGGAATATGTTGTGGAGTGGAGAGAAGAGTTCCTTGACAGCAAGAGACAGCCACTGAACTGGGTACGCAGACCCAGCAGCAGTCAGAATGCCTTGCTGAGAGGTGAGTAGTGAGACAAATTCAGCGGCCAAATTAGATGTGAGGTCAATTGTATGAGTGCAGTTAAAGCAATGATAATTTTTGTTGTGTAAATGTAAAAACAGCCATGTTTCCAGTCAAAGGAAGTGTCCACTAGTGCCAGTGGAGGTTTACCTTGAAATGCCAATGTCAGCAATTTTTGTGAGAGGAAGAGAAAGTATTAAACTTCTCTTTCCCCTTCTTCCATGAGGGCTTGTAATTCCTGATGGCTGCTGTTTAAAAAACAGAAACTGTGTACATTTTATGCATTCATACAATTTATCTCTAGCCTAGCGTGCATCTCAGTGCTTGTAGTCAGTGGAGAATGTGATAGTAAGCATGACATGCCGGCCTATGTAGAAACCTTTTATTTGACACAAGTGGCATTTAAAAAAAAAACAGCACTTTTGTATAGAACTATACCCTGTTTTTTAAATGCTGTAGGCTACCTTGGAGTCTGCCTAGGAAGAAAGGCGAGAGGTGTGTGTGTATATGTATGCATGTATGTGTATATATATATATATGCGCATGCAGGCAAATTTGTTGAGTCTGGGTACTATATCCCCCCCAGCACCCACTCAGGGCCCAGAAATATTTCAAAAATGGGATGTGTATGTGTGGAATCAAAACCAGAACTAATTGGATATCTCATTTCAGGCATTGTTTGTTTGTTTGTTTAAGGGCCTAGGAGTAATTGCAAACATGCCCCTCACCTGAAAAACTCTGCTGTTCCTAGAATCTGCCAGGAGTGATTAAAAAAAATAACCACTTTTTCTTTCTTTCTTTTTTAAACAGAAAAGCCCTGTAGCACAGAGACTCTTTGGGGTCTACAAAAATCCCTTAGGGGTTTCACTGGCTTTTGGGCCATATTCCACTCTCAGCCCAAGGCACTTAAGCCCATATTGTCTTCATTTTCCCTTATCAGTTTACATATGGTACGGGCATTTCCGCATGACGGAGCTCTGCGAAGTCTTTCCGTTGCAGTCCCGGCAGGGAGGGAAGCAGGCCAAGAGCACTCCCTTCCACACCTCACCTGGTCTCCGAGGAAGGGAGCGTACTGGCCCCACCTCTTCATTTCACTTCCACAGTGCAGCCAGGCACTTGCCATTGCTGCACAGGGGAGGGAAGCATCACCAGCATGCTTCTGCCCTTCTTCACGGCCGGGAAGGGTGGCAATGCTGCACGATGGTAGTTGTAAAACAGATTTTTTCTGTTTTGCAAATAACCTTCACATACAAGATGTTGGTGGACCGGCGACAACATCATACAGAAACATAACCAGCCGACCGCTGCCATCCTGGCCCCACAGTAGCACAGCCCTCTCATGCGGAAAGGGCCACAAGAAGGAATTTTGGTAGCAAACACCAAATAACGTCTGGGCCATGGAGATAACTAGGGGTGGGACGAATCCAGAATTTTCTGAATCTGGATCCGAATCCCTGGAATGTTCTGGAAATCCACGAATCCCAAATCTTCCGAATCCTTTTTTCAAAAAGGCTTTAAAAAGGAAGGGAAAGAAGGATAATCTTGGGCAAGACACACTCTCTCATCCTTAGCAAAAGCCTGGGCAAAGTCAAACCTCCCTCTTAAGAAATCTGGCCAGGACAATTGTCATAGTTTTGCCTCAGGATCTCCCCAGATTGAAAATGATGTGAAGGCCCTTTCTACACAGGCAGGAAGATGTGGATTAATCCCACATTTTCCTGCCTGTGTAAACAAGGCCACATACTACAGTACAGAGCTAATCCAAGTCAAAACTGGCTTTTCTTTGCATAGCTCCTTCTGGCATCCTGGGGTTTGTAGTTTGATGATGCACCAGCACATTTTGGCAGAGAAGGCTGTGACCCTTTGTAGACTACAAAGCCCAGAATTGTGTCTGAAAGAGCTTGGCAAGGGAGCTATGCAAAGGAATGTTTCAGCTGTCTTGAAATCTCAAACCTGTAACTTCCAGTCAAGTGCTGAACTAAAATATGAAATGTTCAATTTAAATATCTTGGAATACAATCCCAGATGTAATATCTGAAATTGTTAGCAAAGGCCATTATTACTCCAAAGGAAGAATTCACCTACTTGCCATCTCCCCTTGTGTATCTAGTCTTCCAAGTTTTCAGGTGTCCTGGTCTCCCAGAGTTTCAGGCGTCCTGGTTTCCAACAAACTATTTAGGTGGCGGATTCGGAAGATTCGGTTTGCCTATTTTGGCACAGGGATCCTTGGCAGGGATTTGAGGATTTGGTTGGTCCATTCCTAGAGATAGCATAGCCCAGATGTTATCTGAGATTTGCCCAGCATGTGCTATCTGTGGGTAGTACATCTTCCTGTGGCTTAATTATCACATTTTTGTTCTTTCCATTATCAGGTATCTTTAAACCAAAAATACCTTACTGTGTGGGCGTTTGTGTTTTGTATGCTGAGGGGAGCAGTACCTCGGTCACTTTACGAGCCTATTTCAAGGAAGAAGGTAAATTCAGTGGGCAGAAGGGACTGTCAGTGGAATTTTGCCATGGTGGAATTTCTCCCTCCCCCAGTGTTCTAGTTTAATTTTTGAAGGGTCCCCTCCCCACCTCAGCATGAAGTGTTCATTCTTACCTCTTTTTTCATGAGTAGGCCTAGACACAATCCCAATTTACAAGAGAGGAATCAGGGGTCTGACTTGAGGGCCTCCCCTTTTAGCCACCATTATCTCAGCTGCTCTGAGAAGATTCCATGCTGAAGCAGGGACCTCCCTGTTTATGTGACTTTTTACTAGATTCAGCACAACTGCTTCTGTGGCATGCTTCCACTAATCACAACAGGAACACCTTGAACTAGCTGAAGATTGTTGTGAATTTGCCCAGCTACCCACAGAGCCAAGCAGATGAGTCTGTCTTTTTCATGGGGGCTACTCTTCTGTAGCAACTTTAGACACTTCTTCCAACATCTGGATCTCAAGAAATGTCTCTACTGTGACACAGGCACACCCTAGATAGTGCATTATCAAATGACACTACAGGAGGAAGAATGCACCACTGTGAACCCTCCAGACAGTCACTACACTGGATGTGATTTTTTTTTTTACATATAGTGTCTCTGCTAGTATGTCCAAGCCAAAATGATTGGCCAAAAATGTAATTTACCACATAATTTGAGGTGTACAAAATGTGATAACATCCACAGCCTCAGAAACATTCTTGACATTGTAAAAATGAGTCTGAGAAAGGAGGAGCTACTTAATGAGCAAGTTAATATACAAGAAACAGAGAGGCAACTCTGTGACATCACATTTTACAAGCCCTTGTCTTCTGGTCCCACGGAGGATCACCAGAAGGAACCATACAACCTGGTAAGAAAATTTTGTATCCGTAGGACCAAATCTACATGGACATATCACAGGAACCCTTACTATCCAAAGTATACAAGCCAGGCAATCCCGAGGTGCTCTGCTCTTTTAATCATCACAATTACACGGTTATATGAACCTAAATCCATTTGCTAGCCTTAGGTAGAGTCAATTCATTGGATTAATGAGAACTTTGTAAACTAACACTTACAACATTTCTACCGATTCAGTGGGTCTACTCTGGTGGGGATTAGCAATTTGATTTAGGCTGTTCTCGGACTGTATGCCACTAATATTTCTTAGTACTGACTTCCTGAGGAAACTTGCCAGCCATTGCTGCTCTGCCATAAATCATCATCGTAACTACATGAATGTTGAGGGCCTTTTCACCAACATCTCACAATAAACTCAGCTTTGTTAAGAACATTAATCTTCAAATCAATGGCACCGCTAGGTGTGTGCACATGGCTACCTAATATGTCAACATCTTCATGGCAACAGTTTTCCATCCCTTGTCCCCAGAAGTTTCTGGCCTAGCTGAGATTCATAAGGACATATTTATTATCTGGATTCACAGCCAAGAGAACCTGATGAAATTCCAGAGGACTCCCAAAATGTCTTCTGTCAATCTAATAGCTCCCATCAGGTTGTTCCCTAGCAACACTAGTTCCCATAACAAGTTCATTCTCAGGACATTACGATGAACTTAACATATAAGTACAACCTCATATCAGAAGCCTACTGCTTGCTCCATATATGTTTCTAGGGTCCATTCAGAATATACCACCAAGTCCTCTTGTGTACAAGCAAGCCCTACAACAGAGACCTCTGACAGGTCTGGCAACTCAAGGATTTAAATCGGATATTTCTCAGACTACATTGACCAACCAGCAAAATGAAAGAACAACAAAGCCAGACTAATATCCAGGAATAAAGAATACAAGAGAACATCATTTGATGTCATCTCCTGTTTCCAGCTAAAACCTATGATCAGTTAACTACAGCTTGTCCTAGACTGTTGTACTTCCCTTCTTGGGTAGTATGCATATACTTGTTTACAGACAGCAACCCAATTTGAAAAATTATTTGCCAGTAACAATAGACCTTGCAACAGAAATAGTAGCTGCTTCTGAATTGGGAGGTAGCATGTATAGTCACAAGTAGCAATAGCTGACTTATAGCAATTTTATCTTCCATCTCTTTATCTAATTCCTGATAAAAATTATCTAAGCTAATAGCCATCTCTATACTATCAAGTGTTTTTATGTCATGTTTAATCTTAATGGTATATATTTTACCCAATAAGCTTTTGGCCTTAATTAGAATTTGAGAACATTATTCAAAGCAGATGATCTCCAAATAACCTTTGTACTATTTAGAACATTATCAGTAATAAAGAATTTTAACTGTATATGTCACAAAACAAAAGATTGTTCCTTTGAACTCAGAGCTTGAAAATTTTAGAGTACAACTTCCAGAATCTCCCAGCATGGCTTTATTAAGTCTCTAAAATTTATTTTCTCAAGCTCTGCCACTTGTTACGTGACCTAGAAATGAAATAAACTTTGCCCATGTATCAAAGCACACAATCTACTTTTGTTATGTCACAGCCTCTTCTTCTCCTCCTACTTTTTTCTAGCACCATCAGCTAGCCCTCAGGCACTACAGGACAGAAGCATATCTTCTACAGCTTCTCACATCTTCTGGAAGGAAATTCCTTTGGAAAGTCGCAATGGACACATCACCCACTACACCCTCTACTTGAAAGAACTTCATTCACATTCCAGGAACTTCACTCGCATGCCCAGTGAGTGACAATCCCCTCCCAAGTCCCAGTTAGGAAGATTGGTGGAGGAAAGAACTAGGAAAGAATCTTCTCAAGAGTTGTGTCCATTGAACCCTTTCTTATAGCCCTGTTGCGATAGGGAATTGTTCTCCTCTTTGATGCTAGAGTGCCTGCTGGGTGGCCCACTAGTGGCCAAGTGATGTCAAGGGGCAGGTCTTTTCTTTCAGTTCCCCACCACCTGACTTCTCAGGGTATGCTGAGAGAAGAAGGCAAAGCAACATCTCCATATCTTTCTGTGCCCAAAGAAAGGGACAGTTTTTCCCAGCAGTGATCAGAATCAGAAGTGAAGATTCCTTTCCCAGCCCTAGAGTAGGGCTGCCTTTCTCCAGCACTGGGAAAGGGCACAGCAGCTGAGAAGGAATCCCTTGGGCCAGAGGTTCCTGATCCCAGACTTACTCATGTTTGCTTTGGATTCTGCAGTTACAGAAAGTCTGTGGCAATCAGGGGTCTGGAAGGAACTTCCACATGTTATCTTGTGGCCAAACTAGATGTAACAGGGGTCCACAATTGTTTATGTATCTACTGTTAATGGATACCATACGATGGAGTCTCATTTTTACAGCCAAGTCCTTCTCCAGCTTCCCTTGCTGTCATCTGTCACCTAAAGCAGTGTATCTCAAGCTACCTGATGTGAGGATCAACTTTTTTCCCCAGTGTGCTGGGGATCAGTACCATATTTAAGCCCATTGGCTGCAGTTGTTTCTTTCTTTCCTGAAAACTCCCCAGGGACCAGTCACTGAAGGCTCATGGATTGGCATGGTCCACAGACCACCACTTTGAGTAGTAATGAAAGCATCACTGGATGTGAGTTGAGTTGGAGAGCTGAGTGTTCTAGCTGAGAGAACATGTGGAGGTTAAGATGGATGAGCTGGGGAGAGTTTTCATCTCGTCTCATCTGCATGCAAGTTTTGCTGGGGAAAATAATCTCCTGCCTTATATGCAGTTGGGCAGACTCATGAAGACCAAATGAAGCCCAACTCTGTGTGAGCTAGACACTCTGTTTCAGTGATGCACAAACTTTGGTCCTTCATATGTTCATCTCCCAGAATCCCTGAATATCAGCCAAGCTGGCTGGGACTGCTGGGAGCTGAAGTCCAAAACACCTGGAAGACCAACATTTGGGAACCACTACTCTATTTTGTGAGATACAGGTGGCACCTACGTTAGAGGTGGAGCGGGCATGGTGCATTCTGTGAATTTTCAAAGGGCAATGGTGGATAAACTGGGGCCTCTCAGACGTTACTGGAGTACAAGTCCCATCTCCCACCATTGAGGTGTTGGATTTTCAGTCAACAATATCTAGACCACATGTTGTTCATTCTATAGCATTTCCACCATAAAGATGCGAAGATCAAATCACAACCCACTTTGGCATCCATAGATTGTCATAAGCAGAGTCTGCCTTTTGGTTTAATACAAAACATAAAAGCTACATCGGGCTGTAATGTCCTTCTGTTGCCCTGTGCTACTGTGATATCCCCCTGCCCCACCATTGAGAAACCCGAACTGTGAATCCTGGATGGTAGGCATTGACTGCTGGCCTCCTGAACTCAAACTCTTCTCTCTTCACTGCAGTTGGTGCTACCAAGAGCAGCTATAAGCTCTCAAATCTTAAGCCTGGGACAACCTACCACGTCTGGATGACAGGCTCTACTTCTGCTGGAGAAGGAGTGGCCAGCCTTCAGCATCATTTCAGCACTCCAGGTAGGATGGGCTACTGGAACTGCTGTAGCTTAAATCATGTGAGGCCCATTTGGTGTTACACCTTAGCAAACACAGGAAGGACTTTGAGGTGCCTGGGGCAGGATCTGGCCTTGTAGCAGTAGGGGCAGAAGTGTAAAGAAAGACTTGGGACTCAGTCCCAACCAGAGCTGATCCATCAAATCAGTGTGATTCACCTTCGTAATAATCCACCATTCAGCACTGGTATTCATTGGTATACTCTAGTTGGGAGTAAGCTGTTCATACAAAGACTGTTGAGTGTCTGTTCTGTATTATCATGCATGCAGTCACACATCCCTGTCACTGCAGTTGAGGATACTTAGTGACAAATGTCTTGAGTTGGATTTCCCTCACAGCAAAGTGTTTTCCAAAATGTGGTGTTTTTATCTTGCCACAGTAGAGTGAAAGAAAACTGTTTCCTTACAAAGGAAGAAGTGAAACAGATCACTTCATTTAGGCCATTTCCGCACTAGACTGTTACAGCGCTATGATTCCACTTTCAACATCCTATGGAATCCTGGGATTTGCAGTTTCGGGAGGGGCTGGCCGACCGCTCCTGAAACTGCAAACCACAGGATCCCATACGATGTTGAAAGTGGAATCATAGCGCTGTAACAGTCTAGTGTGGAAATGGCTTTAGGGTGTCTAGAACTGTCATACAATGGCAAGTTTAACCACAGTGTTTCCTTTATTATTTGCAGCAGTTTCACATTGGCAGACTATTGTGGTCATCAGCTTGGTAGCAGGAGTCTTGCTAATTGTGGTAGCTTTTACGGCATATGTTAAATACAGATGGTAAGTAAAAAGAAAAAGGCTGGCAGGAGGACTGGGTTGGAGAGATCATCCCAGGGTGTCTTAAGCTTGCAGGAGGCATAGGTGCCCTCTGTTTCCCTCGCATCCTAAAAAACTCATGTACAGCCATTCCTTTCTTACATCTCTCCTCTGCAGGGTCCTTAGCTTCTGCCATAAGATCCTGCCTCGATGGTGCTGGGAGAGGGCTCCAGATCTATGGCATAGTACTGTCGCCTCAGAGATCAATAAACAGAACGCTGCACTTGGCATGGTAAGAAGCTGCTGAATGGACATGTTCTATTCCTTCCAAAAAGAACAGGAGGTATGCCCTTTCCTTGATAGGGAGCATCTTGTTTCATGGGAGAATTTGCAGTCTCATGTTTCTCTCTTTTTGCTCACACTCTATAGTGGTCCCAGTAACAGGTAGAAGAATTCTAATTGATCAGCTGTCTTTGAACAGCCTAAAAGATTGAATGTGTTTCTCATCCAGACCCTTTAGTGTCATACATACATACCCTAATACCTCTGTATGTACTGTTTTAATCCTGAAAGAAACACACCAGTGCTTCAGGGGATGGGGAGAAAGAATAAGCTATCCCCTGTCTCTGTCTCCAAGAACATTTGCTGTTGCTCTTTTCAAATGTAGACTCTTGGGTATGCTAGTCTGGACAGGCTCTATCTTCTTGCTTGTAACAAAGCCAGGCTTAGCTAGCATCTATTGGCAGCCCTTGCAGATCTACTGGGTTCGGCTGGACAAAGGATCCTTCCACCAGAGTGCGCGAAAAACCAACCCTTTAGAAGTTATTGAAAGGTAGTTTCTGTGATTCCTCACTATTAATGTTGTAGGCTGGAGCTAGCAGGAGTTACAGTCCTGCAGCACCTGAGTGGGCCATAGGTTCTTCCACCTGAAATGAACTCCTGCCCAGCTAGCAAATATCACATTGTTGTAGATGCTGTATTTCCTGCAGTGTTCAGTTTTAGTTAGGGATCTTCCACAGTTGAAGGAGGAAGTTTCATCCTCTTTAAGAAGGGTCTCATTTTGCTTCATAAAAACTAGAAACAGAAAATTGATCAGTGACTTCATTCAGTTACATCCACGGTTTCCCAATAAACAAGCTGATACGAGTAGAACGTCAGGTAGTACGACATAAGGTGATCCAAAACTGAATTTACATAACTTGTCCATCCAGTAGCAACTGGCTTCTTCAGTATTTTCTTTTTCAGCCTCTATTATAGCAGTGTTTCTGAAGCAAAATACTCTTGACATGAACACTTTCCCAACCCTAGATCAAGTGCATACTATAATATCTTCATAACTTCTTTCACCTTGTAAAAACTTCATACTGGCAAGGGGCTTGCTGTCTTTTTCTGGCCCTTTAACAGCAGCCTGTGAAACAGAATTACCAAGTTCTGTGATATCTGAAAAACTTAACAGATTAAGCATTCATGATCTGGAGCCCAATACATCAAATGCTTGAAGAGGTGTTACCCTGTGAATTGGGGGTCCCGGGAGGGGCGCCCAAACAACAAACCAAACCAAGCAAAGATGGGGAAATTAGCTGGAGCACTCTCTTGGCTAACGAGAGGCAGGGTAACTTAGCGGGGATCTTTTACCCTATGTCTACAGCGTCAGGTCAGTGAGGAGGCAAATGGTTCAAACAACAATTAAGATTTATTAAACAGTTATTACAGAAAAGCACAAACACACTCCTATCTAGAAAAGGGAAATAGAGTTTCAAGGGGAATGGATGATACGCCACCTGTCCTGCAGTCCTGGAGAAGCCTGATTGTAGAAGAGGCAACCCGGCGTGGCGGCCGAGGGGAATCTGCTGAACCGAGCGGCAGCAAGGCAGAACGAAGTCCAAGCGATCCGGCGAGAGTTCCGAAGAGCGCTCAGAGCGGGGGATTTTTATAGGGGAAAGAACAACCACAGGCTAGTCTGGTCTTGGGTGAAAACAATAAGTTTTGGGTTGGAGACAAAGCCTCCGGAAGGTCAGAATTTGCATGATTGAGTTAGAGTCCGAATTGACAATGGTACAGCTGATATGTAGATGCGGCTAGCTTGGCGGTTAAGTACCTAGCTCACCAGGGTGCCCTCTCAGGGCAGAGGATCTTTTTTTGGTAATGTGCATCTTTAATTAGGGTGTTTGTTTCAGGAGGTCCCCTAAAGCAGTTCTGGCTATTTCTGGCTTGGTTTGGTGGGAGCAGCAAGTAGTTGCCATGCCTAGCTTCGCGCTTGTTCGGCAGGCCTCACAAACACTTGGCTGGTGGCAGAGTAGGGCCGAACTGCAATATCAAAATGATATCTTTGGTTCACCAAAGGCCAGGCCAGTACACGGTGGTAACAGAGGGCTCTAGTCTATGAAAGCTGATGCTGCAGGAAAGGTACCTCAAGCCTAAGACTGTTGTAACAGAAACAGTAAGCAGTTGTAAAAACAACCACAACAGCAAAGTTTTCATAGAATTGGAAGGCTGTTAAACTATGCCACTCCTTTTGTGCAGCCCCCCAGTGCTATCCAGATATTTTTTTAAACAGGACATTGAAACTGTGTTGTCAAGATTCACTATGGCCAATGCAGAAAAGAATTGTATACACTGTAATTAGTATTGTAGTGATTTTAGAGCCTTTTGTTTCAGTATCAAGTCAGTATCACATATTTAAGCTTATGTACATGTAAGGTTCATTTATACATAAATTAAATTTAGTAACAAGGGGGATTTTATTGGTATACAGTGTGTGTGTGGAGTTTTACTGAGTTTAATAATATTTAGTGAAAAATTATAGACTCTGGGAAAGTTACACTCTGGCCCTTTTTGCACAGGCTTTCTCTCCCGTGAGCCTCGCGGGAGTGGGAGCGTTGCTCTGCACGATGCACTCCCACTTCCGTGGGGCTCAAGCGGCGCTCGCGCGGATTTTTTTATTTTCAGCTTTCAGCCGAAAATAAACCACGCTTGCGCACGGCTCCTGGCGCCGCCGCGCATTTACCTCCCGTGCGGTGCGTTGGCGAACTGTCTGGGTTGTGCTTCCTCCGCCAGCACCGCCTACAGCTCCCAGGGAGCACTGCGGAAGCTGGGGGCGTAGCTGAAGAGCGCCAATCGCGCACGAAGAATCACGTGCGGTACAGAGGTGCGGGGGAAGCGGCAGTGTTTCAGGAGAGGGTTGTTGCATGAGCCACCCTTCCCCGTCGCGCAAGCGCTGATGCTGCAAAAAGGGCCTCTCTCAGCCTCAAGGGAAGGCAACAGCATACTCCCTCTGAACAAATCTCGTCAAGAAACTCCATGATAAAGTCATCTTAGAGTCATCTTAAGCCAGAAATGACTTTAAAAAGCAAAGAACAACAAACGAAAAATGAATTTCATTTTGCTTCTTTTTACTCAGTTTCACATGTATGTACCATATTTGCTGTTGTATAAATAAATACCGTCTGAAAATGGGGTGCATCTTATACACCAGCAAATACGGTAATGTTAAAAACCTAGGGAAGGGAGGGGGAGCAAAAGGCGGTCTCCCTACCCAGGCAAAACAGGAAGCAGTGGAAGCCTTAATCTATAGGAACATAGACTGATGTTTCTAGAGTTTCTCCTTACCTTCCCCTCCTCTTCTGTGCATTTTGACTCTGCTGGGAGTTTCTGCCCAAGCAAAACAAGGGAGAGGTGGTGGTGCAGCACTCTTTTCATTCCCTTCCTCTCCTGGTGCAACACTCCTTTCCTTCCCCTCCTTTCCTGTGCATTTTGCTCACCAGAGAACTAAAAAATTTTTTTCCTGAAAAATACCCCTTGAAAAGTGCGATGCATCTTATATGCCTGTGTGTCTAATACGCCGGCAAATATGGTAGTTAATTTCTGTGTATTTGACTTTTTAAAACCATTTTTAAAGTGTGGCCCTCAAGCTCTTGGCTAACATGGTCCCAAATCAGCTGTCCATCCCTGCCTGTCATGAAGTGCTGTGGAGCAGCTTCCCTTTTTCATTTGTTTTTAAATTTATGTTTGTCAGGCTGTAAAGACAGAGGGGCAGGGACATAGTTTACTGTTACTTAAGACTTCCATTTCTTTGCAGGACACCCCATGCCAGTACGTGGACCAGTCTCCTGAGGGTATGGACATTGTTGAGATAAAGGAGCCAGCCCCACAGCCACCGCCACCTCCATCCCCTGCCCTGGTGGTGAACTCTGGCTATGAGAAACATTTCATGCCCACCCTGGAATCGATGCAGAAACTTGCTTGAGAAGGGAAGGAAGTCACACTTCACCCTCTGGAGACCAGTGGGAGAATCCGTTCCATGCTAAGGTGCTTGACCTCGTCCACCTGCAGATCAGAGTGACTTACAATGAAGGATCGTTCATTGCCTTTCACAACAGGGGAGGGGGAAAAATTAATTGGATCCGACAGTCTTAACAAAAGTAGCCCTTTTGCTTCTCTTGAGACTTGTTGCAAGGAAAAACATACCATGCCTTGAGAATTCACACATTTGCAAGGCTGACAAGGTGCTCTGAGAAGTAAAGTGCACATTTTAAACTGTGAACTGGTAGAACAGGTACAGTTGCACAAACACACTTTAGTCAATGGGGGGGAAAGTATATCTTAGGTCACGTGGACAAATAAATGCATGTGAGGGGAACTGTGTTAAAAATAACACATTTCATTGTGGGAAGAAAAAATAGAAGTCTTACAATCCAGCATGGAAATGGGAATACGTGGAGTTGAGATTTGGACAAATAATGAAATTAAGACAAGAGGATTTCACATGCCTGCCCAGAGCATCTTCTGTGTCTTTAGGATCCAAGAAGGGAACTGTCATTCAGAGCCACCAGCTACTCTTCCGGGATGACACTTGCTACCTCAAAACAGCCACGAATGCATTGATTTTGGCAGATCTCTGGGATGCTTCACTCCACTCTGGAGCTTCTTCGGGAATATGGTTCTCCTGCTGGGCCTAGAGTGGATACCACCTGGACTCCTTTGTAGGTCTGCTCACCCCTGCTCAACTCCTTTTGGTCATCACTTGATACTGAAGCCGTTTAGGCAGCATTAGTTCTTACTTCATATGGAGAGACTCAGTTTGTCTCCAATCTGCTTTGTATTGTGTGTACTGACAGAACCAGAAACAGGTGCTGCTTTTAGAAGCTGGGACTTGATAGTTGTGGCTCAAAGCTAACTTTGGGAAAAACGGAAGGAACTTTCTCTCTGCTTTCTTTTGAAAAAGGCAATGTTTAAAAGTATGTTTTTCCTTGGGCCTGGTTCACTTGCAAAATTCACTAATTTTGTTATTACTTATAAAAGGTTTTGTCGGGACTCTTATAAATGAATTGTATTTCTTATATTTGCTTTTGTGTGTTACTAATAAGCTACCTGTAACCTTTTTCTTGGAAAATAACATAGACGTGCCTTAATTTTGGTCCAGGACCCCTCTTTCAATTTGGGAAGAATCTTACAGTAAAAGGGGAGATTAATAAAAGTATGACCAAGCTTCTCCTGTCATGCTGGGATGCTCCCACTTCAGGAACTTCCTGGCCTGTAAAGCAGAGCTCAGTTTTGTGAAACAGCTTTCCAGATTTAAATAGTTTCTTCTCTCCAATCAAAAATAACATCAGAAGAAGCTTGTAGCTGAATAGAGAGCCTCCATGGGCCCTATCTGGTACAAGGGCCAGAATTCCTTCATCCTTGGTTAAAGTGATACCGTTGAAGCGGGGGATGTATGCATAAGGACATTTGAGGTTGTTGCTTTGGCTCTTCGTACCTTGCTGTGACCTCACTTTCCTGTGACATGCAATTGTTTCTCAGTGTGAAGCTGCTTGTCATCTGTTTCCAGCTACAGCAGTGGTTTAAAGACTGAAGCAGTCTGCTCCTCCCGTTTTGAAAAGTACTGCCTGTCTTACTAAGGACTTGCTTCATGACCAATCTCTGAATGTCTGAGAGGTGTTTTTGTCCCACTTTCCAGCTTTCAGGTGGCCAGCTTGTTTTCTGAATTCACCTAAGAAGTGTCCTGCCATCTCAGATCAAGGCTCTCTGTAGTCCAGCCTCGGAGCATCCTGTTTCCATAGGATCGGCAAACAGGAGGTGTGAGGCTGTCCCTGCCAAACGGGGACAGCTGGTATGCTATTCATGCCTTTTCTGCTTTTGCCCCTGAGTGGTTGGTATTCAGAAAGGTGCCACTCATCTGACATAGTTAGTAGACATTTGTTTTAGGATGGTGTGGGCAAGGGCGGCCTTCCAGGTGTTCTTGGTCTATGCCGTCCCCAGCCCTAGCCACCAAAGGAAACATACCATGCCTTGAGAATTCACACATTTGCAAGGCTGACAAGGTGCTCTGAGAAGTAAAGTGCCCATTTTAAACTGTGAACTGGTAGAACAGGTACAGTTGCACAAACACACTTTGGAGGAATTATGAGGACTAGGGCAAAAATTTCTGTAGGGCTGTGTTTGCTCACTCTAGGTTTAAGAGAGACTCATGGCCATCTCCATGGTAGTCACTGCAGGTGAAGAGGACACCACTTCCATCAATGGGACAGTTGGCCAATGAAAATCTGCTCAGGCAGAGCTTGAACCTGTTTTTTGCAGCTCAGAATTGCAGCCATGTCAGCTTTCCTGCAGCAAGTGGATTGAAGGACTGCACCTGAGAGATGGCCTTTGAATGGATTGTTGGGGTTGGCATAGGGAGAGAGGAGAGAAATGAACTATGGAGAGGTCTTCTGTGTGGTTTAAAAATGCCACAGTCAGGAAAAATTGAAGGTTAGAGAAGCTGAAAAGAAAAAAAATGTTAGAAAAGATTGTTCTGCTGCTGAGAAAGGTGTTGCATTTTTTTATTTTTTTATTTTTTTTGCATCCTGTATCTATTTGTTGCCTTAATCATACACTTTGCTGCAAAAATACTTGGCAGTTCTGGGGTAAGTAAAAAAGTATAGGAACAATTTTAGTTTCCCCACTAGGGGGCAGGACACTTTACATGTTTAGGATATTTTGGCAGGAGCATCTCAACAAGGTTTTCCTTGTTTCTTCTGTAAAATAAGTGTCTTCTCCCTATCATCTGTTCCATACCCTTGAACATTTCGTAGATGAAAATTAGGACGGTGCAGCCAAACAACATCAGAGTGTGGTCAGAATGGCAAACATTAATGAGGAAGAACACACACTCTAAGAAAAGATGCGGCAGTTTGCTTTTGCCCAGGTCTTGTGGGAAACACAAGACTGTCCTATCTAATCCTCTCTCCCTTGCTCAGTTGATTGAGTGCAAACTACTTTTGCACTTTGAACTCAGTTTGCAGCAACTGCAGTAAGATAAGGACAAAGGGGGAAAGTGAGAGGAGGACAGAAACTGGACTGTTTTAAAAGCAGCTGAAAAGGTTGGACAATGGAGGTTTAACTGGGATGGTCCCTGCCAAACTGGGACAGTTGGAGGTTATGCTTTTTGTGCCTTTTTATTGCTTATTGTTCTCCAGCATCTGTGAATAAAGCCATCTTCTTCCCTTGTGAGCAGCTGGCCCCTTCCTTTAGCATCGGGGTCAGCAGACTAGTGGGATCAATTTGCTTTTTTCTTTCTTCCTTCTTCCAGCTAAAACTATGTAGTCCGCCCATTGGAACTGGCTGCAAAACAGTGGTCAGGCAGGTGGATGTATACCTAGAAATAAGGAACCCAGGCACTGAAGCACATGCTTAGCCCAGAAATGTGTGATTGGTACTTATGTTTTGATGCAATAAAAATAAAATCCATTGTTTCCAAAAATTATTTTTATCATCATCACTTATCTTTTTCCCAATCTGGGATTCAAGATGACCTACAAAAGTTAAAATAAATACTGTACAGCTAAAAATTCACATTACACCAAAGTGAATAGTGTAATTAAACTATCAGTAGAATTAAATGGAATTCAAAGCATGACCATTACCAAGAAAAACAAAAGTTTACAGACAATACAGCACTCCCTGGGCAATCAGATCTTAAAAGGCCTGCTGGAGGAAAAAGTGTACTCACTTGTTTAGGGAAGGATATCAAGCAGAGCACTGCCAGTCTATCTTCTCTAGAAAGGGAGTTCAGAGCCTGGAAGCAACCTCTGAGAAGGCTCTTCCGCCTCATCACCACCAGATGTGCTTTTGAAGCTGGTGGGACAGAAAGAAGGTCTCCCCAGAAGATATCAAAATGTTGGCAGGCTTGGGGGTGGGGTGGGGGGAGAGCCTGAGATGTCTAGAGTTTTATAGAGGATGGCCAGAATCATGTTGTACAATTGCAAATACACAATCTGCAGTAACCTTCATAACTGCTATGTATTCACATTTCCTATGTGACCTCTAGTTTAGGGCCCACATAGGGACATTGAAAGCCCCTAACCCTCCCTTTTAGGTAAACAGCTGCTGCAATTGTCAGGGGTCCGTTCCCTGTTAACTGGGACACGGCTGCCTGGCATTCCCACCCTCACCTCACCTCGCCCCCTGGCTTGAGGGGGGTTTGTGACAGGGGTCCTTTTTCTGCCTGTCACACCAGTGATTGTTGACAGAGGAGCTGGGAACATCAGCCAGCCATTTCTTGATCAACAGGGGAAGAGACCTCTGTTGATCCCAGTGACGGCTTACTGGTAACTGAAATCTGGGAGGGGCTATGCCAGAATTCACCATGTAGCACGGTGCTATGTAATGTGCAAATCAACCCAAAGGTTCTCCGTAAATCCCATCACAAATCACCCAAAGGATTTCCAGTACATCTCAATGTATACCTCCTTCACTATAAAGTTCTGTAGCTCTAGGTACAGAGGCACCTTTCAGGCACAGGGGGACTCACATCAACCCCACCTAGTCCTGTGCGAGATGGAACCCCATGTACACTTTTTTCCTCTCTACTCATACAGTCATGATCAATCAACCCCTCAATCACTTCATTCATACTCCACATTTTCTCAGCACTGGCCTCAAGGCAGTCTACAAGATAAAAGAAATACAAGTAATGCTACATGTACCTAAAGTAATTTTAAAAAGATTAAAATAGTATTCAACTATCTATAGGGTTGAAACCCTTTGAAATACTCGCACAAAATCATAGAATAAAAATAGTATGGCATGTTACAACAAAAAGCTCTTTGCATGTAAAACAACCAGTCCCCAAAAGGCTGGTGGAACAGGAATGTCTTCACCTGCCTACAAGAGAATAGGGACTTACAAAGTTAGGGGCAGCCGAGGAAAAGGCCCTGTCCCACTAATAGTTAAACTACAACCATTTCCGCACTAGACCGTTACAGTGCTATTACTCCATTTTCAACATCCTATGGAATCCTGGACCTTTGAGGCCCCTGCCTAAACTGCAAACCCCAGGATTCCACAGGATGTTAAAAGTGGAATAATAGCACTGTAATAGTCTAGTGCGGAAGTGGCCTAGGATAGGGGATCCAATTAGGGCAAGTAGGAGAGTCTTGTAATTCAAGACTGTGGCCTTCCTAGGCTCTTGTCTTTTTTTTACCTGTTGCTTCCCTGTTCCCTGTTGCTTTTTAATAATCCAGGGATGAAGTTAGGGATTGTACCAAATTTGTTATTCTTACTCCTGATTATATGTTCTGCATGTTGATCCTTGTTTTAACATTTGTAAACACTTATTTTGTCTCGCAACAAATGAATTTCATTCTACATATTTAGCTGAGCATTCCTAACAGAGCTCTATCACATTGCTTTGGATTCAGTGGCAGAGCTCCTGCATGAGTACATATTTCCAATTTCTAGTTCAAGGGATCTCAGGACTACAAAATACCTCTCCTTGAGGTATTGCTTGTCAGGTAAACAATACTGAACTACACAGACCAATGGTCTATCAGCTAGTACTGTATTTTCCTTCCAACTCTGAGAATGGAGGAGGATGGGATACAAAAAGTGTCCAGCTCCAGATCAACAACAGTGGATACCGGAGAAATCATCTTGTCAGCCTGTTATTAAGCAAGGTGACTCAAAGTAGACCTCCCTTAGCTCAATCTGGTGTGACTTCCTTCCTTTATGGCTGCTGCTAACATGAGATGACTTGTACCTGCTTTGCATACTCTAGTCAAACTAACTAATCAAACGCTCATATCATTTACATCAACCAGATACCAAATTACCATTGAAACCAACATCCAGTCTGTATTAGTACTTTTTTCAGACCGGATTGAAAAACCTAAAGAGCTTCTCACCTCATCATCAAGAATAATTGCTGTGCCCACGGTTCTGAATTCTTACAACAATGAAAATGTTTTCTGTCAGCTCTTCCTACGATGAGCATACCAAAGAGTTTCTAGATGTTAAACTATAGATTCAAAATCTTGGTGGATTTGGGGGCTTTCTCAGGGGCTGCAAAAATAGGGCTGGGGGGCTACATGTAGCATGCAGACTGCATTTTCCGTATCCCTTCTCTAAACAATCAGATTAATATTTAAATATTTTAAACAGTAAAGTAGCAAACAAAATTGAACTATTGACAAATTCCTACATAATCCTTCGATCTCTAATAGTTAAATATGTTTTACATTCAAGCAGCAATAACGACCACACCTACCTGCCAGCATTGTTGGGCAAATATAATCTCATAGACTACAGAAGGAGGACCGAAGATCGGTTGAACAGATGTTGCTTCTTAAAAGATGTATAGCCAAACCTTTTTGACCATATCACAAAGCGTTGGTAAATTCTGATTAGGTAGCAACAGCACTGTTTGCTCTAGGAGCAGATCCTCCATTTTCTGAAAAGAAGAAGAGAACTGGTCTAGAAAGAATACCTCCACCTTATGGGCATAGGATTGGATTCATGAATGGCCAGTGAAACTTGTTCTGATGAAGATGCCATGATTAGATTTAGAAAGGACAACTCTGCAGCTTCCAAATAATTTTGGAACCTTGCCTTTGTGCACTGGAGGGATCTGATGGAAGATGATGGCTCTTTGGATGGGTCCTCAAAAACTCTGATCTCTCTCTTCTTTGCCCCAGCACTGTGGCCTCTGCACCAGGGGATTTCTGCAGCCTCTGCTTATTCTATTTATTTTCCTGTCCTGACTTTACTGGTTTTGCTGCAGGAGCATCACCAACTGTTGAGTCTTGGGCAGGCATCACTTTGATGGCACACTGCCCTGGCAGCTGTTTCTGCCCTGCTCCCATAAGAGTTTTTTGCCTAGTTTCTCATCTGCCGGCCACTTGGAGACATCGTTAATGCTCATCCCATGACGTGGAGGACTCTCCCTCTGGGCCATCATGGCTGCCAAGCTCATCATCCAGTTGGTTTTCTGAAGCACCCTGGGAAGTCTCTTGACTTAAGCCACCACAAAGAGAGTCCAGCTCAGTCCATTCTTCACATTTACTCCCCAAGGCAGTGTGTTTCTCATGTTTTTCAGGCTTCTCCATGATGGAATTTTGTTTTTGCCCAATAGCATCCATGCCACCCACTTCTTGGCACAAATCATAACAATGATACCTAGCTTTTAAGCTCCCCCAATAATACAAAGAAACAAGGTTGACCAGGGAGACAGGCCTGTTTAAGAAATCTTGCCCTATCTAAGAAGGTGGCAGGACCTCAGTCCATTCCTTCAGAATGTACTGGTATATTTGGGCATCGTTATACTTTATTGTAACACTGACAGCCTCAACAGGCTCAACAGGTTTCCCATGCTCTGAATTATTTCCTTCATCGTGGAAGCAATGGTGAACAATACTCTGTTGAGGATAGTTTTCTATGCAGTGTGAGGATAATAACTGCTTGATCAGTCTTTGGGAACCTAGGATGCCAGAAAGATGATGCTTGCTTATTTTGTCTCAGTTGCAACCACCCCCTTGCCATGGCCTTGTCAGTCAATGGCTACCCATTTCCTCCCCCAGCCACTAAATGGTTGTGGGAGCCCATGCCAGAGCAGAAAGTTGCTTATAAAACAGTAGGAATCACTGTCATCATGATCGGGACAAACATGGCTTTTGCCTTTCCAGAATCAGATTCTTGGGGTACAGGAAATGGTATTCTCCAAAATGACACCCAGTGTTGGGGGAAGGTACTCCAGTGAGGTGGTGAATCCATTCACAGTTTTAGTCTGAACATTAGCAGATTACATTGTTTGTTAAGATTCTGCAAATCTTTGCAGAATACAGGGTTGTAATAGGCTCTGCTTCTCCAGTGCTTTTCCTCAGCAAAGTGCCCAGAGCAAGCTCCCTTTTATTTTCTATTTTCTATTTAGTTTTTACTGTACTCCTGCTCCACTTGTAGGATCCCCATGAACTCTCTTTGGGTGGCTCTCAAAGGATGACTCTCAAAAAGTTGAAGGTCTCATAAAGAACCTCACGTACCAGTCTGGGACCTAGCTGTTGGGCCAGTCAGCCTCCTCCTAAGTTCTCTCCTGCAGGAATACCAGGCTGGGACAGTGTCACTAGCATACTGGCCTCTGCTGTCAATTTCCCCTGGAACAACCAACCAAGCTGTGCACAAACACTTGCTCTGCAGTGAGAAGTCACTTGAAGAGCTGAAGAAAGGAGGGTCAAGAGTTCCAGCTACCTCATTTATGACTGTGATCCTCTGTGGGAGGAGAAGTGGGAGGAACCATAGTGAACAGAATTGGGTTGACAAGGGTGGAGGAAATGTGATCAGAGCCGGGAAAAGTTACTTTTGGGGAGTAGAATTCTCAAAATCTCCCAGCAGCAGGCAGTTATGGACTACTTTTTGGACCACAGCTGCTCAAATCTCAAGTCAGCATGCCACAGTCTTAGGGTTTTTGTACAGTTGTAGTCCCACAAAAGAGTAACTTTTCCAAGCAAGGGGAAGAATGGACTCAAAGCCTACTGTGGGAGGGCAACAGAAGGGGACTGATATAAGGGGTCACTGGGTGACTGGAGGGAGCCAGCATACCAAGAGAAGAGAGCACTACCATCTTGCTGTCGTCCCTCTGGGAGAGCTGCTTCCTTCCAGCTGGAGAAAACCAACAACTCCCAGCAGGACCAGCACCAGCATCCAGGTCTTGGCCTCACCAGGCCTTCACCTGTTTCCCTGGCTGGCTGACAGGGATATAAGGGGTTGCCTGGGTGGCGGGGCCTCCATCAAAGGGGTGACACCAAAGGGGAGTCACCCTTTTGGGGGAGCCACTTTGGGAAGTGGTGCAAAGGCAAGGGCCACATACTCTGCTGGAGAATGGACAGAAAGCATTCCTTTCATCTGCATGAAATCAACTATCATGGAACTGATAAGCCAGCAGGTAGCGGGAATGTCTGCTGAAAGACTGGGTGGTAATGGGAGTACAACCCAGGATCAGCTAGCTAGCTACAAGGCATCACCCTAGTGCAGAGCTTTCCAGACTTTTCATGCTGGTGACACACTCTTTAGACATGCATCATGTCACGACACAGTAATTCAGTTTTACTAGCAAACCGGAGGTTAATCTAACCCCTTAGAAGAGATCTGGGTACATACATAAATTGTAATAACAAAATGTATGGGGGGACAACATATCTCATGAAAACCTCTCATTTATATTTTTTAAAATATATGATTTATTTATAACATATAACATACACTTCCAAGGCTCGGCTGGGGGCGCTCGTTTTCAGTCCAGGGAGGTGACACACCTACACACTTCAGGCAACACACTAACGTGTCATGACGCACCATTTGGAAAGCCCTGCCCTAGTAAGCATAGGGTTCTGCTGGACTACCCAACCATCCAGAACCATTGACTGGGAATCATTCCACAGACAGGTAGTCCTGTTTTAAGTCCTCTTGTTTTGTCTTTGATTTTAACGACAATAGGTAATCTAGGATGGCAGTATGAGTTGTGCAGGGCAGAGGGAGGTATAGCGATGGCAGGGTCACATGTTTTCATAGAGGAAGGAGAGAGAAATGCTTAATTCCTATCTCACCTTCCAGTCACCCTGCCAGCCTCAGGAACTTGGAGAGTGAGCCAAGCCACCCACAAACCTCACCTTACTCCTATGTAATGCCAGGTCAATCAAAAATAAAACACATATAATTCATGATCTCCTCAAGGAGGAAGATGCTGACCTGGCATGCATCACAGAAACTTGGCTGGGGGATGACAGTGGCCCAACATGGGCCATTTCCGCTCTAGCCTGTTATAGCGCTATGATTCCACTTTCAACATCTTATGAAATCCTGGGATTTGCAGAAACTGCAAACCCCAGGATTCCATGGGATGTTGAAAGTGGAATCATAGCGCTATAACAGGCTAGTGCAGAAATGGCCACGGGCTCAGGCTATCCCGGCTGGCTACTGTGTTAGGGAGCAAGTGAGGGAAAGTGAGAAGGAGGATGGGGTAGCTGTGTCTGGAAGAACCATTTCAGCATGACCAGAATACCTATCAAGGACCTAAGCCACAATGAGTGTGTCTACCTGAGCCTGAAAACCAGGGATAGAGTGGGGATTCTGTTAGTATAGCATCTACCCCACTGCCTAACAGACTCCCCGGCAAACTTTGATTTTGCCACTTTATATAAAGGATGCCATTTTACTATACCACCCATGAATTTTGGTATCCACAGGGGATCCTTGAACCAAACCCTAGTAGATTCCGAGGGCCCACTGTATGGAGATGTGTGGTTGCTTTGCCAATGTACTATAGAAGATTTCTTCTATGTCTGCATTCGATCAGATAAATAAAATTGCAGGACCGGCAGATGAAGTGTTGTTAGGGAGGTCTAGCCAATCACTGTTAAGACTGCTTAAGACTGCTTAAGATATTTACAGGTGATGCAAAGCTTTGAATCAGAAGGGTGCAATCTTGGATTGTTGACTGGTTATCCCACGTTTGTCCTGATGTGGGACCCAGGACAGAAATTTATGAAACTTTTAAAATAAATAACACAAAGTACAGCTACAGCACTAATTACAGAAAAAATATAATAGCTAGGGTAGTACATGCTGGGAGTGCAGTGCAACAACATCTGGAGGTCACTTTGGTTCCCACCACTGCTCTAACAGGACTTTTTACATTGCTGTGTAGAGGAGGAACATTATGATGAGGATTCTGGCTGTTACTTTTAGTTTCTACTATGCATAAATTGGGTTTAGGTACTGCGCTGCTTTTCATTTTCTTTGGAGTACAGGGGACAGACAAAAGGTTTGTTTTGGGAATAACCTTACGATCTGTGTCTTCTTTTGTAATGGAAGTTGCTGCTGCAAGATCTCTTTCAGTCATGTTCTGTGCAATCCCCCGCAACACTGAGGTCATTTCCAAACTAGACTGTTATAGTGCTATTATTCCACTTTCAACATCCCATTGAATCCTGGGGTTTGCAGTTTAGGGAGGGGCCTCAGAACATTTTTTTAATTTAAACCTAGAATTTCCAGTAGGGTAGTCTTTATGAAGTATCTTTGCGATGCAATAAATCTATTATAATGTACAAGTCTAACTCACTGTGAGTTGGCTCACTGAACATCATCGAAATTTAAACTTCATCAGAATAAAAGAAAAATTAAAAAAAAGAATTAAACATCGGGCAAAAACAAACCAAACTCCACTTCCTACTTTCCCCTCTGACCAGAACTTAAAAATTTTTCAAGTGGCAACTTCCCTTATTTACCTACCAGCACTGCTCCCAAGCACGACCTCACAGAAAGTAGGTTAGATGCTCTACTCCTTAAGAGTAGCTGCGCACAAGCGTTATATCAGAGCTTTCCAGACTTTTCATGTTTACAAACTTTTTAGACTGCATCATTTCACAACACTTTAAGTAATTCAGTAGGTGAAGGCAGCCCCTCCACCAGAGCCTGGCCCACCACCACTGCCACCCTTGCCGGGGTCTTCTTTGGCCTGGGGCCACCCTATAAGGTCTTCCTTCCCTGGGGTGACGTCGGATAAAAAGGGAAGTCCCTCCACCCAGGCCTGCCCCCCCCCCCCCTGGGGTCTTCCTCGACCGGGGACCACAGCAGCAGCAGCAGAGGCAGCCCCGTCACCCAGGCCTGGCTCTGCATGGCAGTGAGAGAGGCAGCCCCTCCACCCGTTCTTCACACGACACACCTACCACTCACCGACACTTTAACATCTGCGACACACAGTTTGGAAACCTCTCCTTTGAACAACTTATCATTAATCACTTTTTCAAGGGCAGTAGAAATGTTATCTTTCAAAAGCGTTAGGGTAGCCACTTATGCATCTGACTCTGCTCCCCCCCCCCATGACAGAAGAAGGCAGAAGACCAACAAAATGTGGAGCTTGTTCCAGGTTGCAGGTAATAAGAGTAGGTGATTGAGTATTATTTTCCCTTTTTCTCCCCCTTTCCCTTTTTTCTGCTTATGTGATATTTTTTCTTATAAAGTTATAAACCTCAGGGCATGAGCTGTTTTTTTTTATTATTATTATTGATTTGTTAATTGCTCTGGGAAGCCTTTGGGCTAAGTTGCATGTAAATCTTTAAACAAAAATCACAGATGAAAACTGTGTGGCCCTCCAGCTGTTGTTGGGCTGCCCTACCCTCCAATTGCCCTGATTTGGCAAAGACAGTCCCAGTTTCTTTTTCTGTCACCCCACTTTTTCAGCTGTTTTTAAAATCCTCTTGTCTCTACCTCCCCACTTTCCTCTTTTGTCCTGGTTTCTTAGTTGCTGAAACTGAATTCAAAGTGCAAAAGTAATTTGCATTAACGAATCCAGCAGGGGGGACAGAAAGGAGTAGGTGAAAGGTCAAATCTTGCCCTTTCCAGAAGGGCAAGCAAAAGCACATTGTGGCAGTTTCTCCTAGCTTGTACGTTCTTCTTCGTTGATATCTTGCCATTTTGCCCCCTGTTGATGTTGCTTGGCCGCACATTTTTGCGGAGTGAAATACTGAATGGTATGGCTGCACCCCCCAGCCCTAACAGCATAGCCAATGGTCCTTTCCACACAGGGGTAATAAAACGTTTTAGCACATTGTAGCGTGATATTAGGAGGTTTCCATCCTAGAATGCGCTGAGTCGTCTTTTTTTTCTTTCCACACCTCAATCCGCTTAAAACGTCTCCAACTGTGCTTGCACATGCTTTTAAAAACCGGAAAAAAAGTGTTTTTTTTTCCCCCTGAGCCACGCGATACGTGCTTGCTCACTTGTGTGGAAGCGCAGATTCGCGCTGATTGCCCCTGAGATGAACGGGGGGTGGGCCGTGGGCGTGGACAATTTGGGAGTTGGCCCGCCCCACAAAGAGCTGGACGGCGCCATTTTTTGATCCTCGCTAGCGAGGCCCCGCAGGAAAAATAAAAAGCATTGCGGTCGCAAAATTTGGACTTTTTTTTACTGTCCATTTTAAAAATTTTTGATGTTTCCGTGGGGATGTTGGAGCTTAGGGGACTGTGGATTTGTTGCTTTCATCTGGAGTGGGCTATTCGGGTGGGGGTGGGGGGGGAATTTCTTAAATCGCCTCCCTAGTGACACCGCCATTTCACAACCCACCACAAACCGGTGGATGTGTGGCCGGGGGGCAAGGGGGCCGCCCGGCGGTGGGTGGGACCCTGGGCGCCCTGCCGGGGCGTGGATAAAGGAAGCATGGTGGCCGCCAAGGGGCCCGGGGGGAAGCCTCGGGAATCGCCTTTCACTTAAAAGGCGCGGTGTTTAAATTACAGGTTTGAAAAATTGGGTTTTTCTTTCAACCCCCCCCCCAATATGCCACCGCGGATGAAAGCGAAAGATCCACAGCCACCTGGAGTTTA
The DNA here is from genome assembly GCA_948472985.1 of Iguana delicatissima. Classification (NCBI taxonomy): domain Eukaryota; kingdom Metazoa; phylum Chordata; class Lepidosauria; order Squamata; family Iguanidae; genus Iguana; species Iguana delicatissima. The sequence goes on along the minus strand of CAOKZL010001185.1, from coordinate 222,042 downwards.
GGGGGGTTGGAACTTAGGGGGTGGGGATTCTTCTGCGGGGCATTTTGGGGGGGGTTATTTTAGAAAGTCCCCCCTTATAATACCGTATTTCGCGACCCGCCACAAACCGCTGGATGTGTGAGCCGGGGGGAAAGGGGGGGCCACGGAAAGCCTCGCCGTCATAGGAATTAATGCCCTTAGTTAAAAACGTCGTGGGGCTATAGATGTCCCGGAAATACCCAGAACATGAGGGAAAACGGGGCAGGGGGCCATGTCCTCTTTGGGGCAGTGGCCAAAATGTGTGTGGTGGGGTGGCTGACTACATCCCCTTGCTCTAACAGAACTAGAGCCTGATTGGTGGGGGGTTTGGGGGGGCCACGACGGGATCGGTCTGACAGGATAGGAGGGGGCCCGTCCTTCGAGGCTGAGAGAGGGATAAAGGGGAAATCCGTGGGAAAAACCTCCAGTTTCCCATTCCCAAAAAGCCTGCAGCCCAAACTGGTCGCCTGGCTTTTTGTCAAAAGATGCAGTTGCTTCAAGTACTAGCAGGTATAGGCCATAAGTTTATGCCCCTCCTTAAACCGTGGATTTGTGGTGGTCTCCATCCAGGTTTAAATCCTAACACACCCTGCTTAGCATCCTAGGTTGCATGGGATTTGGGGCCTGTTCACATGATCTTTAAGTGCTTTCCACACCTGCCTTGCTATGGTGGGTGGTCCAGGTCAAACTGTAGACTGCTTCCAAGGGTGAACTGGTTATATGAAACCCATAAAAAACAAGTTACAGGAAAGCTTAGAGAAATATATTTTATTAAATAACAAAAAAAAAATTGACAGCCAACAGAACAGAAAACCAACAAAGAAAGGTCACAAAAAATTAGAGGAGGTTGCCCCTCCTCATCTGTGTTTCAGGCCCCGCAATTTTTTCCTTATTTCTGCGTAGGAATTTGGGGGGTACCCTCGAGAAGGCTTCTCTGTGCAGACTCATCTGTGGGTGGGAGAGCAGATATTAGGACGCCGTGCTGACACGCTTGCTGAAAGCACCGTAGCCAACCTCCCATCATGGCCACCCATTTGCTAGTTTACACATCTTTGCTGTTTTTCTTTCCAGCGTGGTCATCCCCGCCATCAAAGAATCCGCAAGGGACCTCAGCTCCTGGGGGGATGGACCTGGGAAGAAAAGATGACTTGGCGACCAGCCACCCCTTTGGGAGTGGGCCTCCATGTGTGCCACCTTCCGTGGAATAATTTATTGATACTTGCCAGCTGTGTGAGGATGGGCCAGGAATGTCTTCCGGACTTTCCTTTCGTTTCCCCACCGTAGACATGCGCCAACTGCGAAAAAAGGGAAACTGTTCAACCCCCTTAGCAATTGGGCATCTAATCTCTGCATTTTCCCCCAAATAGGTGGTTACTGTCCGTCAGCTGCTTGCTCCTCTTCCCCTGGCACATCAATACCAGATCGCCGTCCCGGGGGAGGAACAACGGGGCTCTGTGTTTTGGGGCCCTGTGGCTAAAATGAAAAAAGCGGGAAACAGATGTTAACCCGGAAAAGATAATTTCCTAGCTGTGAATAAAGTTTTCACCCAAAGCTGTTGCACATTTTTTACCTATATTTTCCCCCAGCACCTCCACCATCACTTTCCTCCCCGGGGCCCGAGGTGTCAGCCAGCACGATTGTTTCTGGTCTGGAGCCAAAAAAAAACTCTTAACCTTTGCAAAACAGCAGGCAGACCTTTCGTAAAACACACCTCCCCCCCACGTGTTTATACGCAGGGACGGGGCTGGGAATTTCATTAAACTGGAGGTATTGCACTTGCCTTCCCTCTCTGGGGTCCCGGCGACATCAACATTTTGCCTGGTCGCACGGCGTCTGGCACCTGGGAAGTGGCACATGCTGCTGTCAGTGTGTGCTCACATAAGGGGGGGAAACCGGAACCCCCCCCGTTTGATTGACCATCACTTGTTCATTGGGAGGGGGATGGGTCAAGGGTACTCACGTCCTCTTCTGCGGCCACGCCAGGAGGGGCGCCTGGCAGACTTCCACAGCCGCAGCATGGTGCCAAAGTGGGAGGCTTGGCTGCATGGGGTGGGTGGCCATTAAAGCGTTCCATGCAGTTGTAGAACGCCGCCTTAATGGCTTTGAATTTGAGTGCCTGCGCGGGCGTCCTGTCAAACCCCTGCCGTGACAACCCCCCGCGATGGTCTCATAATTCCCTATTGGGGGCTTTTTTTCTCGGAGTAGTACTCGCCCCCTCCGCCCCACTCGACCATAGCCAGCATCTTCCTGGTTTCAAAATCATCCCAGAGGGCACCCTCACGCTCCATCTCTCTCTCTCTCCTCTCTCTCTCTCTCTCTTTTATATATATATATATATATATATATATATAAAAACCTTTACACTCCTATCTATTTATCTATTATTTTCCCTATCTATCTATCTATCTATCTATCCTCTGTCTACCTATAATATCTATCTATCTATCTATCTATCTATCTATCTACCCCTTTATCTACCTATCTAGCTATCTATCTATCCTCTATCTACCTATCTAGCTATCTAGCTATCCCTATTACCTATCTAGCTAGCTATTTTCTGCCCTATCTATCTATCTATCTATCTATCTATCTATCTATCTACCTACCTACCTACCTCCTAAAGGGACAGCAGGGTAATAAAAGGATAAAAAGTAATAAATTAGGAACTCCCATGCTCTATTCTACCTGCCTCCTATCTTCCCCCCCGACACGCCCACGGAACTGCAGTTCCACCGCCTTCCTGGGGGGGTCCCGGGGCGCAAATCCTGGTGGCCGCTGCCATGTGCGAAGCATCGCCGGAAGAAAGTGCACTGGGGCGACCAGGAGGAAGCCTTACTTGGAACTAGCAACCTCGTGGTCAGCCAAACTTTGCGGAAGAGTTTTGTTGAAGGTGGCTATGGACCCAAATGCGCCGGGAAAAGTCCCCGGGCCTGGGGGGGATTTAACCCGAGGAGAAGCAGGGAAAAAGGAAAAGGGGGGGGGATGGCACACTCCGGGTAAAGGATCTCCTTGAAGTGTGGGGCGAAAAAAAATCCGGGCAGTTTAGGAAACTCCCAATTTAAAAATTTTTGAAGAAATAGCCAGGGAAATGGAAAGAAGAGGGCACAAAAGGACAGCGGAAGAATGCCGCACAAAACTGCGGGTGGGGTGGACTCCGTCATGCGGTCACTGCAGATAAAAGGACAGGCTCGTCCCGGGTTACCCGTCCTTACTTTGAGGAGCTATCTCGAATTTTGGGTGGTGACACGGGTGCACACCCACCAAGGGTATCGCGAGCTTACCGATTGCAGAGGACGGGGATACGGAGTGGATGAGGCTGGCTCAGAAGGTATGAATGTTAAAAGGGGTACCCTCATCTTGGTTTTGTATCACTAACTCATCTATGCATGGAAATTCCACCCCTTCCTTTCCCTTTTTGTGCTCCAAGCGTCCCCTAGCCAGGGGCTTTTTGGGGGTTCCCAGGATACCTCTGATGCAAAACTAGGTAAGGCAGGTTGTTAGTGTGGCAACAAACGTATAAGCTTCGCTGTATCTCCCTGGGTCGAATAGCGCTTTGGGCCCTGGCTGCTATGAAGCTGGGCATCCCGTTCCCCTGAAAAAAATGCTTTTGCAATGTGCATGCTACCTCGCAATTCCTTTCCTCTTCTTTCCTAACTCAATAGCAAGCCGTTTTGCTCCCAAAACGACCAATTGTGAACTCTGATTCCTGTGGGTCTCTGGGTATGCTAACGGTGTGGGGCTGAAATGTCCCCAGTATGTGCCTGGTCCCTTCCAGCTGGATATCAATGTGAAACAATGGGGGGGGGGGGTTTAAAGGGAGGAAAAGGGGGGCCCCCGGAGCCATGCAGAATGCATTCTCAGCAGACCTGTCCTTTCACACCTCGCAACCTATTCCCCAATGCAGGCATAGCGACACCAGCAACACGCCCGTTCATCCTGGTACATCTAGACAGAAAATGCAGCACCACTGGTACAGGTGGTTTTTCCACCACCCTTCTCCACACCTTGTCACCCTAGCACTAGAGGTGTTGCCCGGAAGGTCCGGGGCCTCCTGCTGGACCTTTTGCACAACAGTCAAGCCTGGTGTCTCACGAATGAGCAGGGTTCATAAACTAGACATATAATTGTTTGCATGCACGTTTCTTTGCATCCCTTCTCCCCGCCCCCATTTTTCCTTAAGTTAGGTATTCGCTGTGGCTGTCACTCCTCAGTGAGATGTTACGTGAGAGGTGATGACATGGGACATGAGAGATTTATTGGTTTTGCTGCTGCCCCGGGATGCAGTTTTCTGCGGCCCTCACAGGAATGTATTTACGTTTCTGTCACTTCAAAAATCACATCCCCTTAAACCCGTACAATGCTACTTCTGTTTTGCTTTCAATCTCCCTAGATGAGGCAAGCAACGGTACACCAGAGGTGACACGCAGCACTACCGCCCGGGCTTGCCCCCCGGGCCAACTCGCATGTCGTGCCATAGGACCACTGCAGCGGGCCGTGTGAGAACCTTCCCGCTGCTACCATAGCTTATGGATCTCATACAGGAGCAGCAGGGCTCAACAGGGGAAAAGCGTTCCAGGGAGTACCCGCTGAGACCACAACAAAGAATCAGGGAGCTGCTCTCCCTGTTAGGGAATGTTTTGGGTTATGCCGCTTGCGGATGCAGTGAATGCAAGAAATGCCGCAATCCTCCCCCGGAATGATGGCAGTGTGGTTTCCCAACAAACTGAGCCCGAACCAGGGCCCAAAACCTTGCAATGGGGGGAACCCATCGACCTCCTCCCAGCAGCAGGCAAAACAAATTTTCCCCAAAGGGTTTAAGAGACCCTGCCACGGTTTAAACCCTTTAGAAATGCATTCCCCCCATACCTGCCCATTTATGGGTCAAAAATTTGGGCCCCCTTAGTTGTCATATAACTTGTTAGCAATACCATGATCTAACTGTTTAAAGTTATGTTTTATTTCTCCTATGAAAGGGGAGTTTCCATATATCTTGTTTTGCTTTGAAGTCAGTACTATTGTTTGCCATTCATGTCGTTTTTGTGTTTTTTAAATAATAAAAGCAATCCCTGTTATTTACAACAAAAACCCGAGTAAAGTTTATTTGCAAAGGGGAAAGTTTTAAAAAAGGGGGGGGCAAAAAACCTTCAAATTCCAATTTGACGGGAGAAAACTACAAATCTACCGGACATTGTCCTCGGCAATAAGGCTTGCGATGGCATTCCTAACAGTTTCCCTTCACGGAGCCTCCTGGCGGAGGAGTGGGGTCGGGTGTCATCACATTTTGTGGAAGAGCAGAGGTGGGGGGGGGCTAGGTAGGGGCAAGTGGCCCTTGGACTCACAGATGTTGTGGAGGGCCACGCAAGCAGATATCACTGGAAGGTAGTTCTCCTGGGACACGGTTAGGGGAGCTGAGAGGCAGCCCCACCGTGCCTTGAGCCTTCCAAAGGCCCGCTCCACCACGTTCCGACAGCGGTTGAACACCCTGTTGTAAGCCAACTTCCTTGGGTCCCTGGCCCCTCCGTATGGCTTCATCAACCACCTTGACAGGGGGTACGCTGCATCTCCGAGGATGACTGGACCAATGGCAACTCCATTTATGGTGATGGTTGGGTTCCCCGGAACATCCGTCCAGCCTCCATGGCGTGCCACAAGGAGGAGTGACGGAAAACAAAAGCATCATGTGTTCTGCCTGTAAAGCCCAAAGGGCAATATCCAAAAACCGTCCTTCATGGTCCACCATCCCCTGCAGGGAATGGAGAAGAAGCTCTTGCGGTTTACGAACTCTTCCCCTCTTCCTTTTGGTGGCCGCACAGGAATTTTGTCCATCAACCGTGCCGATGCATTGGGGGAAATCCCCGATGGAATCCACCCATGACCTGCAATGGGTGGCAACCAAAAAGCAAACATTACTCCTTTTAAAGTTCACTGGGCGACGTCGGGGTGGGGGGGGGGGAGGAGGGGCGGGAAGGGGGAAGGGTGGTGGAGGTGGGGAGGGCCGTGGTGGCCGCGCGCGTGGCATGGCCAGTGCAGGGGGGTGGCCGGAGCGGTTTGGGCTGAGATAGTGTCACTGGGGGACGTCGGGGTCGGGGGAGGGAGGGAGAGAGGGCGGGGGGGGGGAAAGGGGGGATGGGGTGGGGGGGGGGGGATGGGGGGCCGCGGAGGCCACGCGCGTGGCATGGCCAGTCCAGGGATGGTGACCGGACCAGTTTGGGCTGAGATAGTGTCACTGGGGGACGTCGGGGTGCAGGGGATGGGGGGGGGGGAGGATGTAGAGTACTCCCCTGTGATATCTCCGGGAAAAGTGGGGCCCGGGGTGCTTTTCGCCGCCCCCTCGATGACAATCACGCGTTTTGGAGATCCCCAAGCCGAAGGTGTTTGCCGTTTTGGGTATATAAGCGGCGTTGTCAACCACCACACGGTAATCGCCACTCTCTCCTCCACAGAAAGGGTTGACGATTTTTGTGGCTTTCCTCTGGTGGGACGCAGACGGTGCGATCTCGGGGGGTGGCTTTCGTCATACGAAAGTGGTAGAGCCACTGGTCGTCGTCCCCCTTTGCAAGCACCTTCAGCCCACCATGTCCTCCGCATCCTCTCCCTGACCCCCCCCTTCTGGGGCGTGGGAACGCCGCGAGTATCCTCTCAGAAGGGGCGCATAAAAAAGTCCTCCTCCTCATGGTCATGATGTAGCCTGGACCTCCTCGCTGATCTCTGGCCCACTGTTCTTGCATGGTGGCCACCACTACACCCAGAACCGCGACAAAAGGGGCCCCCGGAACCTGACCAGGTATCGAGAAACCCCGCCCTCCATCGCAAAGCCACGAACAAGCCAGAAAATGGGAACAGGAAACCCGGCCGGCCCCCAACGCACTAGCCAGAAGTGGGGGGTCGGCGGGGGGGGCGTTTGGGGGGGTACCTTGCATACGTGCGTGCGTGCGTGCGTGCGTGACCAGGTATACTGACACAACGCGCCATTTTTTTAAAAAAGAAATCGCCTTTACAGCCATAGTGGGCAGTTTATGCTAATAGCAGGAGTGGTAGGACGGCAACGTGTGGATCTCTGAAACCGCGCAAAACCAGATCAACATAAGACGTATGGATTGAGAGCGCGCATTCGCGGGTCAAAAAAACCGGGAAAAAACCGGCCCGAACCGTCACTAGGAATTCCTCTCCTCGTGTGGAAAGGGCCAATGGTGAGGAAAGCTGGGAACTGCAGAGCCTTGTGTGTCACCTGCTTAGTTTGCACTTTTGTACTTCTTGTGGATTGCTGCTGGGAGAGGATGGTTGATATAGGGGTTACGCTCAGTTCAACTCACCCAACCCCAGAATAAACAGCTAATCAAATTCTTAGCCACAACTGTCTTGGTATTTCCCAAGCACCCTTTTGGCAGAGGTGAGATTTACATTTACTTCACTTAACCCTGTATTAGATGGTATTACATGTACACCTCTTTGTTTCAACTTCTCAGCCATGATTGGAAACCTGTCTTTAGTTGCTGCTGATTATAACTTCCATCATGCCTGGCCATTGACTTTAGTAGCTATGGCTGATGGGGGTTTAAATTCTATAACAACCATAACAAATCTTGCATTCTGGCAGTACAGCCTGGACATCATCCTATTCATGCAGTCTTCACTCTTCTGTGTGAGAGTTCATTTTGTGACACCATTTTTAGTTATAGGGCTTTTCCGAGCCCAGGAATCTTTTCCCCCAAACATATCTAGAGCCTCTTAGTTCCTTACACGTCATGCAGAGAAAAACTGCAAAATCCCAGCACCTGTCAACTCGTAACTCTACCCTCTATATGCAACAACCTCACAAGATGTATGTATAATTCTGCCTGTGCACCAAAGTTTGTGGCACTAAACACAATCAGACTTGATACAGAGGAGCCTGGTCTATCAAGGCTAGCTGAGATAAACCCAAAGTCTCTCATGGGTTCCCAATACCCATAAATTTTAAATGTTTGCAACACTTGTCAGATGAAAAGATGAATTGGTGACTAAGTATATATACAAGAAATTCTGCTATGAATTCTATCAGAATGGCAGTTTGGCCTTCCTCCAAGCCTAAAGTTCCCAGAAATTTCTAGGTAGAATAAATTACTGTAGGACCCCCATATCCATGAGGGATATGTTCCCTGACTTAATGCAGATGGTGAAAAACACGAATAACGTATCAGGCTTGACATGTTTCTCTCCACCAAGGAATGAGCATCTTTCTCCTTCCTAAACCAAAAGAAGTGTGTGTGTGTGGGAGATGTGCCAAGGTTTGCGTGCCTCTCTCTACTAAAGGAGTGTCTGTCCCCTTCCTTGGCCAAGAGAGGTGTGTGGTTTTGCAGAGCCAGGCTTCACATGCCTCTCTCAGCCAAGGAAGGAGTGCCTGTCTCCTTCCTTGGCTGAGAGAAGTGTGTGATTTCATGGAGCTGGGCTTCGTGTGTCTCTGAAGCTGAGGAAGGCATATCTGTTTCTTCCTTGGCCAAGAGAGGTGCTGGAAGCCCAGCTGTGCCTCACCATGCGCCTCCCTCGGCCAGCTGCATAGAGCAAGGATCCCGGCCAGCAGCAGCCAGGGCCCTGGGGCAGATCTCAGGTAAGTGAAACTGTAGATACCTGTCACAGTTATGGAGGAACTGCTGTACTACTAAAACAGCTTGGTTCTATGCTCATGGAACTGATACTGCATACTGTATACTCTGGTCCTAAAGTTCTGTGACCACCATTTTAACAACCACTGCGCGCATAACAGTCTCAACTCTCGTCAGGCTGGTCCAGTTGACCAGGGCTGGGACTGTGTGTATCATTCCAGTTGCAAGTCCCACCTCCCCAGGTCAGCCTTACCAATGTGACGGATGATTTTGAGTTGCAAGCCAACAAAATCTAAAGGTCCTCAAGTTCTCCATCCCAATAAATGGAGTCGGATGTTGGCAGAGACAAAAAATTAATATGGTATGCAAAATGGGTGTTTTCATATGGTTTCATAGTGGGACCAGCTTTTCATAAGTGGGCAAGAGTGAATGGAATTAGAAACCAGGTGAGTTTGGTTAATTAAGAGAGATGAGGTCTTGGATTCACTTTTCCCAGCAGCGCTAGAGACAAGTCACTCCTTCTCCTTTGTCCACGAGATGAGCGCCTCTCTATCTCAGCAAAAAGAAAATCAGTTGCTGGCACTGCAAAATTGGTAAACCTATCAATCTCTCTGCTTCATTGGGCACTGAACAAAGGCTTGGCCTGATCAGTTTCATATCTCACTCTTGTCAAATTACCAGCTAGCTCTAGCTGCACTTCTGTGAGAATCTGATGCCAGGTGCTCCCTTTCCTAAGAATCCAATTGATAGACTACCCCTTTTGAAGTACTGAGACTGGCACAGATCCTGGTTAGTTTCTGTAATTTTCTCTGAATGTGCCCCACTGAATGGAGGGGAAGGCCACTATATTTTGTTTTGCTGCTCAGTCGCCCTTCCATTTTGATTAATCTTTTGAATAGAACTTTCCAATGGATGGTGCGTTCTGTGAAGCAGGCCACTCTGCCTCCCACAGTTCTTCATGCCACCCAGATTGTTCCGAGACTGACAGCAGAGGTCCGCTTTGGGATGACCGTGAGACCAAGTGCGAAGAACACAATGCGCCCTGGTAAGACACTCAAGGCCACGTGCTGCAACAATAAGGAAAACCCTCTGTGTGCTCTGATCCTTGTGGTGGTCCCTTCTTCTCCTAATAAGATTGTGAAGCCAGTGCTTGTAGGGTCAAAGTTGTAGCATTTTCTTCATTAGCAGGAACAAAATTTCCATCTGCTACCCCCACTTCAGGCCTCCTTCTTCCCTCTGAGCTTAGCTGCAGTTTTCACATAAATTTAAGCATGAGCATAGGGACAGAATGGGTTTTGCTAGTGTCAACAGGTTGTTGTGAGCTGAAACTATTGTTAATAAAAATATAAGGGGGTGATGACTGAGTCCCATATATGCAAATAACACTCAATTGTTTCACACAAGACCACCTCCTGGTGGAGAGGAAAATCCGTAACAGTATTTTCTCACTAAAGATCAACACAGCTGTCTGTATTCCTGCATGGTCCTTGACTGTATGGCTACAGGGCGTATCGGATGAGTTCATACAACTCTTAAATTTTACCACTGCAGCACCACCTCAGCCCCAGTTGTTGTACACACACTGGGGGAATCTCAAGGTGAGTGGCAAAGAGAAATGCGAGCCCAAATTCTAGGCAGGTGGTCAAATTATAGGTGCAGGAGGCCCAAAAGCTTGGCAACAGTGGCACAGCCAGTGCTCTCCTGAGTGCTTCTGTGGTATTCAGCCTCCTGGCTGAAGTGAGGCAAAGTAACACCAATGGGGAGGGGGGCATGTACTATACCACCTTACACAGCTAAGGTGAGGCATGATGATCGCTGCAAACATCTGGAGGGCCATTCACACTAGGGATTATCAAGACAGCATGTGTAAAACATCCGTAGCATTTCAAAAGCACCTGTTATTGATGACAATCCCCCCACTGGAAAAAGATTACTAGTAAAGTGACTCTTAGTTGAGCCTGCCTTTCAAAGATTTGAAGAGTTCCCTTTTTGAACTACAGCTCCCAGACTTTTCAGGGAGATTGTGGGAGCTGTAGTTCAAAAAGGAACTTTTCCAAGCTTAGCCTCTTTCCCAAGGTAGGGAAGAACTCCAAAGGCTCTTTCTACTAGCCTGTTGTGTGGATCATGTTGATTCTCCAGTTGTGGCTTTTGATGCTGTTGTTACTAGAAAGACACGGATGATAACCAAAAACATCACTTCTCCAACTCTCGGGCGCAAAGCATAGATTCCTGCCCACAAGCACAATCACATACCTCATTTTGTCATTGCATCTGACTTTAATTGAGAATCTCTAATTGCCCAGGAACTGACATGTAAAAGGCTCTTACTGGCTTTGGTGGGGGCCCTAAACAAGGTTATATACTAATTAGAATTCAGACAAAGTGCATAGAATAAACAGTCACAGGAAAGGGAGGGTAGAGGGCTGGAGGTCTTTTGTCCCCTGCCAGGCAGAGCACCGGCCCAGTGGTTGTTAGAGGAATGGAGGGATCACAGTCAGGAAAAGGTCTCTTCCCCTGGCCTTGTGGGGGAGAGCAGTCCATCTGCCCCAGGGAGGCCTTGGCCGGGAGGTCATGTTCAGGAGAGAGGGCTCCAGCAGTGCCTGGTCTAAAGTCTCTTCCAACACACTGCCAACTGGCAGGGAGTCCTCTTTTGCCCATGGCATTATAGTGCTGCTCCAGATCCATCATGCACAGTTGGGCCATCTCAGCAGAGATGCAGGAGGTGGTACGAAGGGGAAGACTGTATTGCTCCACATCTGGGACGTGCCTAGACTGCTTTGAGAAGTCATGCCAAGTTGGCCAAGGGGTTCAAGCACATGTAAGGGGTGAAGATGTTAAGAATGCTGCATGCATATGTGTAGCCTTTGTGCCCAGCCCTGTGAGAGTTATCTACAAGTTATGTGGGAGCATGGAACAGTGATGGCACATATAACAGTAAGCTGCTCCTGTGCAAGCCAGTGAAAGCAAGCATGGGACTGTACATCTGAATTTGCATATGCACGTTCTAACAACTGTGCACAAATATGTACGTTCTAAATGAGTGAGGATCCATGCACACCAATATGGGTGAAATGCATGCTTGTGAAGGGTTCTGGTGATGAGGTCCCAGGATTCAGTTTGTGAAAGTACGTGAAAAGCTATGAAGGCCCAAGATGACAGGGCACTGAGGCATGTGTGTGAGAATACCATGTGTCAGTGTGTATGTCTGAATATGGAAACACAAAGACATGCAGGAACCTCCCCAAAAGTGAGGGCAGTGCACTGCTGTCTCTTCCTGTCACTACCTCCAGAAGAGCAGGGGGAGGGTGAACTGTGTGGTAGAAGGAGGGAGGGAGAGAGAGAGAGAGAGAGACGTATCCACTGCTCTGTCTGTGACTTGACAAACCCTCCAGGGGACCAGCTCCAATCCAGCAACTCTGTCTCTCCAGGGAACCAAAGGATTTGGGGTTTGTGGATTGTGTGTGCTCCTGTGGATGCATATGTTCTGCCTACACTAGACTACTGGCAGGGCAAGTTTCCAGTTCCAGAGCCTGGTGCCGGGACCAGACCAACAACTCCTGTTCCTGAGGGGGATGAGAAGGAGGGCATTTCAGCTGGGCCAAAGAGCCCGGGTCTCACATGACCGAGCAGCACTGGCATGACTTCTGCTTGCGCCTGCTCTGGCCCTGGTCTTGGCCTTCCCCTTGGTGGGACCCGGTGGACTGGAGCTGGCAGGACGAGGCAGTGTTGGCAGAGGAAGTGGCGTAGCTCGGGGTCTCCTGGCTCGGGGCTGCCTGGGACTTTAAGATCCCTGCCTTGGGCTGTTGCTGGTCTCCTGAAGACAAGTCTGGAGGAGTGGCAGGGGCCTTTGTCTCATTCAGCAGGGGCTGCTGCTCAGTGTGGAGATTTCCCAGGACTTCTGACATCTCTTCTGCTGTTATGGAAGCCAGGCTGGCATCTCCACCTTCTTTCAGTTCCTGGTTTGCCATAGTGACAGCCTTGCCCAAAACGGACTGGGCATGCCCTTGGCTGGATGAAAGCAAAACATCAGGAATATTTGCTGTATCTTGGAGTGTTGCATTTGGGACTTGAGCAGGAGATGGGGCTTGATCAGGCAGTGTGGGCATTTCTTCCACATGAGATGGGGCAACCTCCCTTTCTGACTGGGTCTTTGCTGCTTCCCCAAGAGATGGAGGTTGGCCTTCAGCAGAGGTTGACACCTGCTCCACTAGCACTGTCTGGGCCCCGCTTGGAGGTGCCATGCTGGCATGAGGGAGACTGGGTGAGGTCTGACTTGGCAGCGGCTCCTGAGTCTCCTCTGTAAAAGACCCTCCAACCTCTGGCAGAGAAGAAAGGGTCTGCTCCTCCACAGATGGGAATTTCTGATCCTGAAGAACTGGCAGGATATGCTCTTGTTCAGAAACTGGAGTCTCCTTGGAAATCAAATGTTCACCTTCACCCACAGAGGGTGGGCCCTGGCATTGAAGAATACTGCCAGCCTTGGGCAGAGAAGGAATCTGAGCTTCTGGTAGTGGTGTTATTTGGTTCTGCAGTTCTGCTGGAATCTCTTCCAAAGCTGCCCCTTGAGCATCTTGAAGGGAACTGCCTTGATCAGGCAGAGAAGAAAGTGGATTAGGCAGTGAGACGGTTACATCCGGAAGAGACTCTTTATCCTCCATCTCAGACAATTCCTGACCCTCTAGAGTTGATGATACCTGGGAAGATCTCTCTGGTTCATGTAAAGAGGAAGCAACTTCATCTGGCAGAGATGTGAGCTGGTCTGTAGGAGGTGGCAGGCTCGGATCTGGCAAAGAAGTGCTTTGTAAAGAGGTTGGGATCTGATCCAGGCATGCTCCATTAGTTTTATGAAGAGGGGATGGGATCTGGTTCAATGAGGAGTGTTCAGCTTCCTGCAAAGAAGGAGCCACACCCTGTGATGAGGATGGTTTCTGTTCTGAAGAGGAGGAAAAAGAGTTCTGCAAAGATGGTGAGTTTGGATCTAAAAGAGGTTCCTGCACTGAGGATGAAATCTGAGCTAGAAGAGAGACCTCGTTCTCTTGCAAAGGAGGATTCTGGTTCAAAAGAACTGATGGACTCTGATTTGGCAACAACAAAACCACAGGCTCCAGGAGGGGACCTTCTACTTCCTGAAGGGAAGGAGGGATCTGATCTAGAAGGGATCCCTCTGTGTCTTGCAGAGTTGGGACTGTATTCTGAATGGCCAGTGAAATCTGTTCTGATGGAGATGATGACAACCTGGCCTCTTCTGAAGAGTTTGCAGCCTTGGCTTCATGCACAGGAGGGATCTGGTCTGGAAACAATGGTTCTTTGGACAGGCCCTGCAAAGTCTCTGCTCTCTCTCCTCCTTGCCCCAGCACTGTGGCCTCTACTCCACAGGATTCTTGCAGCCCCTCCCTGTTTTCTTGAGTCTCTTGCCCTGATGTTGTTGATTCTGCTGCCAGAGCATTATTAGCTGCTAGGTCTTGGGCATGCTCCACTTTGCTGGCATCCTGGTTTGGCAGATCTTTCTGCCCCGTTTCCACCAGAGTTGTCTCTTTGCCCAGTTCTCCATCCACCTGAAACTTTGAGGAGTAAAGGCAGCTGGTCTCTTCCTGTAAGGGCTTGGAAGGACATTTCTGATGCTCATCCTGTGATGTGGGGGACTCTCCCTCTGGGCCATCACGGCTACCAAGCTCACTTTCCAGTTGGCTTCCTGAAGCACCTGGAGATGTCTCTTGACCTAAACCACTGGAAGGAGGGGCCAGCCCACTTCCCTCGTCAAACCCATTCCCCAAAGCAGCATGCTCCTCACACTCTTCTTCCTTGGGGATGGAGCTCTGTTTCTGCCCAACAGCATCCATGCTGCCCACTTCCTGCCCCAAATGGTCACGGATGACCATCTCTTCCACAGCCAGCTTTCTGTGTTGGGTGGGAGGGGCTTCAATAGCGTTTGGGCTCTGCAGGGGTGGCTTCATGGTAGCAGCAGCTTGTGATCCTTCCTGATGAGGCTGAAGATCGCCACTTTCAATAACCACAGGATTCACCTTGTCATTCACCTTTTCAGGGCTGGATTCACTGCCAAACACACCTTTGGGGAAGAAAAATGACAAGATGTCAAACACTTAGGTCCTTGGAAACTTGAAACTTCTTCAAGCTCCTTTAACAAGACAGGCTACTGAATGAAATCTGGTCCTCATTCACTGATCTTCGAGCATTATCTGCTCCACAAGCCTGTATTGGCCATATACTAATTTTAATCAAAGTTCTCAACATGACTATAGGCCTTTTTGCACTACACTCTTTTAGTGCTATTAATCTCCAGCAAAGAAAAAGATATGACCAACCCTTGGGCCATTTCCACACTATACTGTTGCAGTGCCATTATTCTATTTTCAACATCCTGCGGAATTCTGGGGTCTGTAGTTTAACTGAGACCCAAGAGCTCTTTGGCAGGGAATTCTAAATGCCCCTCCCTAAACTGCAAACCCCAGGATTCCACAGAATGTTAAAAGTGGAATAATAGCACTACAAAACTGTAGTGCAGAAACGGCCTAGGTGTCTTAGCAAAAAGCACTCCCTCCCTGCCAATGCATTTCAGAAAATCTATAATCCCTTCTTCAGGGCAGACTGGGGCAGAGATAAAACACATTTAAGATAAATAATTATAGAAAAACTACAACGGTAAATACCTCTGTAGTTCTCCTATAACAAATTTATTTCCTCCAATTACCTATTTGCTCTGTTACTTAGGGGGGAAAGGCAATATCAGAATGGAAGTGAAAAGAGAAAAATAGGAAGAAATGCTGTTGCCCCATCTATTTTGGGGCCTGGTTCTATCTAGTAGTGGTTTCTGCTTTACTGCCCCACCCCCTGTAATCATCCCTGACAGATTACACCAGACAGAACATCACTCTTACAAAGAAATAAGGCTTCCCCGACCTATTACAGAGAATTCTGGGCAGAACAATCTGGAGATCTGAGAATTCTGGGGACACACAATCAGAATTCTGGGTGGGCCCTTTATCATCACTCTGCAGAACACCTTCTCCTCTCAGCCTTTTAGGACAACTGTACTGCCAAGGCAGATCTGGAGAAGAATCCTCTGATGATGAGCTGCTGTGAGGAACCTGCAGATTCCATGGAAACCTTTCAAGGACAGCCAGGAACAGCTATCCAGCAATTTTTAAGCACCAGCAGAAGCAGACAGCTGAGGAGTACTGCGCTGGGTCATGATCTAGCGCCTAAAGAAGGGTTGGGTTGGTTGGTGGGTTGATTAGCCTTCTGTATACCAGAATCAAAACACACGGTGAGGCACAGCAACTTGCAAGGTTATGCACAGAACGAGAGGTAACTGCATTCTGCTGGACTCGGGCATTCACTCTGGAAACAAAGCATGTGTAGAGCAGAATCTGTTCCTTCAAATCAAAGCAGCCTGAGCCTAAACAACTGCCCACGCTAATGAGCCAGGCCAGAGTGTAAAAATTTATAGGATCAGTTCAAACCCTATGGGACCCCTTTGCCTCACTGACAACTGCTGAAGTTCAGGCTGTAATATCGTATCTTCCAACCGTTCCAATTTGACAGGGACAGTCCTGATTATCATAGAATCATAGAAATGTAGAGTTGGAAGAGACCACAGGGGCCATCCAGTCCAACCCCCTGCCCTGCAGAAGAACCCTCAAAGCACTCCTGACAGATGGCCATCCAGCCTCTGCTTAAAAACCTCCAAAGAAGGAGACTCCACTACACTCCGAGGCAGTGTATTCCACTGCCGGACAGCCCTGACCATCAGGAAGTTCTTCCTGAGGTTCAGGTAGAATCTCCTTTCCTGCAGCTTGAATCCATTGCTCCTTGTTGGGAGCCACGTGGCCACTCCCAAAACTGCAAACCCCAGGATTCCAGAGGATATTGAAAGTGGAATCATTGCGCTATAACAGGCTAGTGCAGAAATGGCCCTGGTCTCTGGAGCAGCAGAAAGCAAGCCCACTACCTCCTCTACATGGCATCCCTTCAAATTAATCCTCTTTAGTCCTTTTTCAGGACTTTTTTCAGCTGTATTTAAAATATTGCATTTTCTCTCTCCTCCTCTCACTTCCCCCCTTTGTCCCTGGCTTGTTCAATTGCTGCAAACTGAATTCAAAGAGCAAAAGTAATTTGCACTTGATTTACTCAGCATGGGGGACAGGAGAGCAGAATCTTTCCTGTAGGCTCTGACAAAAGCAAAGTGTTACAGCATCTCCTAGCTTCTGCTCTTCCTCATTTATAACTGTTGCCATCCTGACCTGCTTGGCCATGTGAGTCCTGGTTTCCATTCTATGCAGTACTGGTCTTGGCCAGCTGTACTGAGGACCCCCACATGCAGCAGAAAGAAAACCAGCAGCTTTCTCTTAGAGTAAGCCAGAGTTTGGCTTCTGGAATCCCCCATGGCACCTTTCAGTGCTTCAGGATATTGAGAGATGGGTGTTTTAAGAGTTCATACAGTCTGCAGAGATCTATGTCTGACCATGTCTCACTACACTACTATCAAAAAAAGAGTCTTTCTGCCATCTCTACTTTGGATCTCAATCTGGAGTGAATCCTCTTGAAACTAGTGCCACCAGCAGTTAAAATATTGGATAACATAACACTTGGGAGATCTAGCTTCAAGTCCCCACTGAGTCTTGAAACCAGTGGTAGGCTTTGGACCAGTCACTCTCTCTCTCTCAACCCAAAACATTCCATGGAGTTGTTGTGAGTATAAAATGGGGAGGAAAAAAGAAATGTGTTCCATATTGAGCTCACAGGAGGAAAGATAAGATATAAATGTTAACAAATATACTAGATATTAAGCATTCATTCTACTTTTGTCAGTCATGGGGTGGAAAAGGGAGTATGTATTTTTCAAGATATTTCTATATTGCTTTTCCTTCCAGATATCCTGTAAGTTATGTAGGATCCTGTCACAGCTTACCAACACAATTCTCTTTTCTCCTACTCTTAACCACCTGATGTCCCATAAAAAAAGCCTACCCTGTCATATCCAAAACATCCAAAGACCTGCTTCTCAGTTAAAGATGTATGCTTTTCAATGAAACATGAGATTTTCAGGATGCCAACTTCCTTGCCATTCCACTCTAAAGTTTATATTTGTGGGACAATGCACGCAGGCCTACTTAGGACTTTTGACCTTTGCCTTCTTGCTTCTGCCGGACAGCAGAAGCCTGGACCATGGACCTTGGCTATAGTCCATCTGCGTACCTGGCCTGCTCCCTTACTCAGCAATAGACCTTGTCCCTTGCTAATACCCACCATCTCCTGACATGTCTCCATTCTGCAGTTGCTCTTTGGCCGCTGCCCTCACAGGTCTCTTGGGTGGGACAGGAGCCAACTCAAGTCTGGACTCAGGGCTACTTCTCCCTGTAAGGAATTCATTAAATCAGATTCAGAAAATGTTGCCAGACCCATTTAGGGTCCTAAGTCCAAGGGCTCAATAAGCCTTCTGCTGATATCCCCTAACTGGGGTTTTCAAAACAAGAGAGTTGAAAAGTAATGTCCAAGCCACAATACATAGCTGGGGGTTGATCTAGTTTGGGAAAAATCTTGATCTTAAGTGTGCTCTGGTGTCAGGGGCAGGAAAGAAGGAAAGAGGTGAGCTCAGTATTGGTTGAAGGATGGATGAAGGGTAATGTTATCTGCTTAGTTAAAATGAAGAAGGTGAAGAAAAAAACAGGGATACCATCTTGGGATGGGCTGAGTGATGGCTGAAGATGGGATAAAGGTTGCTTAGATAGCCAGTCCTTCTAACATCTTCATCACAGACAGCAAAGGAGAAACACAGTTGAACCAAACTGGAAAATTCCCATGACTGTGTCTTTATCTGTATTCCCTTCAAGACTGTATCAACAAACAAAGAGGTATAAAGAAGTCCAACCTTCCTCACCTGCTGTTTCTTAGAACAAACATGAATTAGAGATAGCATTCATTGCAGGTACACCAATCCTCAGAGTCCTTTTAAAGGAAAACATTTTCACCCAGGCATGTATTAATATTCTGAGGCATATTTGAGGTAAACTGCAGAAATCACATTAGGGGAGGACTTTGGGAACTCTTTGGCTCATGGGGTGCAAACAACCTCCAGGGCATTTTTTGCTTTCCACAGGATATACAAATCCCCTCCCAATGTTTTTACGTTTTTTATGGACAATTTTTTTCAACCCAAAATATATAATTTTTTTCAACCCAAAATATACAAGAATCCTGGAATCCCTACAGGAGCATCAGATGTAATTTTGGAATCCTTCACAAGCAGACCCCTGCTCTGTGAACATGCCACAGATCCAGGAGGTCTGAGCTGGAAGCCACTTCTTGTTGTGATGTCTGGCTAATTCCACAGCCAAAAATGAATACACTGTGGCCTTCTGCAAGGGTGAAAAATTGGCACATAAATCTGTGGCAGTTGCCTAACCATGATTTAGAGATATCACACTCTTTGCACTTGGCTGCAAGAAACTGAGTAAAGCAAAGAAAGTTGAGCAAAAAGTTGTAGCTGAAGTGAGATGGATGGGACTTCATGAGCCACAGGCCATTTCTGTTACAATGCTATTATTCCACTTCCAACATCCTGTGGAATTCTGGGGTTTGTAATTTACTGAGGCCAAAGAGCTCTTTGGCTGAGAATTCTTTTCTTTTTTAAATTATTTTTATTAAAATCTTCAATATTTATAAATACACAACAATAATAGCAATGTTTGATTTACAGTTTTTCCTAAAATACAGTTCTTCTAATATCTTTAGTTTCGATTATAGTACAATTTTGACAAGGATCTTCTATTTAGATTTGCAGAGATTCACCTTTATCTTTAATTAGTTCTTATCTGTATTCTAAGTATATAATATCCACTTCCCACGTTGTCTTGCTTGGTTGACAATTGTACGCTTTAAAGTTTCCTCTATATCTGTACATCACCCTGATGGCTTGCCAGAAACTCAAGAAGGACTATAAAATCATATATTTTGCATGCTTCTTGCTTAATTATCATCCACATTCCCATTCCATTATGATATCGCTTATTGCTTCTTCCAGTTCTGGAACTTTTAACACTGCCCAGCTTGGCTGAGAATTCTAAAGGCCCTTCCCTAAACTGCAAACCCCAGGATTCCATAGGCTGTTGAAAGTGGAATAATAGCACTGTAACAGTGTAGAGTGGAAATGGCCATAGTTAGAATACAGAAGTGCAGTGCACTCACTCAGAAGAGAAGACCACAGATCTATACAAAGGTGTAATTCCTGTTTGTTTCAATGGAATTTGTGCACGAGAAGGCTGAGCAATCCCGCTGCAATAAGGTAGTCCAGAAAATATGCATATGTGACAGATAATGACTTACCTTCAGGAGAAGATGAAGATATTTGAGGAGTCTGAAGGAAAAAAAGAAAAACTTTATGGCAACAATCTTCAGAGAGATCACAAGTGAGCCAAATGTGTTTGCTCAAACTCAATTTTTTCTTTATTCATCTTATTTGTATTTTGCATTTCCTCAAAAGATTTCAGGGGGCACAACTGGGGTTCTGTTATTTTTACAATCCTGCAGGTTAAGTTAGATTGACAGTGAAGACATAAGTAATGTTTATAGAGAAGTGAGTCCAGCTTGAAGGACTGCCGCTATGATCAGTGCAAACATGATGGTCTTCTCCTTTGCAAGACCAAAGTCTTCAGATGAGGGAGAGGCCACCTGTGAAACTGCACCAGAACCAAGTACAGAAAACATAGGTTTCCTAGCACCCAAGATATAACCAAGACACTCCACCTCCATTTCACAGAACAGTCTTCCAATGGCTTTTAACATGTCTCCTCTTAAAGAATAAGCTATGGATGAATATGTGACATGCACTTTGTTAAAATAACAACACCAGTTTAACAAGCAAGGTGTTCTCCTGAAACGTACCTGGAGGGGCAAGACTGAAAGCTGACTTGAACATATCATTTCCTTATTCTATGTATGTGCGTGCAATTTATGTGAATTCTGATTTATAAAATCAACATCAGGGGTGAAAAACATGTGGCTTATGGCTCACACATGGCCCCAAAGATCTTCTTTTGTGATCCCAACCTTCCCTTTTCTTGTCAGCTAAATCTAGCTGCAAACCATGAAAACCACTTTAATATGAGAATTTTTGGCTTCGTTTGTGACACTGTAGGTTTCTTTCCAGTCTCTTAAGTTGACTACCACCATGCAAGACTGGAAATTCCCTCCCAGTGTTTTACTGGGGTTCTTGCCACCTCCCCATCCCCTGAGTGAGAGGTCCTATGTAACGTGTGCCAACCCTGGCGTGGAATGGAGAGAAACGGAGGTTTATAGAAGGTGTTTAATCAAGGCATGCAAATAAACAAAACAGTATCACACTTGAGAGGCTCCCCCTCCCAGGTACGCTTAGTTACAAGAAGTTACAAAAACAGATATAAAAGCACAGATACATTCTTAAGATCAGCCAATTCCCAAAATAGCAACATCCCTAACGCGACTAACTACTTATTTCTAGTTACTCACAATTAGGTTATAGGCGTAGATGGTCTAAAGGAGAGGAGAGGGGGGGTCCAGGAGACACAGCATGCCTGCCAGCTCGACTGACCCAGCTCTCCCCTCTCTCTCTCTCTCTCTCTCTCTGGGCACATGGCCGCTCAGAAGTTTTATATTTTCCTCCTTGGAAGGATCTGGAAGCCTCTCCAAGGTGCCCACCTCTTTTCCTTTTGGTTGGTCAATTCTCACCTTGTGACCTGTGATGCTGACCCTTTCCTGCTGGTTGGTCAACTCTCACCCTGTGACCCTTGATGTAATCCCAACACCTCATTAACCCTTGGTTTACCTGAAGAGGGAAGTATCTCCCTTTGATAAGCCTAGATAATGGGAAGCCCCATTATCACATCGTTTTCCTGATTTGTTATTGAAATTTGGTCACCAAATCTAATCAGTGCAGTAGCTGGAGGGAGTAGAGCCTATAAAAGGCTTCAGGAGGAGGGAAATTAGCTGCTGGATTCACCTCTGATCTAAATAAATAAAGTTTGCACATATTTGTGTGAATGTCATCACATGTACTATTTATATTCATGTCTTCTACCTAAAACGTAACGGTAATTTTAGTGGGGCTATTTTTTTTTATTTCAATGAATTATATTTGGATTAAGTACAATCATTTTGATACATTTGTTCAAGTGATGCATTTGTACAATTATTAATATTAATATGTGTTGTGTACTGGTTTGAGTGTTGGATTGCAATCCTGGAGATCAGAGTTCAAATCCCTGCCCAACTATCTAAACCCACCTTGGGCAAGTCAGGCCATTTCCGCACTAGACTGTTATAGTGCCATTATTCCACTTTCAACATCCTATGGAATCCTGGGGTTTGCAGTTTCGGGAGGGGCCAATGGCCAATAGCCCCTCCCGAAACTGTAAACTCCAGGATTCCATAGGATGTTGAAAGTGGAATAATAGCGCTATAACAGTCTAGTGCAGAAATGGCCATAGTTTCTCAGCTTCAGAGGAAGGCAAAGGCAAACCCCCTCTGAACAAATCTTGCCAAAAAAGCTCTGTGATAAGTTCACCATAGATATGTCACTGTAAGTTGGAAACAACTTGAGGACACACAGTAACAATGTAATATTTATTATGGTGTATGGTTATTGCACGGGAATTGGGGATGGGGAACAGGAGTATAACAAACTTTTCCAAGATTTTTTTTATTCTTCTTCTGGATAGGTAGTATGTCACTTGGACCTAGACTGAATTTTTCACTTCTGAAGCGAAGTTCATACTGCAGCCTGCTGTAGCTGCTATTTAAACACTGCACCTGCCTTTACTCTGAGAGAGAGAGCCTAGCCTCCCAGTTACATGCAGGAATCATGGCCCGGTTACCTGCAGGAATCATTCTGAGTTCAGCCTTCCCTGAAATAACTACAATCTGCTAGACTACGAGCCACAACCTCTGGACCTTGACCTAATTTCAAAAGCCCTCTGCGAGTCACAATTTCAGACCCTTCTCAAGAACAATCTACGACTTGCTTACCGGCCTGCTGGGCAGGGGGGGTGGGAGGGTGGACGCAGGTGGAGGCTTTACAGGAAGAAAAAGGAATGAACTTGCTCACATTTTGGTCTGGCTCAACCACACCCACCCTGCAGTGTGTGGCCCGCCCTCAACAAAAACAAAGGTTCTCCACCCCTGCTTTACACCCTGAACCAGCTCATTTCATACAAACAGACAAGCTTGACCCATATACCCCATATCCTGTGACAGACTGATCTTTGTTAACCACTCTGTTTCAGTAGTGCTAATCTTTCTACTGATACTTTGAGCAAATGCCTGCCAATATCCCCTGCTCAATCCCCGCCTCCTTTTCCTCCTTCATTTGTAACTTCCCCAGTCCATTTTATGTTCTTTTTAAAATCTTTGTTCCATTCATCCTTCACAGATGACTCAGTCATTTGCCTCTCAAGCCACATAATTGCCTTGTTGTTTTTTTTAAAGCAGGGGAAATATTTTCTCCCCACACAAAACTTCACTCTCCTATAGAGTCCTCTTATTTCCTTCTGAAACATCACCTCAAAGGCACTGGCCTGTGTATAGCAGGTATGGTAGGCTGCTGGTTGCTACTGCCAGGGGAACAAATAAAAAACAGGTAAAGGGACAAAGAAATGTGGCAAGGAATGCTATTACAGACTTTCTCTTGAAATCTAACTAATCCTCCTATTGGGGCTCAGCTTGGTCATTCTTTTTCCTTGTAATGTATGTCACGGTTCACTTCTGGAGCCATCTGAAGAAATTTGCTCCACAGCCAGATTCTGAAGCAACTCTGCCTAAGCCTCATGTACGTGCCTTCAAATCTCCTGCCTACTTATGGCAACCTCATAAATTTCATAGGATTTCCTTAGGCAAAGAACACTCAGAGGTGGTTTTCCCAGTTCCTTCCTCTGAAATATAGCCTACAGCACCTAGTACTCACTGGTGGTCGCCCATCCAAGTGCTAACTAGGGCTCACTCTGCTTAGCTTCCAAGATCAGACAGGGTCTGGTGCCTTCAGGGCATTTAAGCCCTGCCTAAACCTTAGTTCTGCTTAATTTAAGCTGGCTGATTCTGAGAGTTGTAGTCTAAAAAAAGTAAATTTTCCCAGTTCTGCCTTCCCAGAGGCTCCTGGATCACAACAGAATTGATATTATCAGGGAGGGGAGCTGAGAAGCACTGACTCACTGACCAGTCAAATTTCTCAGCTGGGAGTGGCAATTAGTCTGAGACAAACGAATGGCAGTCAATTCTACCTAAACTGCTTTTGTCTCACAGAAACCTAGTAGGATGATTCTTAAGTTAGTGTACCTAGGAATCTTGTCAAACTGATCTTAAGCAGATTTACTCAAAGTAAGCCTTCCTTGGTTCATTGGGACTTCCCTTCCTTATGGCTGAAGCCAATATGAGAGGACTTATAGCTGCTTTGCATACTCCAGTGAACTGATCAGCTGCACATATTGCTCATATCAATTTGGAAAGTTTAAAGACACAACTATGTTGCATTGGTGCTTTTTTTCCCAGTAAGATAACCAGGATGACCAATACTGATACTGAAAAATCTAAAAAAGGTTCTCACTATGAGTGTATCCAGAATAAATACTGTAACCACAGCCCTGAACCTTTATCAAAGGGGAAACCCTGTGTTCCTTTGAATTTTTCTATCAAATGCTGAACCAAGAGTCCTTTTAGATGCTAAATTACAGCAGGAATGGTCCAAGACCTAAACCCCAAATCTTTTCAAATGCGCCTGGTAAATCTATTAAAATGGAGAGAAAAAAAGAAGGGCTACAAATGCTGTAGGAGAAACATCCACATGGGTGAGTTTAAATTTGGAAAGTTTTTTTTTTTTTAAGTTTAAAGATGACCAAATTTTCATACATATTCCCTGCTTGCCTGGTAATACAAAGGCAATGCTAACTAGTCAGAGCTATCCCGGTGGTGGTTCCTTACAAGCTGATCAAGCTTCCCAGGACTTTTAGGCGACTTAGTTTTTTTGCCCAAGATTAATACTGAAGCAGACCAGTACAGAAAAAATCCTCCATCAATATAATCATATTAGCGTACATACCTGGCATTGCCCGGGATTTTATTTTCTCATAGGTAATACTTGTTAGAAAGATTTGAGAGTCTGTGTCTCTGATTCGCCAAACTGTCTTGTCCAATACCTGTAACTTTTCCCCATATTCCCCAATCAAATCTATAATCAGTTATTAACATACAGAGGTTGGGTTCCTGAGGGAATACACTGCCCTTCTCCTTGCTGCTAGGTCTCATCTCCATAGCAACCAGCCTATTCTCTTGCTGAGAATTCTAAAGGCCCCTCCCTCAACTGCAAACCCCAGGATTTAAAATTTCCACAGGCAGCCAATCATACGAGGTCTTTGCCTCACACAGCCAATCATATGAGGTTTTCATCTGCCTGACACAGACAAACAAACAAACTTTGACTTTTACATATTAATAGATTAGGCTTCTTAGCTGGTAAAGGCTTATGCCTATATTGTTAATATATCCGTATGACTATCATCTTATCTAAATTATAAATCAAAAGCCTTTTTATGGGAACTCATCTCACCCACCCCCTTTTCCTGTCTTCTGTCTAACTGGAAGGTTTTTTGCAGAATTGGCACTGGCAGGATGGTGAAGAAGGAGGGCTGGAGAAATACAGACTTTCAGTGCTGGGCTGCAGCAGTGTGTCTGCAGTAAACAATGCAATAAAAGTTTGACCCAGGAAAGAATGGTATTGTAGGGGATCCTACCCTGCTTACCCACAAGAGACCATGTAAACAGCTGCCTCTGTAATCACTTACTGAGCATGTATGAAGAGCAAAATAAAAATAAAAGAGGAAACAAGATAGGCTGCTCGTCAGCTATCCTGGCATGTTAAACAAACATTATCTATATGTTTCACCACCAAAATGGAAATCGTACAATAAGTGGAAGCTATTGAAAGGGGAAAAAAATCATCCCAGGATGTATTTTGGAATACGTTTTCAAGAGATCTCTAGAAGATTTAAAATGCTTTTGTTTACCTTGTTTACAATGCTTACCTGACCTGCTTGCTTCATTTCACTTGTTCCTAATGTTAGTTTTGAATAAAAAGTTTGCTGAAAAATGTTGAACTGCTCTTCTTTTTTGTGGTATAACAACCTGCCCTTCTTCTTTCCATGTTATTTCTACCCCTGGTACCAAAGTTTGTGTTAAAGAAGTAAAGCCCAAGGACACATCTACTTAGTTAACTGAGGGTATACCTCTGTGTGTATACGTTTGTGCTAAGACTGGGAAATCACTCCCTCTCTATCGAATAACTCTAAACTGTCAAATAGATTAATGGAGCATATTTTAAATAATCAAACAGTAAACAAACTAAAATCAGTTAAACTCAGTCAATTGGGCAAACCCCCACATGCCTTAATGAAGAGCCAATATTTTGAACTGATGTTTCACCACTAATAGTGAATAAGAAATATGTACATTCCAACAGAAACTCTGATCTTAGCTACATAATCAGTTCTCTTGGCCAAGGATGGTCTCACAAAGGAAGGATGATAATTGTGGCAACTCTCAGCATTTCTTGCTACTGACGATGCTGGCTAGAGCTGTTCAGAGATGCGAGGAGTAAGAATTATCTTATCCTGCTGTGTCAAGAAGAAAGAGAGAAAGCAAACACGATTGGCAGAGCAGATGCTGTTCCTTAGAGGAAATATGTACAAACTTTTGGATCATATCCAAAAGAGTCAACAGTTTCTGATAAAGTTAACAGGGAGACCACTGGCTCTAGGAGTGGATTCTCCATTTTCTGAAAAGAAAATAGGATCGGGTCTACAGTGGATCCCTTTGTGTCTTGCAGAGACAAGATCTGATCTTGAAAAATCAGTGGTGCCTGCCTTGATGGAGGCAATGACATGATCTAAGATCCAGATTTCCAAACAGTTTTGGCAAAACCTGATGGAATGCAGGTAAGCAAGAATATGCACATTAGGGGGGCCTGCAGGAACTGTAGAAGCAACATTCACACAGGGGGGTCTGAATCTGAAAGAGATTAGTGGGTGCTTTTAAAAAAGAAAAAGAAAAAAAGATTAAAGTTTGTGCTACTTCCCCTGCCTCATGGTCTCAGAAAACCAATTCTGTACTTGCTCAGAAATCAGCACTAACAGTTGATGGGTTCATACCTCCCCAGTGCCATCCAGTGATGACTGCTTCACTTCCTTCATAGCTTTCACAGACTCCTCTGGTTGCTTGTGTCCTAGGTGAAGCTCTGGATTATCCAGCTGCTGCATCTGAGATTGGAGACTTTAGAAACAGAAAGAGAAACCCATTGTGAGCTACGTTCCAAAGTTCCCTTGGCAGACTGTCAGGTAATGGGAAGCAAAGCCTCTTGAAGCACGTGGTGGTCAAAATCTAAGGCCTACATCCTTACTGAGGCACAGAGACACCAATCAGAGCTCTCTTCAATCAGAGCAGGGATTTGCTGCCTGAACCATCTTCTGGATTGGTTCTATGCAAGGCTGCTTCTGAAGCATGTTCACATCACCTGCAGTGGTCTAAAATATGACAGTCAGTTAATCAGCTTCCCAAAAATCAGGAGAGAGCAAGTCTGGCAAATAGGAGGCAACCACTGAGAAGGCTCTGTTTCTCATAGCTATTCCAGTGACCTTGAAAGATTAAAATACAGTCTGAAAGTTGTGCAGAGCACGAAAACCTGAGATAATCTATCTCTCTAGCTGTGTCAGGATTTAAAGATGAAAACCAGTATCTTGAACTGGTCCCAATAACCATAAAACGTAGTCTTGTTACAGGGATATTTGCAGCTCTTAAAGAGGGTTGTAGGCTAGCTTTAATAAACGATTTGTCTATTGACCTGGTGTTGTTTAGTTTATTGTATTAATTGTATTTTTATTGTGTTGTCTTATTCTATTTGTAACTGCTTCGAAGACTCCCTAGGCTAGCAGGCAGGCCAGAAATTTCAAACAGATGCAACTAAATTGTTTGAATGGGATGTCAGAGTGGAGTTCTGAGTCCCGTTCTAAATTTTACCCTAAAGGCACCAGATTTTGTCTGATCTTGGAAGCTAACCAGGTCAGCCCTGGTTAGTACTTGGATGGGAGACTGTCAATGAATATCAGATGCTGTAAGCTATTTTTCAGAGAAAGGAACTAACAAACCACCTCTAAATATTCTTTGCCTAAGAAAATCCTATGAAACTCATGGGGTTACCCTAAGTTGTCAGGAGACATGCAGGCACATACACACTTTTCTTAGAGCAATTTGTACTACAGTGCTTTAAAATAATATTCTGTGCTGAACGCTGTGAATTTCTTCCAGGCACAGGAATTGCTATTTGACATTCATCTGGACAAATCCAGGTTGTAGCAGAGGCACAGAAAGAAATCTAGGGCATCATCAGCTCTGCTGGGATGCCAGCTCTGCCTGGCTTTACTTCTGCTACAACTGCCATTTCACAGCCATTCCACCAGGCTTGAAATGGAAGAAGTTACAGGAAGCATGACCACACTATTCACCCAGCTGGGAGACTAGCTGATTCCTCCTGTTTCAGCTATTTCCTTGCCATTATAAAAAAAACCCAAAAACTTTGGGCTACATGTCTAAAATATATATAATATTAAGAAATGGTGCCCAAGTATTATAATACTTCCTTTCCTTCCCCATTCATTTCTCCTTTTGTGTTATGTCCTCTTAAACTGTGTCTCTTCGCTCAGGAACTTCCTTGCGTTTATTGAGTTGTGAGCTGATCTGAGAAACCTTTGGACTGAAGAAACTAACTAACTAACTAACTAATCTCTCTCTCTCGGGGTGGGGGCATATGTATGTAAAGACCCCCAATTTTACAGAGGACATCAGGAGTCTTCCTTGTCCTCCTTTTACCCGATCTAGTCTTCCCTTTCCCACTGCCTGTGGGATGCTGCTGGGAGAGGGTGATTTATTCCTCAGGAGCATTGCTGACTCATCATTCAGTTCAGCTCCCCAGTCCCCATCCTCCTTTACTTCAGCTCCCTCAAGCCAGGCAGTGGTTTCAGGCTTCTCTGTGGTGGCTTTTTCTTTTTTAGTCTAAAGTATCTTCTCTTCCGGAAAGGAGAAGTCACAGAGGCAGGAGGGAAATGCAACGTGCCAGTTAAACAGCCCTTCTCAGTGTCCCCTAAGGACCTCGGTGCCATCATCAGTTTCTATCTGTGGCTCGAACCAGAATAGCACATTGTTGTTGTTGTTGTCGTCGCCGTTGTTATTATTTATTTATATAGCACCATCAGGGTAAAGAGAACAAGTCCCAGCCTGAAAGGTTTTACCACCTAAAATCTGGCACAGGAGAGAAAGAAGGAATTGGAGGCAGGGAAGAATATGCATCACACAAAGTTACTACTATGTATGTTAAGTTATACCGAGAGGGGGTGAGGTGTGTACCCCCCTTGACTATTTTTGGGGGGGCTCTTTTCCCCAACCCTTCAGATACATAGATCTACACTTCCCAGAATCCCCAGCCATCACAGGACACCAGGCTGGGGAAGATTGTACTAAGATAAGGGTTTGGGTGGGGGGTGGGTCCTTCCAAAAGCTTCTAAGAAAAGGTTAGTTTTGAAAAGAGATTTAAAGCAGTGCACTTTAATTCATCTGAAGGGAGGGCAGCAATTTTTTTTCAATGTGGTAAAGACCAGCATCATATTTGTGTCCACTGGTTGCAATTTTTTCTTTCTTTCCGAGAAACTCATCAGCAACTGGCTGCCAATGGCTCGGAGACCAACAATGGTCCAAATACCACCATATTGACTAGCACTGATTTAAAGGGATTAAGAACATGGGAGCATCATAGAACTGTTTTGAGAAGCAGTCCCAGGCATATGGAGCTGGAAATAAGGAAAGGACAGAGTTGTTTGAAGGAGCAGGAGACCTTTGGATAGCTGAAGTGGTGGGGCTGGGGAAAGGAAGGTCACAAGCAGGGTTCTTTCAATGTCGGTTGTACTACAGGTATTCATTTGACGTTACACCACAGAGGTGGCTCAAACTGAAGGCAGATTGTCAGTCTCCTTAAAGCATCATCATCTAGCCATTCACTGGCCAGGCAAATAATTGCCTTTGAAAGTTGTGAGCCTTTGTATGCTCTTCAAACAGACACTCTGCTTCACCTAAGAAGTGACTGTTTCTCAGCGCCAAACTGGGAAGCAGAAAAATCCTCTGAGCCATTATCAGGGCTTGCCTGCCGCCAGCCCACCATCACCTACGACACACCCACCTGGACAGATCTTCTTCTAATTCTTGGATGCGAGTCTGTGCCTCCCAAACCGTAGACACGTGATCACTGTCATCAGTGGGTGCGGACATTCCCTCCATCAGCCACCGATCACGCAGGGATTTCCTCTAAGAGGAGAGACAGAGAATTCCTGTATCAGCTATCCTGGATCAGACAGGCATGCGATGGGGACACGTGGGCTGTCAGAACGCATCAAGACCAGACGATCGACCTTCAGCCAGACACACACGCACACATATACGCACAGACATGCATGTCAAGTGTTCAGTCCTAGGCACGTTCAGAACAGTTCTGCCCATACATCCATCGCCGTGCAGACACACCTATTATACATAAAGCTACGTGGCCTGAGAGCAGATGCCAAACACACCCACTAGTACAAATACTCCACCATAATGCTTACAGAGTTTCCCTCCCTTCCTTTCTCTCTCACTCACTCACACGCCCACCATCCACGCTAGCCAAGCATTTGCACACAAAGGACCACGGCACTGGAGGTTTGATTCCCACACCCCAATTTTGAGGTGCACAGGGAAGTGCCCCTGGTTATTTGCACATGGGAAGCTGGGGCTCATTTGTACAGAATTGGAGTGGCCACCTTATCAAGCTATGGCTACTTAGCACATGTGGGAGGGGAAATGTCTGTGTGCAGGAAGATCCATGACCCCTGCCACTCCCCTCTTCCTCAGCCCTACTGAATGAATAGGTACCCTTCCATTCTGGAGACCACAAACTGCTCCCTCACCGAGCTCGCGGTGCGCCCCCTCAACAACGCTGGCACCCACACGCACCCCTTCCCCTCTCTTCTTCCCGCACCCTCCCACAGCCGCCTCCCTCCATCCTTTCTGGTCCATCCATTCCTGCATCCCTCGGGGGAGGAGGGATAGTTTTACCTTGAGGCGCTGGGCTCGCAGTCTCTCTTCCTCCAGTTCCCGGCGGGTGGCCAAGATCCGCTCCTGCAGCCGCCGCCGCTCCTGCCGCAAAGCGAAAAAAAAGAAGAAAAAAAGAGGGGCCGGAGAAGGTGGGGGGGCGAGGCGAGGCAGGAGCCGCCCTGCAGAGAGAGGGGCGGACAAAGGGCCCGCCGCGGAGACAGGCAGGGCGGGACCGAGCCCACGTGGCCGGCGGAGAGGCGGGCGAGGCGAGGCGGGCGCGCGCGCTCTCTCGCCTGGCCCACTGCGCCGCCGAGGAGGAGGAGGAGGAGGAGGAGGAAGAGGCGCCTTCGCCCTGCCAGCACCCGCCGCCCTGCCACCGGCCGAGCCTGAGGGAGCCCACCTCCGAGGCCGGCGCTGGCTCCTCACAGCCGCGCCTCGTTCCGAGGCTCCGCTGCGCCTCGCCCGCCTGTGGCAGCCCTGCTAAGCGGCCACCCCTTTTGCCTTCTCCCTACTCCCGCCAATTCTGCCTCCTCGCTTCAGCTCCTTCTCTCGCACCCTCCCGCCTCCACAGGTTTTTTTTTTTTAAATAATAAAGGCCATGGACAATACCAACCCATCCGCTCCGTCGGAGGGTGCTGCGACTGTGGCAGCGCTTCACCCTTTTAAAGGCCGCAAGAAGGATGGCCGCGGGGTGGGGGAAGCCGGGAGACAGCCCTGATGGCAAAGGCCCTGCCCTCTTAACTCTCCCCACGACAGTTTGGTGTCCGTTTGATTTGGGATATTTAAATAGGGGGGAGAGAAGAGAGAGAGAGACTTGTTTTCCACACTAGACCGTTGTAGTGCTATTATTCCACTTTCCACATCCTATGGAATCCTCCCTAAACTGCAAACCCCAGGATTCCATAGGATGTTGAAAGTGGAATAATAGCACTACAACAGTCTAGTGCGGAAATGGCCTGTCACCCACAGAATGAGAGAGACCCCAGGGCCATCCAGTCCAACCTTCTGCTGTGCAGGAACACCCATCAAAGCATTCCCGACAGATGGCCATCCAGCCTCTGCTTTAAAACCTCCAAAGAAGGAGACTCCACCACAGATTCCACTGCGGGACAGCCCTGACCATCAGGAAGTTCTTCCTGAGGTTCAGGTGGAATCGCCTTTCCTGCAGCTTGAATCCATTGCTCCTTGTCCTAGTCTCTGGAGCAGCAGTAAACAAGCTCGCTCCCTCCTCTATATGGCATCCCTTCAAATATTTAAAGATGGCTATCATGTCCCCTCTTAACCTTCTCTTCTGCAGACTAAACATCCCCAGCTCCCCAAGCCGGTCCTCATAGGGCATGGCTTCCAGACCCTTCGCCATTTTGGTCGCTTTCCTCTGGACACGCTCCACCCACCATGCCTGAGACAACAGCAAGCCATGGTACCCTAGATTAACAGATTTATTGTGATACTTAAACCCACACACTTATTTTCCTAGTGCTGAAGAGGGCTTCACAACAAGAACAAAAATGGAATACTTAAAAAGAAATCCTTAAGATTCACAAGAGAAACATTTCAACAGAAAAATACCAGCAGGAAAGTAAGAACACTAAGTCAGCCAAAATATTTACAATATCCAAAAAGGGGCCAGATTGAAAAACTCTAGAAAAACTATTTTAAAAAGGAAAGACTTGGGGAGTTCCAGGGCACTGAAAAAGCTCTTCCTTCACCTCAGCTCAGCAGCATCCTTCTGGGTTGGTTAACCTGAAACTTACAAGAGGAGGAACTCTAAAGATTATCCCGACAACAAACAGCCAGGCTCTTCTGGGAGAAGGGAGTCGTTTGAATATCCTGGCATGAAAATGTGTAAAGCCATCACAACACTTTGTACAGAAGCCAATGGAAAAAAGGAAAGAAAAAAAAAAACACCCAGGAAGCTAGCCATTCTGCCTTGGAAAAGGTCCTTTTTGGTGCTACAGCTCCCAGAACATCCAAACTGCATGGGAATTCTTGGTGCTGTAGTCGAAGAAGCTTTCCAGACTCCTCAGCAAAACAGCCACGTGCACACTCTATGCAGGCCCCTGCCAACAATTACACTGTTGTGTTATAAAACAATTATGGTTTCAAAAAAACCACAATAGTGTTATAGGCTCTTATGCACAAAGTGCATGCCACAACAAATCTGTTTGTTTCTTTAAGGTGCCATCAATGACTAATAATCCTCTGGAACTTAGACTGGTTTGCTAAGGTCCATTTTTATTTTTATAAAACTGTGAGCGCCCCCTGCACCCAGATAAATCAGATCCTGTGGTGATCTGGTGGTTTTCCTGAATTTTTCTTTTGGTGTGAGACCATAGTAGGAGGTGTGAGTCTGCCAGAGGAAGCAAAGACGTGGAAGTTGATGGGATTGTTAGTGAAGGCCCACTTGAGGAGAAATAATCCCTGTCTGCATGCTGAAGCTGGATAGTTTGCACCTCCGTAACTCCCTTCAGTACAAACAAACTAGTAGCCAAGCTCTTCCTGCCATTTTTCTGATTTACAGAAATGATTATTACAAGTAAGTAACTGCACTGGCCAGCACTGGAGGGGGCAGGTGGAAATTTCCCTTTTACTTTTCCCTTGTCAACCGAACGCTGGAGAGGGTGTCAGCTAAACATTTGCTCCCTTTGTCAGCACAGCTGACTCTCTGACTCTTTACCCTCTGACTCTTTACTGAATTAAGGCTGATTTTAAATACCATGTTGCAAACCACCCAGACAATTTTTGTTAGAAAGTTGACTAGCAATGCAATAAATAAAATTATTAATAAAAGTGAGAGAGGTATATCTAGCTGCTGTTTGGGGATCCATGGTTATACTCTGATGGCTGTCTCCCTCAGGTGTTGAGAGGGTCTGCTCCCTCCCTCCCTCAAGCAAAGTCCGCCCTTTGCTGCTCCGTTTATGCCTTCTATTCCCAGAGCCGTTATGTAATGCTGCCTCCCTTCAGAGCTTAGGAAACTATCATTTTTGGATTACAGTTTGCAGATCTGCCCAGCGAGCATGGCTATTGGCCATGCTAGGTGGGGGATGCTGAGAGTTATAGTTACATTTTCCTAGATCTGCTTTCTCTTTTGAGGGGGAGCTCAGCTACATGGCTAAGCCCGCTTAACCTGGAGCAAGATCCACTGAAATAAACAGGACCTATAGAATCATTCTCATCTGTTTTTATATCCTGCCTTTCTCCCAAAACTGGAATTCAAGGTGGCTTACGGTTTAAAAAAAGAACAATACAGCTAAAAACATATATTTCAACATAAAATGTGTTTTACAGAAAAGTTAAAACTATACATACAAAAAGTGAGTATTAAAATGGAATTAAGTGGAATTATTCTCAACATTAAAACAATTGAAGCCTACAGTAAAAGACAAAACACACTTAAAAAGACAAAAGCAATTGAAAACATTGAAAAAATAGCACTCTTAGCCCATGCCTTAAAAACTTTGTTTTTAGAAGCCTGTGAGAATAAAAAGGTTTGTCTGCTAATGGATTATTCTCTTAACCTACTGGAACCCATCACCTATATCAAGGGTGACAATCATGCAGCCTTCCAGGTCATGGACTGCAAACTCCCACGAGCCCTATCAAGTGTAGCCAATGGAGAAGAATACTGGGAGTTGCATTCCATCATCTGGAGGTCTGTATGTTTTCCATCCCTATGCTGGGGAAACTAAGCCCAAGTATCTGAAACTTAATAGAATGCATGCTTTGAAGTTCTGAACACTTGGACCCATAGGAGGCCAGCATTATCTATTATGAATGAAAGGATTTTTCCAGAATCTGACAAAGAAGCTCCTTTCTACATAGTCTATTTTCACCCATCTCTGCCATCCTCATTTTCTGTCTTGCTGGAAACTTTGTAGCAGCATTGGCATGGAGAAGATGATAAAAAAGGGCTGTCAGGTTGCAGCAGTTTGCAGTAAACAATAAATTTTGAATTGGCAAAGAATGAGATTCTGCTCTACCTAATCCTACTATAGTTGTGTGTGCCTGTCTACAACATGCAAGATAGAGCAGCTGCCTCCAGAATCTCTTACTAACCATGTGTGAAAAGCAAAACAAAGATGAAAGGGGACAGCAGATAAGCCCGTTTCACCAGCTACCCCGGTACGTTTTCAAAAGCATAGAACTATATGTTTGGCTACCAAAATGGAATTCAGAAGAAAAATGGAGGCTAGTGAAAGGAAAAAAAGAAAAAAGAAAAAAAATCCCCAAATGTATTTTGGAAAAATCTTTCAAGCGCTCTCTAGAAGGTTCAGAATGTTTTTTCTACATATGCAAGGCTTATCTGATCTTTTATTTCACATGTATGTATTGTTAGTTTTGCATTAACAGATTGCTGAAACATAGTGAGCTACTCTTCTTTTTTGTTATGTAGGAACTTAGCCCCTGTACTTTCTATGTCATTTTTGCCTTTGGTACCAAATTTTCTGTTAAGAACAGTAGCGTCCACAACACTTCAGCTTCAAATATTTGTATTTAGAGATGTCAGAAATGGAACTACAGACATTACACATGCAAAGTATGTGCTAATCCAAAGAAGGGGGTTCGCCCACAGAAATGTTGCTGAAGAGCAAGATGCTTGCTGAGTCCCACTCCATATATAGAAGCTCACTGGACTGGCAGTTGGAAAGAGTACTTCAGCCGTGGTGACAGGACATCTTCTGTCATACTGGATGGGCTAACTTTAGCAGAGGCTAATTTAGGAGGTTCAGAAAGAATGGTGGAGGAACGATGTCAGTACTGCCTATGCCCCAGCATTCACTGCTTAAAGCAGCTGTTTTACTCAGATTTCACCCTGCCTGCAGAACTTTCCCCACCTTTCACTAGAAAGCAAACTAAAGCAGGTGCCTCCATTGAGGTTTATGGGGTGGTGGGTACCATTAAGGATGAAAGAGCCAGTGATGTATTTAAGTCTTCTACTCCAAGTCTCAAGTCGAGTCTCAACTCTCTACCTTCAGGTCTCAAGTCAAGTCTCAAGTCCTTACAAGTGACTTTCAAGTCAAGTCTTGAATCAAGTCTGGGAGCCAACTTTGCACCCCAACTTGTATTCCAAAATTTCTGGACAGAGTCAAATAAAGTCAGTATTAACAATTTAAGTAGAACTGACCCTCCACTTTTGTGAGTTTGCCATCTGCAACTCTGGAAGTGGGGAACAGGAATCTGCTCTTGGGAGAAGTTTTAGAAAGCTCCTCCTATATGAAGCAGGGACAGGCTACCTCACTTCAAGCCCATTTGCTGTTCCCTCTGAGAAATGAGTCCACACTTTGGGCTCAGGACAGATCGTCATGTGACCAGCAAGTGGTAAGGCTTCCGGAGGAATGTGCTGTGTTACTGAACCAAGGGCAGCAAGTCACTCACTAAGAATATGCAAGTCTCAAGTCGAGTTGAGTTAGTGTGTAATTTTACCAAGTCAAGTCTGAGTCGAGTCACTAAAGTGACTTAAGTCTGTCCTGAGTCAGAGTTAACTGACTCGAGTCTACATCATGGAAAGAGCCAGTTGCACTCAGTTTGATGGACAAGGCACAACCCACCAGAATGTTCCTCTTGAAATGGAGAGAAAATACTCAAGAACAGGGCAGCCCCCATTAAATGAGAATCTCAACAGGAGATCTTTCTGCTCTGATGTTGTGGCCCATGCTAAGGAGTATGCACAGCTGGGAGTTTGTTTGGATTGCCTCAGGCTGGCTCTGCTTCCTCTGCATGCAGGCCTACAGGGCCAAGGAAGATTCTCGCCTGCAGTAGTGACTGGGCATATGAAAATGGGGAGAAGTGTTTACTTTGGATCGATGAATGAATTGCTGAGTACAAGGGCACGATCTCTGAGGTAGTGCTCAGGCCTGTACCTCCATGAAGGCGATCCCTTCTGCGAACAAAAGTGCAGTTGCTGTTTACAGAGTCTATGCATGCGCTCAGGCACCCTGCCACAGACATATGGCTGTGGATGTGTCTGCTGCTATTCACGTCCTCTAGGCTCTTGTGCATTCCTGCTGCTATTTGTAGCCTCCATCTCACCCACCCCCTTGGCCCACAATTCTCTCCCTTTGTGCCCATAAACATCTGCTAAAATATTTCTCGCAACAATAAATGTTTACTACACTTCCTGGCATGCACCATTCATGACAACATCTCCATCTGGATGTGTGCGTGTGAGCGCACACAAGGGCAGCCTGGCTGCATCGCAAGCACCAGTTCAATCTTCTTCTCAATGCCCTCGCCCCCCCCCCCCAGCTTGGGCAGGGCTCCAGGCCTCTCTCCTTCTGTTTGCCTCAGGTTGGAGCAACTGCCTGGTGAATAATTCATTTGTTTCAAGACAGGATGAGCAAAGGAAAGAGAGCTCAGGTTACCTCTGGCTTGCTTAAGCTTCCCATGGAACGGGGAAGCAGCCTGGATTTAGCTCAAACCTGACAATCTGTTGGGATTCAAGGACCACAGCCATTTCCGCCCTAGACTGTTATAGTGCTGTAACTGCAAACCCTAGGATTCCATAGGATGTTGAAAGTGGAATAATAGCACTATAACAGTCTAGGGCAGAAATGACCTATGATTGAGACAGCTCTATTTCATTCTCTCCTCACAAGAGCTACATAAATGGGGGCGAACAGCATATGCCTATCTCTCTCACCTGAACACACTAGCCATTCATTTTAGTACATCCCTGGGAGTCCAGACCAGCCTGGGAACTGGCTGCATCACAAACTCAACAAATCGCAACTAGTCTTCCTACAAAATCTCTTCCTGGTGAAAGCATATGTGGGACCTGAAGAAAGAGTCCAGAAATATCAGCCAATCTGTCCCCTGAAGGTACAATTAGACTTGTAAACAGCCGCTGGAATGGTGGCTTGTTTCAAGTGAGGGCTGGCAGCTAAGAGCAAGGGAATTAACAGAGATGAGATAGGCAGAGTATTTCACATACATTCCTTCAGTCATCCTTACCTCATTTGAGGGTGAACACGTATCCTTCTCACCTTACTCTGAGGCTAAAAGAAACCATTAAATCATCCAAAGAAGTCATCTCTGAAGGAGACACTTTATTGGGAATACCTTGGGTAAGTCACATTCTCTCAGCCTCAGAGAAAGCCAAAGGCAAACTCCTTCTGAATAAATATTGCCAAAAACAAAACAAAACCCTGTCATCTGTCCTCCTTAGGGTTGCCATAAGTTGAAAAATGATTTGAAGTCACACAACAATAAACTTTGATCCTTAGCCAGAACTCTTTCATAGGGCCAGGCATGTTTGAACACCATGTTTGAATTCCATTCTTGGGTTTCCCCAAGTCTTTTATTTACAAATGAATCTTCATTTAGACAACAGGGGACAAGTTATCTCTTTCACTCTATGCCATTTCCTTGATGAAGCTGTCCATCTTGTAAAAAAAATTTGCTTGTGTTGCTGCCATACATTAAGAGCAGACATAACTTCATGTTAGTGTAAAACTCAAACAGCAATCTCAGCAGTACCAACTAGCAACCAGTTCATCTTCTCATGCTGCCTCTGAGATGCAGGTGGGCTGTCTATAAATATTAACTATTAATTCACCATAATACTGTTGCATGCAGTTTACCACCCCACCTGCTGCTTGGAAATCAAATATTAAAAAAAAAACCAGTTTAAAGCAGAAAACAAAAGTTTTTGAAAAGATTCCTGCGCTCCACATTTAGATCACAGCCACCATGGGTTTTTGTGAATTAAAAGACCTGAGAAATCCTGAGAATGAGATTGAAACCTACCATCTCTAGCAGGGCTGGAGAACATGTGGCCCTCCAGAAGTTGCTGGACTGCAATACCCATCATGCCTCCTCACTGGCTGTGCTGGACAGGGCTGCTGGGAATTGCTATCCACATATTTCCATCCTTGCTTTATAATTTCATTTGACCACACAGCACGATAGTCTTCTGCCTCCTGGATAGGTTTGAGGGGTTAGTTGTGCTGTGGAAGGGCATCTGACTCGCCAGCTTAAGGTCTGAGCATGATGGGAACAAGTCTCCAGGCAATTCCACACACTAGCAAGCATTCTGACAAGCTTTTTTGTTTTCATACATGAGCGTGACAAGTCTGTGCTACACTGGAAGCAGATCAGGGGCTCATTCAGACTGATCATCTGTGCCAATTATATTGCACTATTTAATGTTGTTTCTTGACACATCTTGATGATTCTTTGTAACTTCCCATTCAAATGCTGTCCTGACTTAAAAAAGAAAGGGTGGAAGGCAGGCAGGCAGGCAGGCAGCATTTTTTGGGTTCTTTTCCTGCTTGTGATATGAGTTATGTTAGTTATAGGTGTGTCCATCACCTTCACATTCTCCAGTTTCTAGACAGTATTTCTAGATAGCTGGAATCCTAACATGGGGCTTTTTTACCCTATACGGTTATAGCACTATGATTCTCCTTTAACTGCCATGGCCACATCCTATGGAACCTGGGGCTTGTAGTTTGGTCAGAAGCACCAGAGGAGATCCCTGGCATGGATTCTGAACGCCCCTCCCCTGCAAATCCCAGGATTCCATAGGATGCAGCCATGGCAGCTAAAGTGGAATCACAGTGCTATAAATGTGTAGTATGAAAAGAACCCACAGTCTCCTGTCTCTCCCACAATAATACCTTAATTTTGTTTTTATTTTTAATTGTTTTCCTCAAGAGGTACAATGCTAAAGTGATGAACTATAATGGAGCTAGGACTGTGTTTGTTTCTCTAGAGCAGTGGTCCTCAACCTGTGGGTCCCCAGATGTTTTTGGACTTCAGCTCCCAGTAGCCCTGAGCATTGACCATAGTGGCTGGGGCTTCTGGGAGCTGAAGTCCACAAACATCTGGGGACTCACAGGTTGAGAACCACTGCTCTAGAGTAAGACTGCATTGCCCTTCTTCAACATATACACACATAGGCCATTTCTGCACTACACTCTTATAGCGCTATTATTCCACTTTCAACATCCTATGGAATCCTGGGGTTTGCAGTTTTGGGAGGGGCCGCCTGGCCCCTCTCTAAACTGCAAACCTCAGGATTCCATAGGATGTTGAAAGTGGAATAATAGCGCTATAAGAGTGTAGTGCAGAAAAGGCAATACACTCTCTACCTAGACAGTCTCCTCCAATGTCTCAGTTCACATCCTAGTCAACTTGAGTAAACCTTCCACCAATGTCTCCTCACTCTTCCCTACTCTTTCAGCTTCAATCCAAGCTAAAATTGACTAGCAGGGGAGAAGTGAGGTTTCTGAGCACAGGAGTTCACTGTATTATCACAAAGGCTCCAGAGAGTGTTTAAAAAATTAAAAACTTTAGAAAAAAAGCAAAGGGAAAGAGAGGGAAATGATTGGAGAAACACATCTTGAAAACAGGGAAAAAGGAATTAGATATACCTACTTAGTGGCTGTTCAAACCTGCTATTATAGTACATTGATATCACTTTAACAGTCATGGCTGCATTATAATGAATCCTGGAATCTGAAGTCTTATGAGCTATTTAGAAGTCTCAGCCAGAGAGCTGTAGTACCTCACCAAACTGCAAATCCCAGAATTCCACAGGAGGCATTCAGTTTTGCTCACTTGCAGCCTACATGCAGTACAATCTGCTTTGCTGTTTGAGGATTCCATCAGCTCATTCTACTAGTGAAGCCATCCTTTTAATTCCCCACAATATACCTAACCTAGCATGGTCCAGGAACACTGTGGGAAAGAAAAAGGACGGTTAGAGCCAGCCACCTACTTCTGAAACTAGGGTGGCTAAGTGCAAAAGTGGACATGACTCCTACATTCTTAAGAGCTGTGTAGAAGAAAACACTTCACAATTTTATCTTCTACACAACTATTAAAAGTATAAGAGCTGTGTTCTCTTTGTAATTTTTATTTTATTTTATTAATTATAAAGGAAAAGTACAAAAAAATACATAACGCAATAAACATAAAAGTGAAAGAAAAAAGTTAAAACAGAAAAATGCTTACATTTCTATCTCTCTTTAAATCCATTAACACATTTATTCAACGTACTATAAATCATACTGATTATATATTTTTGTTATATGTATCTGAATTTCATTCACATTATACCCATTGTTATTATTTATTCTCATAATTAGCATTTTAAAAAAATATACTATTAGTAATTTCATTCTTATTTCTATCCTTTTCAAACTAAATTTAACCTATTGCTATTACTGAATGTAACCTTATTACTAAGTATGCTGTTACCGAATGTATCCTAAGTATACCCCATCCCCAGAGCCAATTACATCTCAAGTTACTCCACCTTCCAAAATTGTAACTCTTCTTGTGGAGGTATGACACCTTCCTCTTTTATTAATACCTGTTCCACAAATATCTTCCATATTGCTTCAAAATCATTCCCTTTCGTTATTTCTTTTTTTGGCCTGCCCTGTTCTCTTTGTGCTTGGCTATTCTGCTCAGAACAGAGCTACCATGACCGCTGGCTGGTATTGCTTCCCAGCAAATGTACTGGGTCAGAAGGTGGGGGGGGAATAGGATCCTCCTGAAACTCTTAACAGTCATATGGAAGAATCCAGGGGACTACCCCTTACTTCAGAAATGAGCAACTTAAAGCAGCAACCCCATAAATCAAATCTAATAGGGCAGCCATATCATTCCACTAAAGAACAGAGCTGTAACTAGTCACTTCAATCCCTAGGACATCTCTTGGGACCAAGGGACCATAAGGATTCAAAAGGCTGTCCTACTTTCTGAGAATTAAATCATTATGCAAAGAAGTTAATGTACAAGCAGCAGTTACACATATGTTGACCCCATGAGTGTAATGAATAATGACTGGCGCAACTTAGAAACAAAAAAGATTTTGTATCATTAAGGGTCTTGTTGCTGAAAGGCCTGTTTTTCCCGTGCTCAGATAGACTGTTCCGGCTGCTTGCATCTTTATAGTGAGTGAGCTGTGATGGAATGATGCCAAAATTGCCTCAAATCACACACAACCTGCAGTAGCAGGCCAGAGTCACATGGCACCATTATTCTCCTCCCCACCAGCAGGATTCAAAGACTGGATGGCCCCTTACTGTGGCCATTTCCGCACTAGACTGTTATAACACTATTATACCACTTTCAACATCCTATGGAATCCTGGGGTTTGCAGAAGTGCAAACCCCAAAATTCCATAGAATGTTGAAAGTGGTATAATAGTGCTATAACAGTCTAGTGCAGAAATGGCCTGTGTTAGGCTGCAGGAATAAGGTGAACAACACTGGGCTACTGGGCCTAACCTGCCATCTTCAGCAACCCTCCTGAAAACTTATATTGAGCTTTTCGAAAACAAACCAAACAAACAACTCCTCCCACCTTATTAAATCGTCTGTCATAATTAGAGCTGCTACAGAGAAAACTGGAGACAGCTCCTGTACCTTTAATGGTTGGGCATAGAAGAGAGAATTTCTGCAGAGGTTGCCTGACATGCAGCCAGATAACAAGGAAGACCTGATAAAATTCCCTCATCTACACAACCATGAAATGTACAGGAATCCTTTCCAGTTTCCCGTATGGCAACCCTAATCATTACAAAATGGTCAGAAAAATAAGGGTACATCATATGACAGCTGCAAAATATAGTTCATTTGCTTTCTTGTCCCATGTGGGATTTTGGTCCGTTTTGGACATGTAGATACCTGTGTCGAACAGCATCTTCGGCATCAAGGATGCCTTATTTTAGAAGTACTAATCTGACCACTGTGCATTGCCATCCATCTCTCCCCCGCCACACGCAAAATGCAGCCCCTACACAGGCTTTGGAGCTCTGCTGGGACACTCCCCTTCTACAGCAGAGCCAGAGTTCCCTGGCTGAGAACTCTGAGCCCCATCTGAGTACAAGTGGGGCAGAGGGAAAAGGAGAAAACACTTACCATAATGGCTTGCAGGCGCTGCGCAAACAGGGAGCTCTCTGCCATTTTCCCTCTGAAAGACAAACAGAGCCTCTTGGGACGTGTCCAGAGGACATTGGATGCCAGTTGGATGCCAGCACACACCTTTTCTCTCTCTCTTTCTTTCTCTTTCTCTCTCTCTCTCCTTCCTCCCCCAACTTCCGTCTCACATTCTTCCTTGCTCTGATCCCTGCTGCACAAATAGACCACCCTCCCTTCCCCCCCACACCTGACATCTGGTCACTGCACATTCATGTCATTCAGCAACAAGCCCAGGCGTGGTGGGGGAAGGGGGTCTTGCAGACCAGGTCTCCTCCCTGGACTTCCTCCATCCTTCGGCCTCCAGTTGTCTCTGTTTTAGTTTATTTGGACCTTTCCATCACTGAAGGCAGAATACCTTGACAAGACTCAGCTCAGACAGCTGAAAATGTGTCAGAGATGGTAGAAGTTTCAAGTTGCTTTAAAAAAAAAGAATGAGACACTTCCAAAAGGTACCTGAGGCCAAGTCACATGAGTGCTTCTGACTCTGCAAATCTGCAGGTATGATAGGCTCCAGTGGCAGAGGAATGGCCAGTAATGTGCTCAGAAAAACACTGCCTGGATCACACGTCTGCACACTCCTAACATGACTTTCCAGGCCACTGCAGTGGCATGGGCATCCTTGTTCTCTGCGGAATGCCACACACATGTTCCACAGTCAAACCATGCATGTCAGCTTACCTGTTCTCTGGGCCTTTCTAGACTAGATTGCTATAAAGAGCCTAGTCAAAACACTTCAATTGGTTCAGGATAAAGACTACAAGGTCCTTATTCTAGGGAGCATTAACCCCTGACTTTTCAAAAATGTTGTTGGTTGCCAATTTGTTTCTGGAACAGAATACAAATTCAAGGTGATGCCTTTGATCTCTAAGCCAAGTACCTTAGGAACCACTGTTCTCGCCCCAACATATGGTATTCTTGGTTATATATCTATCCAGACAGTCAATTCACATCAAACACTTTGAGATCAACAAAATCTGTTCTTTCTTCTAGAACTAAATATCAAGGAACTAATAAGGGAGAGAAAGAAGGACCCAATGAGGGGAGGGATAAGTTGAACGCTGAGGTTAAAAAAAGACAAGACACAAAGCCCTTGACACAGCAAGGTGAAAAGGTAAAACTGAGAACAACTCAAAGAGAGGATCTGAAAAGGATAACCAATCAAACACAAACACACATGCACACAGAATCCTACCTGATCTGCTGATAACAGATCTGTATACAATACACCTAAAATTACAGCTTAGGGCAATGGACCATAACAGAATGCCCTGTTGGGGAAGAACAACCAGCTATATAAATGTGCTTGCTGGGGAATTTCACTCTTCATCTGAGGTGTTTCTCACCCACTAAGAGGTGTGTAGCAGGTGGGACAAGTGTCAAGGCTTTTTCAGAGAAAGAACCCAGATAATAGAACGGCCTTGTTACCACATCCTACATTCTGCAAGATGTGCTATTTTCATAATTAAACATATTTTTGCCTGGAAAACATAGTTAAAGGCATACTGGTCAGGAGAGGGCCAGGTCAGGCTGACCTTAGACATGATCAGGTCATAAGTTCAGAGAAGATTAGCTGGGAAAACCCAATGCTAATGGGTTTGTGATAATCCTTTCAAGACCTCAGGCTATGTACACACCCGAATACAACAGAAGGCAAAATGCCAGGTGAAGCAGTCAGGAACCATACTGTGATCTTAGACTCCCTACCCAACCAGTCATTAAGAGACTGTCATGACTCCCATCAATGTTATCTTACCTAGAGTTAAGACAATCAGCCCATTCTGTACTCCTTTGTCAATCTCGTGAGACAGCAGTTACTGCTTTGTCCACGTACCCTCCTTCAGGGTAGGAAATAGAGTATATAAACTCCAGCTTCAGCCCCAGTAAATTGTAGTACTGGGACATAATACATGGGGCCCAGACCTCTGTTCATTCTTGCTACCCTCAGATGTTGTCTGAGTCACTCTGCTT
Organism: Iguana delicatissima; assembly: GCA_948472985.1. Classification (NCBI taxonomy): domain Eukaryota; kingdom Metazoa; phylum Chordata; class Lepidosauria; order Squamata; family Iguanidae; genus Iguana; species Iguana delicatissima. The sequence goes on along the minus strand of CAOKZL010001185.1, from coordinate 177,392 downwards.
CGATCTTCCTCTTCAGAACAGGTAACTATCACCCTTTTCACCTAATCTCTCTCTCTCTATTCATCCTTTCATGCCTCACCTTCTGATAACTTTGTATGGTTCTTGAGAGAGTCTAATTTCTTGTGTGTTTTGACAATCCAAGTAAAATGCTCTGCTTAACTTTTAACTGGAGTCCCCTTTACAATTAGTACTGGTATACACAGGTGAAAAGATCCTGCCATTACCCTCCTCTCGCAGACATCTTTTGACCTATAATTCCCCAAAATTCTAAGGAAACGCTTGCATTGTGGGTGGACCTCAAGTCCCCCTCCTCTTAGAGTAATAGCCTCTCAAGAGAGTTATGCCTGGCTCACTCTTAGGCAAGCCATGAAAACCAGTTTGGCAGGCATTTTTAACATTCTGGTTTTTAGTGTACTTTAAACATGCTTTCTATCTCTAAAATCAAGACCACTCTATTTCATGCTTTTGAACAGTTTCCATACTCTTTTATAGCCCCCATTCATTTTCCTAGTGCTTGCATGGGAAATGCTCCCAATAGATTGCACCTTTTGCACAATCCATTGTGTATTTATATCAGTTCATCTGCTATGCTTGATGCTTCTATTTATTCTGGTTAGCTCTTGTCTTTAATGTCAGTCCAAGACAAAGAAATGTACACAATATTTTGCTATAACCTACAGGTAACCCTGTAGGCAACATGAAGTAATAACATGGACAGAATCTGAAAACAGGAAGCTTTTAAGTAAAGGCACAGGAGTTCTGAACATTTTCAGCAGTGCTTTGCCTTCCACTCACAACAGTAAAGCAGTAACTGTATTATATTTTGTATGCCAAACACATCCACAAATCAAAGAACAACATAGAAAACACCAGACTACAGCAATCTGATGCTAAATTCTCTGTCAAGGGATGGCAGTAACAGAAAAAGGACTAACACAGAAGCCACCATGGCCATTATATTTAAAGAAGAAGGTGCTCAGACTACAGAACCAAAATCTGAAGCTTTTATGTGGCTAAATAAATTCATACTGTCACAGGGCAATCAGTACAAAAACATAGTTCTGTAAGCTCCAAAGAGAAGTGGGTAGATTAAGCAGGCACAGGGCCTATTTGTTCAAGAAGATGCATAGCAGAATACAGCGAGGCTTGAAGGAACACTTCAACACTGTACTGACCAGTCGTGTACCTATGACTGGACGCAGTCACACAGGGATGGGGGGGTGATGGAGGCAGTTTGCCCTGGGAGGAAATGTTTTGGGGGGCGTCCAGCTCGTAGCCACGCCCCTTCATGCTGTGGCTACATCCCCTCCCACCCACCCCTCTACGCACTTCAAGCTCTGCTGCTGACTGGACCACTAAAGGTAAGCAAATTGAAGCCCTTTATCATGTACTCTCTTTTCTTTGTAGCCACCCAAACCTACAGATAGTAATGACCCACCTATGTATACAGCTGGAAAAGGGAGGTTACTGGGCAGTGAAACCGCTCTGTCCAAAAATGGCTCTTATTTGCAGAATGAAGACAATCTTGAACAGGATAAAAGATTTTTCCCAGCTTTTCCAAATGCACAATGACAGTGTGGACAACAAATATTTTAGATGTTGATTTTGTAACCTAGAAAAGAGAAGGCTCCAAAGACAATTAAAATTATATCTGGAAAGATTAAGAGAAGAAGGATCCCTTGATCAGCCTACTTATCATTTAAATTTTGGTAGGATGAAGAGTGTGCGGTGTCCCCCTCCACAATTTTGTAACCTGTTCTACCCAGTGAGTATCATACGTTACTAAATGTACAAATGACTGAAAGGATGTTCCCCATATTACAAAACATTTCTTACAATATTGTCATAGATTTTGGTGCCTTGGTAGGCTGTTAGCAGACAAACAATCTAGGACAGTGGTTCTCAACCTGTGGGTCCCCAGATGTTTGTAGACTTCAGCTCCCAGAAGCCCCAGCCACTGTGGTCAATGATCAGGGCTTCTGGGAGCTGAAGTCCAAAACATCTGGGGACCCACAGGTTGAGAACCACTGATCTAAGATAACTGTCTGACATTTCCTCAAGTAGGGCTCATTAGTGGGGAAGTTTTCCTGAGATCTGAATATCCCTCTCCAGTTTTTGGAATAGAGAGGGAATAAGAAATTGCTTGGAGCCCATTTGTACTTTGAATTTAGAAAGAACGTGGCGCAGAGTCAGCAGATTAGCTGCACGGTATGGGAGTGCTGGTTTGCTTCCAGAATGCTCTGCTTTCATATTTGTATGTAAAGCAGATATTACAAAAACATGGAGGCTCTCCATTGTTCTGTCATCTTAAGGAAATTAAACTTTCTAGCAACACCCTTGAAATGTCTTATTGAGCAGATGAGAAAAGTGGGTAACAATATTTTTTGTACTGTACTTATTTCCAGTACTCAACTACGCAAAATCCATTCACTGAATAAGCACATCAAAATAGCCACACTTTAAGACAAAATGTCTTAGTGTGATCCTTCACTGATGGTCACTCTCTTGCAGTTTGATGAGAAAAGGTATGATTTATGCATACATTTGTAAGACTGGCTTGATAACGTAGCAAGGGAGGGCAGGCACTCCAAATGATGGATTTGTGGCATTGTTACAGGTAACACAGTGGGAAACAAACAGATTGATTATTTTAAAGGGTGCACTACGAAGATCAGCTGTGCAAGCCCTAATGAAAGAAGCTGCAGAAGGACACGGACCTTGTGTGCGCACTTGCACGTATACACACTGCTATTAAAAAATGGAAGCTGACACATACATGGATATATAAACTTGTCCTAAGGTGCAAAGATCCATGTCTACTGAAAAGAAATATGCATTTATTGGGAGGGGAGGTGGAGGGAGAGGAAAGAAAGGAACATGTATCTTGCATTCAAGGAAGCAGAATGGTACCATGGCTTGAGTGCTGGACTAGCATTCGAGGAAACCAGGGTTCAGTCCCTACTGAGCCATGAAAACCTTTGGGCAAGTCACATTCTCTCAGTCTCAAAGGAAGGCAATGGCAAACCTCCCCTGAAGAAATCTTCCAAGAAAACCCTATGAGAGGGTCACCATATCTCCACTTGAAGGTGCATAACACACTTCTTGGACACAATTGAGGCCTCCAAACATACCAGAAAACCACATATATACTGGCAGCTAGAACGGTAGCCACACACACACACATACCATTTGTCTCTGCTTGTGGTTTTGCTCTCCGCAGTTTAAGTTACCCATGGTCAATCATGGTCTGAAAATATTTCTGTACAATAAGCTATTTTGAGAGGGAGAGAAACTACATTTACATAACTTTTATTAAAGTATATTGTTACAACTGTTCTATTATCAGTTATTGTTCTTAATCTCCACCTGTGACTGATTTATAAATTAAACTTTATCATAGGTATGTATATATAGGGGGAAAAAACCATAGTATATATAAGGTGTGGTACTATCTGCAGTTTCAGGCATCCACTGGGGGTCTTGGAATGTATTCACCCATGGATAAGGGGGGATTACCGTATTTCATTGCCTCCAGGTGAACCTATATCCTCATCATATGGAGTTACTGGCTACTCTAAAGGACCCAGTTAGTACACAATACTATGCAAGGGGGTGGGTGGGAGGATTTGAGTCTTGATCCCATGGGTGTGCGTGCATCTATGCGCGCGTGTACACACACACATACATAGTGAAAGCACTGCAGCTAAACTAGCCTGCCATGCTGCTTTCCAGGACTGTCACATCAGCATCTCCTTCTGTGACCCTGAGCTAATGCCTGTTTGTAAGGTGGATGAATTACCTAATCCTGTGATGACTCGTATGGAGCTTAGCCCATGTGCAAAAGTACATTTAACCCAACTCAATTTAACTCCCACCTGTTAACCTTTCACAGGATGTTACAGACAAGAGGGGCCAGCGGACTCTTTGGAAAATAAAAACGAAGCTGTTATTTTTGGTTTTTCAGCTCCTGCAGCTACCACGGAAAAGTGCCACTTCAGGAGAAAGGAAGGCTCGTGGTCTCAGGAGTCACTCCAAAGGTTAATCTGTGAGAAGGCAAGGCAGTAAAGGGGGCAGCAATGATCTCTTGCCTGCTCTCACAGCCAGGCTTCCAGAGGAGGAGAAAACTTCATGAGCTGAGCTGTATTTCAACACTCCAGCCTCGTTGTAGAACTCTCTGTGTGGACAGCAGGCTCAGTGGCAGCCTGGAGTGGCAATAGCCAAATGGCACATCCAGCTATACCAGTTCTCTGCTCACTCAGTGACTTTGCAAGGTCAGTGCTATACCCTCAATTCACTCAGGATGCCTCTCCAAATGTAGAAAAATCTCCTTCAGGGTATATCTCCTTCAGGGTTCATTTCTGGACTAGGAATTTTACCTTTTGTACCCTGAATGCCCCAGCCAACATGGGCTCTAGCAGCAAACCATACGTTAGTCTAAAATTTTGAATTTCCAGATTGTATTCAAAACATTTTGGCATCTGAACTGGGTAATTCACATGGCACTCTCTCCTTCAAATTAACAACATCAACAATAACAACAAATTAAATGGTTGACATACTGCTCCCCTTAATGTTGCAAGTTACCTCATTGTGCTTCATTATACAGTTACTTCATTATATAGTTATTTCGTTCTGCTTCATTACACAGGGGTTCTGGGCACATTTGCAACTTCATTGATTATTATAACAAAGATTGCTAGAATTTTATTAAACAGCAAAATTTCTTTCTATATATCCTCATTGGTTTGTAATGTTTACTTGTTTAGGCATTCCGTAAATGATAAATATTGAAGTCAATCCAGCCAACATTAAGCACTTTTGATTCCAGTGACATATTTCTCTCCCTCTCAGTGAAGTCAGTGGGATTTGAAATTGTTAAGCTTTCACTCAGTCATGTCCTTTTACAACATGAGTATATGTTTAACTCTCTATATAACAACCTCAGGGCAGTATACATATGGTGTTGCCTCCTCCTGCTTTACCCTCAGAGGGGTAGATTAAGCTGAGAAAGACTTGTGATTCACCAAAGTTCACCTACACAGGTTTATGACTAAGTGGCAATTTGAACCTGGGTCTCACCAATCGTCTACTTTTATACCAATATGGAAATATATGACTTTCCAGATGTTGTTGGACTACATGTCCTATCATCCAGATCCAGCCAATGGAGACAGATAGGAGATGTGGAGGTGTACGTATTCTTCATCCCTGCTGTAACGATTCATTATTATACCAGGTGAAATTAATTTATATTATTTATCTTTAAGGTTCCTATCATACTTCACTGTCTGAGGGCCTTTCTACACTACACTGCTATAGTGCTATTATTCCACTTTCTCACCTTGTAGAATTCTGGGGCTTGTAGTTTATTAAGGCCAAACAGCTCCCTGGCTGAGCATTCTAAATGCCCCTCCCTAAATTGCAAACCCCAGGATTCCATAGGATGTTGAAAGTGGAATAATAGCACTATAACAGTGTAGTGCGGAAATGGCCAACGAGGGAAGAGTTGAGCATTACCAGGAGCACATGAGCTTTCCTACAATCCTGTCTCCCCAATAACATGTACTGGTAATCAACAAAGCACCATCACATAGCACTGTCATATTAGCATTTCCCTCTCCCTTCCCCACTTCCAGAGGTTGCAAAAGTTACTTTTTCGACTATAGCTCCTAGAATGTCATAACCTACATGGCCATTTACAGTCCACAAAAAGTAACTTTTCCAAGCTCTATGCGTACCACACTGTAGTTCATTGGCTGCTGCCTGCCAGTAAGTTTGCATGTAAGAAGACCAACACAATTATATTCTGTCATAGACTTTTTTTCCATGTTACAGTAGAGATTGACACAAGGAGAAGATGTGGGCCAGAAGCATCTCTGCATTGTCCTGAAAACTTTAACAGCACAGTGTATGGTTTGAGGAAAGTGATGGTTTTTCAACTGAGCGTGCAGTCACCCTGATTAAAAAAAAAAAAAAAAATAGAAAGTCCCAGATTTTGTTCCTGTTTTTTCCAATTTTATTTTGAAAATCCATACATGTTTTGCTTATCTCAGAATGTTTTCTGTCAGCTCCCAGTACAATCACAGACTTTATACCAGCTCCCCAGGCCAGTTTATTTTAACCCTGTATAAAATCAGAAAGAATAAGAACAAATCTAGGATTTTTCAATCAGTCTGGATGTGCCCCAAATTGTACTGAACAACAAATACAAATATACCAGAAAACTCTTTTAAAAATACATGGCAAACAACACTATTGTTAAATATCCAATAACATCTGCTTAAACAGGAATGTCTTTACCTGGTTTCTGAAGGAGGACAGAATCCAGTTCTGTCAATTTAGAGAGCCTGTTTTACAACCATAATGCCTCAGTGGTCTTCCTCAATATGCTCGCTGGGGGTATCTGCTAGCAGGGTGGTATTTCACCTGTTGCTTTCAAAGGGCTACAGAGCTTGCAAGGGGGAAGTTGCTACTGCTTGGCAAAGGAGAGCTAGAGCTGTCAAAGGCTTTGAGAGTAACCACCAGCTCTTTGAATTTGGCCCGGAAGCTAGTGCAAAGTATTAGTTATGTCCTCTCAGCAAAAGGAAGTGGTTGTGTGCTAGCAGCCACTTTCAGAAGAGTTTTAAAGGGTGCACCACACACAGCTTATTGCAAGGTGATCATGCAGGCTACAAAAGAGTGACTGACTCTCACCAGATTCAGGACTGGGTATTGGTGCTGCTGGTTTTAGGATTCTGGGAAACCTCTGAAAAACAGAAATATCCTCCAACGTTTCGGATGAAAACACGTGGCCAAGCAACATCAAAGTGTGGTCAACTAAACCTATTAATGAGAAGGGGCAAACAAACTAGGAAAGACGGCAGCCCTTTGTTTTTGCCTGGGCCTTCTGCTCCCTCCCTCTCCTTTCCTTTCCTCTCCCCCTCGCCCAATTAAGCACCTTTGCACTTTGAACTCATTTGCAGCAATGGAAGCAAACTGAGGATTAAGGGAGAAAGTGGGAGGAGGAGGGAGAAACTGTGACATTTTCAAAGCCCCTGGAAAAAGTGAGAGGCAGGCGATTAAACAGTTGGAGTGTATGGAGAGATTATTAGCAGGGAGCCATAGGTAGCCAAGGGTGCCCGTACAAACACAGCATTTCAGAGTCCTCTCCCCAGATAACTCACACAAACAAACCAAGCTAGAGACTATAAAGAGAGGTTTGCAACTCTCTATGGTTTCAGTTAAGTCACAGCCTGAAAATGGATGTTCTTTTAGATCACAGAATCACCTAGTCAGAATGTTCAGTGGCTCATAGTCTAAAAAAGTTTACCAATGTCTGGTTATGATGAGTAAAGAGCGGCTTTATACTCTCCACAGGAGTGCTTCTCTGGGCACAGCATCAAGTCCTCTGGCTATGTTCATAAAATCACACCTTCAAGTTTGCAGAAGTACCAGACCAGCTAGTACTGGAAACAAAACATGGATTAACTAGACCTTGGTCTGATATAGTAGAGGACACGTCTTGTTTTCTTAACAACTATGTCTGACTGGATGTGTGAGTGATTTCTATTTGCAAAGTTCTTAATGAATATATCGCAGTAATTAAGGAGCCAGCCTAGTGTAGTGGTCTAAGCATTGGCGTCAGAGACCAGGGTTCAGTTACCTGCTCAGCCATGGAAACCTACTGGGTGTCTTTGGGTGCGTCAGACACTCTCAGCCCCAGAAAACCCTGTGATAGTTCACCTTACAGTTACCATTAGTCAGAAATGACTTGAAGGCTTAGGGAGCTGGGTGTGTTTAGTCAGCATAAGAGAAGGTTAAGAGGGGACATGGTAGCCATGTTTAAATATTTGAAGGGATGCCATGTCGAGGAGGGAGCAGGCTTGTTTTCTGCTGCTCCAGAGACTAGTACAAGGAGCAATGGATTCAAGTTGCAGGAAAGGAGATTCCACTTGAACCTCAGGAAGAACTTCCTGATGGTCAGAGCTGTCCGGCAATGGAATCTGCTGCCTCGGAGTGTGGTTGAGTCTCCTTCTTTGGAGGTTTTTAAGGAGCTGCTGGATGGCCATCTGTTGAGAATGCTTTGATGCGTGTTCCTGCATAGCAGGGGGTTGGACTCGATGGCCCCTGGGGTCTCTTCCAACTCTATGATTCTATGATGGCATACAATAACAACAACAACAAATACAAAACCAAGGAAGGCATCAGCAACCGGGCATCAGGGACGCATGTGCCAAAGCCACCACACATTAATGTGACAGCTCCCATATGTTCCGTATGTATACCTCTGAGACCCAATGGGGCACTGTTCCAGGGAAGCATTGGCTTGCTTCCTGTTGGTTCCCAAAAAGGCAGTGTGCTTCTTGTAGTTGTGGATTTTTTTTGCTTTTTTTTTTAAAGTAGGCAAAGTACAGTCCTCCAGTTGTTGCTAGATGGCAACTCCCATTAGCCCTAGCCAGTTAGGGCTAATGGAATTTCCTTTCCTCATTTTGAGAGGTAATCCAATTCCTCTCTCCATTTTGAAAGAGACAGCAGAAGAAAATAGCTATTTGAGGGTAGTAAACTGTGTGAAGGTATAGTAGGGTATTCTGTGTGTTTCGCATGTTTGGGGGACTTTCTGGATGGTTTGGAGGCCATTTTTAAAAAAATTTGTGAGTAGCTGGGGGTTGAAGGGTAGCTTGATGGGGGCTTCAAGAGCCACCAATGTTGGTGCTGAGGGTCACATCCAGCCCACAGCCCAGTTTTTCCACACCAGTTCCTGTAACTCCTATAACATCAGACCAGTATCCTAGTGTCAAATGGCTGCTTCCACTAGGCTAGAAGACCTTATTAGAAACCCTTCCCAGCCTGCCTGACAGTGGCACTTTCTCCCCTCTTCTTTACCCATCCTCAGACAGCAAAACCTGTTGCTTTTAGCTCCCATCCAGGCAGATGAGTGTGACACAAATCCGAGCAACTTAGAGAGGAACCAATAATTTGCAAAGGCCACTAATCAGGACCCTGCTGTCTGCCCTTAGGTTATCAGGCTATAGGAAAACCAAGATATTGGGTCATTTTGCAAAAACAAAAGCCGTTTCTACTGTAGCAAATTGATTAATTGATAGGCAGACAATTTCTACTGCTTCCATTGTAGGTTTACAGATCTTAAGAAGCTCCACTTCATTTCAAATGGCCTTGCAGAACTTTTCACCAGTTTTTGATTTGTGAGGACTAGAGGAAGCGGGGTAGCTTCCATTATGGTGTTTCTTGGTCTTTGTGATGATTGTTTGCACATTTTTTTTGGCCATAAGTAACAAGTCTTGGTTTGCAATCTTTCAGCCAGGTGCATGACAAAGGGTGTAGCTGCAGGGATAAGGGGGCAGCGGAGCACTTAAAATGCAGTTCAGGCATCCAAAGAAAAGGGGCAGGCAAAGGAACGGGGGGGGGGATGCGAATATATCAAATACAAAGAGCTCTAGGTGTGGAGAATTTTCAGTGTCTCACTCTCTACAATGTTGGAAATGTGGGGACTGAAGGAATATTTCATTTGGAGTGACCCTCCAAATAAGGATTCTGCACGCACACGCACACACATACACGGCAGGTACAGCCCTGCACAGGGGCCAGGTCTTAGCATCAGATTTTTTTTCTACTGTGACAGTGTCAGCTGGAAACTCTTGATCCCTTTCCTGACTGAAACCACTTGCACTCCTATGCCATAGCTGCCAAGTGGACTCACTGCTGTGCTAAGGAGACCCTCTGCTGTGTCAGCAACCTCAGAAGAACACAAATCACTATTGCTCCTTCAGCTGTCGTTCTGTGGCGGCACTTCCGCAAGAGGACATAAGCGCTACACTTCTCCCTTATAAGCACATGGAAGAAAAGAAAAGCATAACGAACTTTTGTGGATTAATGGCCAGTTCAAACTCCTGAACCACCCAGGGGGTATATTGATTAATTTAGCCCTCAGTGATTCACCATGAGTATTTCTCAGATTTACATTGGGAATGATGCTGACTGACTTGACCCAAGAACCTTGTGGAGGCAAATGGGATAGCCACTGCATTTCCAAACAAAAATATAGTTTGTCTATAAACAAAAACGACCTTTAACTGAACATTTGGCTATTTATTTCAAGTAGGTCAGAAGCAGCAGTCTGCCTGATTGTACAAGAGTGCTGGGTAAAGTAAACTGTGTCAAGGATACTCAGCATGGAGAACAACTTAATCCTACAAGGTTGCTAAAGGAAGCAGTTAGAGTTTACTTATTGTAAAGCTGTAAGCCATCAGGGTTTAAAGGTGCTGTTTCAAAGAGCACTCTCATTCTTATGCTGAGAGGCAAGATGGCACACATAAAACGACAGAGGAGGATGGTCAGAGGGCACAAGAGGGACAGCCAAGCAGCTGCCATTGGAGTGCCCTCAAACATCTGCCATTTGTGACAACTTCCTCTCTCTGCTAACGGTACAGCTGGCCCTGTTTTTCCTCCATTTGCATTGATCTCCGAGACTTTGGCCATTTCCGCACAAGGTTAATACATCGTATTAGCATCAAATTCTTACCCTTCCGCCTGCACACTGTAGTGTTTTAGTGTTGTAGTTTTCCTCGTGGTTCTGCATGTGTTCAGCTCCTAGCACTGTTCACTGCGATGAGAAATCGCTGTATGTAAAAACCGGAAAAACTCCGATGTAAATCTCTGAAACCGGTTCTGCTTCGTATTTTGCCTACATGCAGAAGCGTAGCATTGATTCACAGCGCAGAAGTGGCCAGCTATGGGCGTTCCCAGGCTATCCCTTCGATCATTTCCGTCTCTATCTCTCTCCTCTCATCAAAGGACAGGCTGCTGTCATTATCATCTTCACACGTTAAAGGGACAGCGGAAACAGAGTGGGTGTGGTAATGGACCGTTAAGACTTGTTTTTTTTCCATATATCAATGAACATACATACCTATGCACAAACGCAGCAACACAGAAATGTGTTTAAAATGTGTCTGTCTGTTTTTTAAAAAGAACAATCAGTGATGGCTGGGTGGGGTGAGGGAGGAGAATGGGAGGGACTTACTGTGGTGGATGCAGCAACTGCTGTTTTCCGCTTTAATACAATATAAATCAGAGGGAGTGTAGACAGCGCAGTTTCTGAATCAGAGTATAAAACACTGCTCTTGACACACGGTGAACTGCTCCTCCCCTCTCATGCAGAAATGGCCTTTGGTTGGTAAGACAAAATAGCTTGCCAGTCAGAAATTGTTTGCTAAGCGTCAGAGATAAATGGATAACATATAGAATTTTGTTATTTTTAGAAAAAAGACAATACTGTATGAAAACAAGGGAAGAGTTGGCTCAAGAAGATTATAATATTCAATGATTTGCATATAGATAGCTATCTGAACATTTTAAGATGGATAAAATCTGTTTTATTATAAAAAAACTAAATTAGAGTTTGAAGAACAATTGTGCACTGATGAGGAACATTTAATAGCTAAAATGTATAAATTACTGTTGGGAATGGAGACAGAGAGTGGACAAGCAAAAGACTGATTAAGTGGGTACAAAATGTGGTTCATAATATACAGTTGAAACAATGGAAAAAGATGTAGACAAGAGGCTTAAAGTTTACCTTAAGTAACGACCTTAAATAATTTTTCAATAAAATGTTGTATTGATAGTACTTAACACCACAAAGATTATCTAAAATGTATAAAGGACCTATTAATAGTGGTTAGAAATGTAAAGAGAAAGATGAGACTTTTTTCCATGTATGGTAGACTTGTGAGAAAACAAAAGAAATTTGGGTGCAGATTCTTTGCTTGATGGAAGTTATTTTGAAGTTGGACATTGAAATGAAACCTAAGCTCTCCTTGCTTAGACTGATGGGTGATCAGATAGACAAGAAGTAGGGAACAATCATTCAGTATATGACTACAGCTGCCAGACTGCTTTTTGTACAGAGGTGGAAAAATTCAGTTATCTCACTGCAAGCAGACTGGTTGAAGAAATTGTATGATCTGGCAGAAATGGATAAACTGACTACTTTGATTAAACAAGAAACATTGAGTAATTAAAAAAAAGATTGAGGTATGATTATTGCACATTTGAGAGAGTACTGGGGAGAACTTCAATTCTGGGGTTTGAAGATCAGTAGTTTTTGCCCCTAGGAGTAGTATATCTAAGTCAGATAAAGCTGAAGAAGTCAATTTAGTATTTTATCTTATAATTATCAGCTAAGGGATGGAAGTCATGTGTCTATTCTTCTGGCCTTGTTTTAGTTTAATTTGGAAGAGGTTGTCTTTTTAGTTTAGGTAGTTTTTTTGTGTTGTTTGGTTTAGGTAGTTGTGGAATGTATTGTTTTTTGTTTGTTTGTATTTTGGGCATTCCTTGTTTCCTTAAGTGCTCTTTTAGGCATTTAAACTTTGTGTCTAATAAAAATATGTACTAAAAAAAGAAAGAAATTGTTTGCTAAGGCAAAATAGTGTGCTATAAAAGACTGTACCTGTGCATCACAATTCAAAGGCACCTGTGAATCCAAGGTTCTCACCCTTACAGGAGCTGCCCACTGTGTCTCTGCACGGCATACTGCTCTGGCCATTGTTGTTGTAGGTCTCTGCCATCTAATCGATTCCAACTTACAATGACCCTCTCATAGGGTTTTATTGGCAAGATTTATTCAGAGCAGGTTTGTAGTTCCTTTCTCATAGGCTGGGAAACTGTGACTTGCCCAAGGTCACCCAGTAGATTTCTGTGGCTATATGATGATTTGAACCTTAGGCCCTTTCCGCACCACCCTTCCAATCCACCATCAGGACAGGAGAAGGATGGGACTCTGAGGACGCTTCTACATGATGTTACCACGGTCCCATCCTTCTCCCATCCTCAGGTGGCTCAATCACAGATTAAATCATTGACAGGTTTCCCCTGTCAATGACCTGCGATCTCGCCGCCATCGCAGATATATCTGTCCTGTGGAAGCCCTGGAAGCTCAATGGCTGCACTTCTTGCCCTAGCACAGCCTAGGAAGGTACTCGGCTGCGCTGTGGGTGGAAAAGGTGTGGCCATTGCTCTCCCTTCTGCAGGGAGCCACCTGGTGCGGAGGGGAGTGCTCCTGTCATGCTCCCCTCCCAGCACAGCTGATGTTGGGATCCTCACTGGATGTCCTTGCAAAAAGCTAGAGTGTGGAAAGGGCCTTGGTCTCCTGGAGTCCTAGCCCAACACTCAAACCGCTATATCACACGACCAAGCCAATTTATTTATTTTATTTATAGCCTGCCATTCTCCATACAGGCCATTCTACTCTCAAGAGACCCAGCAGAATTATCAGCTTCTAGTACAGGTTGATTAAGGCCTTACCCCACTCCTATCATTCCCTGCTGAAAACTAATAATTCTGCTCCATCCATAGACAAATGGACTGCTCAATCCCTGTAGAGATACCACAGAATTATTATGTGAATGAGTGCTCTCTAGACCTGCCTATGTCCAGTAAAAAGACATACTCAGAACAATAACTCATACAGGAGTGGCCTCTGGAGAGAGACAGTGTTTCACATTCTGTAAATAACTTTTTTTGGATGTTAAAATGAAGTCTCCACTTTTAATTCAGAAAAAGAACAATACCTCAGCTTTTGGAACTCTAAAACACTGCGTCATCTTTGTTGAGGATAAATAAATGATTAATTAGGTGATACAAGTGATTTAATATATGGTTGTCTATTAATTCCTTTCAACGGAATTCTTTAGGTCAGCATGTTGCCAAGAGCTGTCCAGTTTAAAAAGAAACCAAACAAACCCTGACCATTCCTTGGTCAGTGGGACATGAAGAACTAACGGTCAGATCATGTTCAGAGCAGGAATCCAAGAGGTGTAGAATCAGAGGTTCAAGGACAACAGGAAGAACCATCCATGTGCACAGACACTGGAGGACTGGAGGTCTGGATGCAGTTCAAGGAGATGGTCAGACTGACGGTTGTGGGCAGGCATGACTGACTGTTGCCTTGGACATGACTGAGAGGCAGCAGAGGGTGACGGATTGGAAACAGCATGAAACATGATGGATCACGAGGGCCCATCATCACCATCTTTCTACTTGGTCATCGGGTGTTGGGATCTGGTGTACCCCAGCCAGCCAGGGATACATCCCATATCCAATGGAAGGAAACCAACATGCTGCTAACTCAGCATGTGGCTTCCAGTCTAAGTTGGCCCAATTCACAAGGAAGCCAGTCGTTTAAGATAGATACCAACGTTTTTCACAGCTACCAATGAAGCAGTGCACTCCTTCATCTCTTGCAATGCCATAGAAAAGAAGTGGACACCTAGTAGGTCTTGGGCAGGATCTGGACCTTGCCCCAAGAATTGGCCCCAGTACTCCTACAACATTTTGATCAAGGGAAAGAGTTTGCTCGTAGTTTTCACATGTAATCAAAAAATAATATACTGCCCAAATGTCTTTAGATTTTACATGCAATATGAACCAGCACGGTATAGTGATCTGAATGTTGGAGCAGCACTCTAGAGACCAGGGTTCATCCCCACTTGGCCATGGAAATTCCCTGGGTGACCTTGGGCAAGTCACATAACAACAAATCCTAAGCCATATTTGAGCAAATTTATTCTAGGAATATACCCACTCTTAGGACACTGATTCGTGTAGTTAAGCTTTGATTCATGTAGTTAACACTGATTCACGTAGTTAAGATTACTTCTATCAACTTCAGGAAAAAAGGGATTCCCAGGACTCCAGAAACTAGCCATCAGAGCAAGAAAGAGACTGAAGGTAAGATGGAGTATTACACTTCAGTAACATTGACAACGTTGCAGAGGTGCATGTGGGATTGTAACTGTTGGACTGTCTGAGGCAGGTGCTGAGGCTAATGCTTCCTCCACTCATGTAACCATTATTTAAACAATGCTGGCAATGTTACTATCTAGGAGTTACCCCTCATAGTAACACAAAGAGGATTCATAGATATGATACATGCATTTCTCATGGCTCTATCTTGAAAGGCCAGTTAGGATCAACTGAGTTTACAAAAGACCTGCTTCTGGTGGAGATGAGAACTGCTAGAATTCCTGTATCAGTGTGTGTCTATATAGGTATAGGGTTGGAAAGAATATTTAAAAATGGTTTAAAATATGTTTCCTGAGCATTGGGAAACTCTGTTAAGGAATACCCAGGACTGATGAAACACTTCAAAGTTTAGGACATAATTTTGCAGAAAATTCGCACATGATCTTTTTGCACAGAAAACAGCGTTCTATGCACAGAAATAAAAAGCTGTTTCCTGCTCTGAAAATGCTCTTTCCTACACACACAACCCCCCCACATGTAATCTTTTGCATAGTATAAGTACTAACGTGTAAATAATAACAAGAAGAAAATTGCTAAAATTACCCATTGCTTTGAGAATGAAATGAGTGAAGAATAAAATCCCTACACAGGTGATTACAATTTAGAAAAAAAAAACCTTGGAGCATGTCTGTGTGACCTTCTACTTCACAGAACCATTGGAACTTAGGCCATTTCTGCACAACATCACTATCCTGCAATAGCAGCAGGTTGTTTCTGGTTCAGGAGACATGCTAGTGCACAATGTTGTCACTATCCAGCTGCTGTCCCGTCCCCAAGCGTTGCCAAACTGCTGCATTCTATTTCCAGAAAAAAAAAATCATTAAGTGCCTCCTTTAGCACTTCAATCCCGTCGTCCGGCTCCCTGTGGAACTGTAATAGCGCTTCCTGCTATTGTGGATCCAAGAGTGGGTGGGCTGTGGGCATGCCCAGGTTGTCCCTCCCTCAGTGACTCCCATGGCCAGGTAACTTCAAAAGCTATCACCTCTCTGTGTTTATTTTAAAGTTCTCCTTTGAGTAAAAACTTTTATTTTTTTAAAATACCTTTTTAGGCATTAAAATGTGAAAATGCAATAGTGTACTGGCGTGTTTAATATGACTTCCAAAGGAAAATAAAATAAAAACAACCAATGAGAGGTGGTGGGGTGGGGTGAAGGTGGAGAAAGGGAGTGGCGAAGGATGCTGTAGTGCAGAAGGAATACAGACGGCAATACTGCTACTCATCCGCTTAAGGTGGAAGGGTGCAGAAAACAGTGTTGTTAATCTGCTATCGTCGCGTGAGTGGCAATGCTGGGATTCTAATGGAAGAATGCACTAACGGCGTCTAGTGCAGAAACGGTATTAGAGTTGGAAGGGACCACAAGGACCATCGAATCCAATCCCTGCCATGCAGGAATAACTAAACCATGCAAGAACAACTAAAGCACTCCTGAAAGAAGCTCATCCAACCTCTGTTTTAAAAATTGACTTCAGAACCGGGCGCAAGGTACAATTGGAGGAACGGGAAAAATGTGGTGTAAAGATATAAAATTAACTCTGGATACTAATCTAAAGGAAAATACATATAAAATGATTTATAGATGATATTTAACTCCAAACAAATTGTTGAAAATGTCTAAGAATATTTCAAATCATTGTCGGGGGGTGTCAAGGCTTCCTTTTTTCATATGTGGTAGACTTGCAAAAAAATGGAAAGCTACTGGTTTAAGATTTATAACTTAATGCAAAAAAATGTTAAAGGCTGATTTTTTAAATGTTTCTAGAAATGTTTGTTCTTTTTTTTGAGTATTATGGATAAGGATTTGGATCATAAACGCCTTCGTTATAAGACCTGCAAAAATAATGTTTGCACAAACTTGGAAACAGACTAAAAAACCAGCAATAGAAGATTGGATTGTTAAAGTGGCTGAACTAGACCAAGTGGCCAAATTAACATGGGTTTTAAAAGATAAATCAATTGAAGATGTTTTGAAAAATCAGAAGCCATTTATGGACTTTAAGAATCCAATTGATGCAATCATTTATGTTTATGGTTAATAGTTTGCTTAGCTGGATATGGTAGAATAATATAATATTATCTGGTGTTTTTATTTTCCTTTTCTCTTTACAGTTGAGGGGGGTATCAGAGTCCTTTTGTGTAGAAATTGAGCCTCTCTTATCTGGAAAACGCAAAATCCAAACATCTCCAAAGCCTAGAATTTTTGGCTACCAGCCCCCCACTTCTGGCCTCAAGACAGTGACTGTGCCACTTCTGCTCATTCAACACTCAGATCTGAAGAGTGCCACTTACTGCCTTGAAGGTAGAAGCAGGTGGCTGGTGGCAAAAGAGAGACACTGTGGATATGTGAAATGGTGGGAAGTGTGGGTTTGAACCAAGCAGTATGCTTGGATTCCTACCATTTCACAGATCCTCAGTCTCTCTGCAGCCTCACATCTTATACACCACACAAGCAGCGAATGAATAAGATGTGATACTATTCTTAAAAGGCACTGTATTCCAAAATCCCCCCGAAATCGCATATATGGAACATGTCTCATTCCAAGTATTTCAGACAAGGGATATTCAACCTGTATTAGTATTTTAGTGTTTAGCTGTTTAGTCTAGCCAGTTAGTAAGTAAATGTTTTAGTATCTTTAGTTTGTTGTTTAGTATTTTATTTAGTCTGTTTATGTCATGTTAGAAATGTTTTGTGGAGTTCATGTAATTTTCTGTAAGAACTTGTGTGTGTGTGTGTGTGTGTGTATAAATTGGCTTCAAAATTGACTACTGCACCATTGCCTTCATATTTAAAAGTTATAGGTATATAAGCTCCTTCTGCATCATTGGGAACCCTACAATAGAGGGGGTGGGAGTATTCACATATTTCACATAATCTGATTAAAGGGAATAGCAATAAGACGAATAGTGCATAAGTAAATTGTTGTGTGTGCCACATACACAAGCGCATTGAATATTTAGCATTTTGTCAACAGGCAAACAGGTGCAGAGAGGATTCCTGGAAGCTAAGAAATCTGGAACCCCTGCTGCATTGCACAGTATGATGATGATGACCTGCTGTGGCAAGAATATTTCTAGGCATTACCTTAATTAGCAACGATAGCATTTCTGTAGGGAGCACCTTGTTCAAGATATTCTCTCTGTCAAGAGTTGGGTGGAGCTCTGTTTTGCTCTATAAATAGTACTATTTTCCTTAATTGATTTGGACACCAGCACAGAACCTGAATTTATTACAGATAGATGCTTATGCATGGAGATTAAGTTGGTGACATGATATTTTCTGTTTAATAAAAGGTGATAAGCAAGCTCCAGCCAGCACAGTAAGGAGTAGCCCCTTGTCTGTGTGAGGATAATGGGGGTGGAAGGGTGGATCTGATCAGTGCTGTTCAGTCTCTGCTAGCCCAGAGGCCCAGGCCACCCTTCACCTTTTGGGAATGACATTTTCCACAGTGCAAAGGTGGTCTGATAGACACAGAAGCATCCTTTGCCTTGAAGCCGGCTGCAAGTGGAGCAGAAAAGATTAAACAACCTTTGCCATTTGCTTGCCTGGTGGAAGTCTGCTTGAGAGTCCTTGGGCTCGCTCTGACAACATAATTTGAGCATGCATGGTTCTCGTAGGGGTCAGTCTCAGGGCTGGGGAGAAGGTGGGGTATACATAAAGTGATAGATGATAGCCAGCCAGACAGACAGACAGACAGACAGACAGACAGACAGACAGACTTCCTTAGGAGGGCTCCAGGCTCAAGTCAGATTGATGACTGTCCCTGGAAACTATGAAGCAAAATGGACCAGAGCGCTACTGCCCATAACCTGAAATTTAGTGCATCCCTACTGTACCATACCCTCCAACATGTCACCAAGCAATATCATAGTGTGGTCAAGATGGCAAAAGTAATTTAATGACGAAGGACACACAGGATAGTAAAGACTGCAACAGGATGCTTTTGCCTGAGTCTTTGGGGAAGGGCAAGATTCTACCCCCTCCTCTCCTCTCTCCCTGGGCTAAGTTAATCAAATGTAGTCTTGGTTTGCACTTTCAACTCAGTCCGCAGCAACTGAAGTAAGCTGAGGATAAAGGAGGAAAGTGCATTTTAAAAGCAACTGAAAAAAGTGAGGTGACAATTGATTAATTGGGACGGCCTCTGCAAATTGGGACAGTTGTAGGATATAGTGTTGGGAAAAAGGTGGGTATAAAGAGAGAGAGAGAGAGAGACCTCCTTAGTAGTGCGCCAGGTTCAATTCAGATCCACTTTTATTTCTGGAAACTCCTGTCACCAGGCTGTACACCTCTACATTTTGATTTGGTCTAATTGGCAAAATATATTAATTGGTAGACATATTTAATTGGCATAAAATATAAATTATAACCCTAATGGCTGGAAAGGAACATTGGCTAGGAATATGTCAGAGATGACCTTAACATGACCAGGCCATAAGAATTAATCAAGAAAGCCTGACTTAATAGCTCTGAGCTAATCCTATCAACTGCCAACCTCAGAAAACAACAGGGTGCCCAGGTGCAGAGACAAGGACCCCTGTTGTTTCCATTTCCTACCAAAGCCTGGCCCAGAAACCCCCACTCAACCAAGACATTGAAACAATCAGTCCATTCCAGACCCCACTGTCTGTGTTGCAACTCCTATTGTCCACTACGCTGGGAGAGCAATTAACTCACACTGCTTCAGGGAGGGAAATAGAGTATATAAACCTTTGGTTTTGAAAAGTCAGGGACAGTCAGATGAAATGCTGAACCCCACTATGTCACCTTGAATCCTGATCTGGTGTGCCCTTAGACACAAGTCTAAGCCACATTTCAACTTCTTCACTACTCTTCTGGACTGGTAATTATAAGCCCAAACCCTCAGCCTCTTCATCCATAATTTTTCTTCCCTTTCTCCATCAGTTAGCTCTTGCGTGAATATCTGACTGTTTGTATTTTGTGTGCATGCATGAGTGAATTCTCCTCAATAAAACACATTTTTAATTCACTGTTGAATCTCTGGCTGGTTCTTTTCCTTCACGAGCCCATAAACATTGCTAGAAAGGTCTCACTAAGTTGCCCCCTTCTTGTTAGTCTCCTGATTTTGAGCAAATTCATTCCCCACTTTTGCAAGGAGGTATTTGGCATTGTGGGGTTGCCCTTGTAGCACCTATGTTTTGGGGTTATCTCTCCAGTTGTGGACCAAAATGGGCCAGCATTGCTCATAATCTGAATGTTAGTGCATCCCTTTAGTAACTCCTTTAACTTTTTTGGAGAAGGGGGCATCCCTTGTGTTCCCCCTTAAGCCAAAAGAGGCAAGCTGTTTAAAACAGAACATTCTCTCATTACATGCAGAGCATCCGGAAAGACAAACTAAGAGTAATATCAGCGTTTTTCAGTTGGTGGACTCTTTGTGGTCTTTGAAAACCGGCAAAGGCCCAATCATACTACTGTCCAGAGAAGATCCTATAGCTGTCTTCCCTGCTGAATGATTCTGAAAAACTATTGTTTGGTATAACAGCATATAACCCTGCCTTAAGTGTTAGTTGAGCCTGTTTGTCCAGAATGCATCCAGAACAATGTTTTCTTCCCCACTCTACTTTCTCTGGCTATGATGAGCTGTCCTCTTATACCACAAGCCCTCTCACACTACCCAGTTGCAGCACTATGATCCCAGTTTAACTGCCATGTCTGCATTCTATGAAATCCTAGGATTTGTAGTTTGGTGAGAGGCACTAGATCAGCTTCCTGGCTGAGAATTCTAAGTGCCCTAAACAGCAAACGCAGGACTCCATAGGATGAAGCCATGGCTGTTATGGTAGAATTGTAGTGCTATAACTATGTAGTATGAAAGGGTCCCACATGAAGCAATAGGAAGACACAAAAAAAGACTTTAGACTTGTGGGGTCTACTTTGTTTTCCACAAGAATCCAAAGGCCTACCAACTGGTATAAAAGAGAAGCTCAGAAAAGAAGGCAAAGCACAGAAACACAAAACAATGCGCATAGGCTCAGACCAGGAACTTTTCAGTATTGGAGCTGGAACATTCACACAAATTCTTTCATACACAGTTCTACACCTGTTCCTGAATCTTTGCCCAAGCAAACAACCTACTTTAGGGGACACACACACAGGGAGAGAAGGAAGGAGGGAAGTTTTTGTTGTTGTTAACTACTGCTAAAACAACTGAGCCTTGCTGATCCACTGCAACAACCCTAGAGAGGTACAGTTGGCCCTCCATTTGGATTCTATATCCATAGATTCAACCATCCACCACTTGAAAATATTTTTAAAAATCCAAAAAGCAAACCTTGATTTTGCTAGTTTATAGAAGGAATGCCATTTTACCATGCCATTGTATATAATGAGACTTGAAAATCCACAGATTTTGATATCCATGTGGGTCCTGGAACCAAACCCTAGTGGATGTCAGTGGCCCACTGTACTACTGGTTGCTGATCTATTTTCTGCCCACTCCTGATATAAAGGGAAGGTCTTTATATCTTACAAGCAGCAGAAAGAACAGAGACCCAGAGAACAAGTGAAGAAATCAGTATGGCTAAGCAGCCTTCAAATTAGGCTGGAAATAAAAAGGCCTGAAGGATCTTTGTCCTATGCAAAAAGCCTCTCCAAAATGCACTCGATTCATTCCAATGCCAGCCCGAGGTTATAGCTACTGCTGAAAACGCAGGAGACAAACAAGCTACACAAAATCAGAGCCCTTTAAACTCTTGGCTAACTATGGAACAATAATCATCCCGTTATTGATATACAAGCACCACAACAAATTCAGTTTGTCTCTTTCTTCATAAGCATATCCTGAAATATTGTTACAGAGGGACTATGCTTTTACTTAACCACACTTTTACTTAGGCCATTTCCGCACTACACTGTTCTAGTGCTCTTATTCCACTTTCAACATCCTGTGGAATCCTGGGGTTGGCAGTTTAGGGAGGGCATTTAGAGTTCTCACCGAGAGAGCTCTTTGGCCTAAGTAAACTGCAAACCCCCAAATTCCATATGATGTTGAACGTGGAACAATAGCACTAGAACAGTGTAGGGCAGAAATGGTTTTAGACATACATACACTCACATTCACCAATTGCCCATACAACATGAAGGTTAAAGATTCTAAGGAGAAATACGTTCATGTTAGGTCATTTTCCATCTGTAGCCTACAAATTCCCTCATACATAGACATCCAAGAGTTGCCTATTCCATCACGCCCATCGGGAGGGTGTCCTGTAGACTGTCATGGTTCCCTTTCAGTTCCCCCATCAGCACAGCATCTACACTGTGGAATGTGCTTCCATCACACAGAGCACCCAAGGAAGGAAAAGGGGAGGTCAGCTGCCTCTGAAAATGGACACATGTGCTCCTTCCCACAGTTACTAGCACATTACAGCATTTGCTACAAAATGTTTGAGTGGGACATGAAGGCCATCCTTTCCTCAGTTTTGATTCTTAGTGCAGCACCAACTTTCTTACTTCCTTCAGCCGGAAGACAGGCACGTCAAGCAACAGACTCTCAGGGCAGATGTAACAGAAAAGCATGACAATTTAAGCAGGTACAGCTTTTCTGCCCTCTGTATAAGTAGTTCCACCTGCCCAAATTCCCTTTACTATAGAACTGCTAAAGGAGCACATTCCTTGTTACCCTTTGCGTCAAGGATTCTTGCGGGCACACAGCAAATTTTGTGCTAGCACAAGAAACCAAATTTTCCCATTTTTCTAGTTTCTTAAAAGGGAGGGATTTGTTCTGGCCTGGTTTTGATTCTGCAGCAAAATTCTGGCATTGTATTTTTAGGAGTTTTCCCTTGGTTCTAATCAAGGTTTTCCCTTTGACACTACCATGTTTTCCTCTTTTAGTGCCTTTTCTCACTACTGTTATAGTGCTATTATTCCACTTTCAATATCCTGTGAAATCCTGGGGTTTGCCGTTTACTGAAGCCAAAGAGCTCTCCAGCTGAAAATTCTAAAGGTCCCTCCCTAAACTGCAACCCCAGGAGTCCATAGGATGTTGAAAGTGGAATAACAGCACTATAATAATGTAGTGCGGACAGGCCTTAGTCTATATGAGGCATGCATTATCTGCCTCATCCCCTGTACTTAGGGTACTAGGTCAGGATTATATCATGCCCTGAGATTTCAGGGCCAAAGCCTGAGACCTAGGGATGACTGCTTGTGATTTCAAAGGAGGTAGGCCCTGGTGATGTTATAAGGGGGAGTCCTCATTTGATGTCATTAAACATGATGCCGGAAGCATCAACCACAGTTGAACAGAATCTGCCACTCTAATAACACTAATACTAATAAGAACAATCTAACAACTGAGCAAAACACACATACACAAAAGCACACGCCGACTTCAAAGTAGCATTCTTGCCCTGTTGACTAGATAAAAGTGGCCAAGCCTTGAGATCTGGGACTCTACCTGCACTGGATTGTTCACTTACCTTTGCAGCAGGCAGTATCCAGGAACAGAACTGTCTTTTCCGGGGTGAGCCTCTGCTATTGCAGCTAGGTGTGGATGAAGCTGGTGCGTGTCCCTCCCCCTTTGAGGGGGTCACTGTCTTGCTCAGACCCCAAAGTGAAGAGAGATGCCTCTCCACAGTCAGAACAGCAAAGTCAAAGAGGAGGCATCTTTTTTAGACTCCCAACTTGGCAGGGCCCGACTTGGCTCCAACCTCCCTTGTATGTGTCCGTGAGTCAAAAGACAGAGATGTGGAAGAAAGCCTTGCCGAAGCTGGTCGGGCCGGTTTGAGTTCAGGGAAAGCTGAGAGGCAGACAGACTTGGGCAAAAGGAAGCAAGTTTCCCCACAGGCGGCACCAGGGATTCTAGGTCCCGGTGCCCTTGAAAACCTTTCCCCCTCTTCCTGGGTCAGAGATGTTATCAGCTGTCTAGCTGAATTATTTACCAGCATTCCTGGGCTGCCTTGTTTGGTTACCAGCCTGTTTTGTCTCTTTTCTCTCTTTCCCTCTCTCTGGAGCAGGTGCGCCCACACACATACACCAGCGCCTCCCCGCAAGACCATCCTATAGCCTGGCAATCGGAGAGAAACGATGATGTCCCACTTTGCATAGAGTAGTACACAGTATGGTTAACTCTAGCACTTTTCTTGCCAAAACAGTATATATACAGCCCCATGTGACTGTTAATCTGGAATGCCCATAGCTTTTTGGGGAAACTCACCACCTCTTCACTCTGCACTGTGTTATACATATCTGTCATCTGTGTTTTGACCTCACTTCACAAAGAAAAAAGAAAAAAACAAAACCACCAAACCAGTATCTTTCTCTTCTCTGTACTGCACGCATGCATGCACACACTCACGCATATCATGTAAGCGTTAACTTCACTTCTCTGATGAATGAAGTGGGTTCTGCCCACATTTTTTGAAGTATTTAAGGTGCCACAAAACTATTTGTTGTGTTTGTGTCGACAGACTGAGATGGCTGCTCTGCTAAAACTAGTTCCACACATTAGTATTGTCATTTAAACACAACAGCCCTGCAAACTTGTGTAACAAATCCCTCATGGCATAGACAGGCCAGGAGGAGGCACAAACATGTTGGTAATGGTCAATCTGCCTGACAAATCCTTCCCCTAATTGTTGGTTTTCTACTTTGCTTCCGCCTAAGGCATCTCTCCCATTGAATTCCTCATGTGAATTTACTGTCACATACATGTCTAAAAAGCAGAGATATTTGGGAGCTGATTTGGTTAAAAAGAAAGAGGCTCCACTGAAACCATTCCAAATAGTTTCTTCCTATGCTGCCACCAGTATTCTCTCTGTGTGTCTCTTTTAATAATTGAAAGTTTTGCTCACACACAAAGCCAACATTTTGTTAGTCCCTCAGCTTCTTAGTCCAGAGTTCAGATGTTGCCCTTTTAAACCTGAAAGGAATCTTGGAGAAGAAGCAATTAAGGCTCCAACTATTCATTTCCTCAGCAGTTTTGGAAATTGCCCCCTCTCTTACCTGCTCTGTGTGGCAGACTGCCTGAAGTCCTGCTCAACACATGCCACATCAGGAAGGGGAAAGTGTGGCTTTCCAGCTGTTTTTGGATTACAGCTCCTATTAGCCTTCACCACTGGCTACAGCTGATGGGTGATGCAGTCCACCAACACTTAAGCCATTTCCGCACTAGACTGTTCTAGCGCTATGATTCCACTTTCAACATCCTGCGGATCCTGGGGTTTGCAGTTTTGGGAGGGGCCATCTGGCCCCTCCCAAAACTGCAAACCGCAGGATTCCCCAGGATGTTGAAAGTGGAATCATAGAGCTAAAACAGTCCAGCGCAGAAATGGCCATGGTTTTGTTGGCAGAATTTGTTCAAAAGGGGGTTGCTTTTGCCTTCCTTTGTGGCTGAAAGAGTGTGACCCTGGTCTCCCAGTGTCCTTGCCCAGTACTCAGGCCAGTACCATGCTGGCTCTTGAGGTTGTTATGGACTCTGCTATACCTAAGGTACCAATAAAGACCAGGAGTGGTAAATTGCGGCCCTCTATATATTTTTTCTGGCCTACAACTCCCTTCGGCCCTAGCCAAGATAGCCAATGGTGGGGGATTATGGAGTTGTACTCCAAATTCATGCACTGTAAATTGCCCACTCTTACTCTATATTGTAATTAGTAGGTGAAGCTTTCAACAACACAAATCTCTGTTCTTAATCTATTGTTATTTAATTGCTGCAGATCAAAATGCTTGTAAAAAGCCAAGGTACTTTTCCTCCCAAGCCACACCCTGAGGAAGCTTCCCCAGGAGATCTTTATTAAGGCCAACCAAAATTACATCTCCTCTACTTAACTCACTACAAGTCTATACTCTCCAGCTGTCCCAATTTGGCACAGAGAGTCCCACTTAATCATCTCTCCTAAAAGTAACTTTTCCAATTGCTTTTACAATGTCCCGGTTTCTCTCCCCCCACTTTCCCCCTTTGTCCTCAGCTTACTTCAGTTGCTGCAAACTGAGTTCACTCTCAGTTAACTTAGCGGCAGGCGGAGGAAAGAAGGGGTGCAATCTTGCCCTTTCGAGGAGGCTCAGGCAAAAGCAAATTGCTGCAGCCTCTCCTAGCTTGTGTGTTCTTCCTCATTAATAATTTTTGCCATCTTGAGCACATTCTGATATTGCTAGGCACACATGTCCTGGTTTCACCTGGGAACCCTTGGAGGGTATGGAATTGTAGTCCAACAACAGCACTTTCCCCATCGCAGCTGTAAGAGCTTGGAGCAGGAGTGGGGAATATGTAGCCCTTGAAATGTTGTTTGGACCACAGTTCCCATCATCCCTAGCCAGTGTTATCAATAGTGAGAAACTCTGGGGATTGCAGTCTGCCTGCATCTGGGAACCATTCCTGTTTGAGTCAGCTTAAAATTTGGTTCTTTAACTACCATACACATGGACAGTATTTTTAGCAGAAAAATGGCCTTCTCTTTTGACATATAGTATCTGTCCATGGAAAGATGGTATAAATTAACGATCTACTAATAACTGGTTGCTTAAAAATCTCAATAGGTACCTAACTATAGGTACCGGAACACCAAGTATCATGTAAGTGAGACAGAGAGTTTGATGGCCAAAGTTTGGGGGCTTAGCTTGTGCCCGTCTGGCCAGTCTGGTTTTAGGGCAGAGGCAGGGAACCACTCGTGCTCCAGATGTTTAGGATTGCTACTCCCATAACCCCCTACCAGTTGCATAGTTCTGTGGGGTGGGGGGGCAGCAATGCTTTTGGGATGTCCCAGTCCATAGCCATGCCCCCACGCCCCTGGGCCACACCCCCACGCACTGTGGCCATGCCCTTCGCACCATAGGCCCCCTTACGCACACTCCAAGCTCCGCCAGAAAATCCCATGATAAGGTCACCTTCATTGGAAATGACTTGAAGGCACACAACAAGAACTAAGATTTTTATATATGGAAGATCCTAAATTCAGTCCTGGTTATCTCCAGCAAGGACTGAGAAAAGACATCAGACTGAACCCCTGGAGGACTAATTCCAGTCAGTGTTGATGATGAACTAGAGGAACTAATGTTCTGACTGCGTGTAGACCATTTTCCAATATTCGTATTAACTACCATGCAAGACTGTTAGAGGGTAGATCTTGGAGAAGGTGAAATACAAAAGCAACTTCTAAGTATCTTGACAAATTATCATCCATGAGAGCCCTTTAAAAGGAAGTACAAAAGACCACATCTAACATGTGTTGTGGCCAACAGTTGTCAGGCTGGAGGTTTCTGCTTCCTTCCCCTTTTCTGGGGGGGGGGAGACATGGAGAGCCTTTCAGATCTGTCCTATTGCACCCCCTGCTGGTAACCAGATGTAATGCTTAATTTCTGGTGTTCTTCACCCTCCTTCCCACCTTCCAGAATGTTTCTTTTGCTGCTGTCACATATTTATCATATCCCAAGGTACACGTTGCATCTCCAGTACTGACCCAGCAAATGTGTAGTACTTCTTTATACCTTTCATAACTAAGGCCATTTTTCCGCACTAGCCTGTTATAGTGCTATGATTCCACTTTCAACATCCTATGGAATCCTGGGGTTTACAGTTTCGACAGGCAGCCCCTCCCGAAACTGTAAACCCCAGGATTCCATAGGATGTTGAAAGTGGAATCATAGCACTATAACAGGCTAGTGCAGAAATGGCCTAACTCTCCCCCTAACTCTCCCCGGTTGCTCTTGCTTCCATTTAACGTATGGGGAAAGTGAAGTAGAAAGGACTACATTTGCTGGAGGGGAGGAATGAATTCATAGCAGAGAAAGGATTGCACCCAGATCTTCCAGATCAAAATGAAGCTGTTTTCACTGTTGGACCACTTAGGCTCCAAATCCACTCTCCTAACATTTCTATCAGCATTTGATCTATTGTTGCTATGTTGGTTTTACAGTCTACCAGACAGGCTTTATAAACTGGAGCTTTGGGACATCAGTGATATAGGCCATTCCCTTTGAGGCCCTTCCCTAAATTGCAAACCCCAGGATTCCATAGAGTGTTGCAAGTGGAATAATAGCACCATAACAGTCTAGTGTGGAAATGGCCTTAATTGGCTTTTACTACATGGCCATTACAACATTACCCAACTGTTTTATGTATGTGCTTCTTGGAGTTCAGGTACCTATAGTTAGTTTCTTCAAAAGTTTGTAAATGGTTTGTTGTTGTTGTGCACCTTCGAGCTGTTTCTAACTTATGGACCCTAAGGCGAACCTATCGCAGGGTTTTCTGGGGCTGAGAGTGTGTAATGTGCTCAAAGTCACCCAATGGGTTTCCATGGCTGAGCAGGGGATCAAACCCATCATAGTCCAAGCTCAAACTATTACACCAAGCTGTAAGAAGTACTGAGCATTAATCATAGTATGTGCTAACTTTTGCCTTCTTTGCCTTCCATTCTATTATCCCTGTGACTTGCCAGTTCCATAATCCAAACATTCGTTTTCTCAACCACAGTCATGTCTAGCACATTTTGTTCCAATTCTTTATCAGTTTGAATCTTAAGATCACATAAGAATTTTACCTTACTTTTCAGGATTATGTTCCTACCAGTTCTTTGCAGGTAGTAAATCATATTTTTTTTGCTGGATTCTTTAGCATGGCATTTCCTATACTACTTCTGTGAGAACTTCTTACAAGAACTAATAAGAAGGTCAACAGTTTCACCTTTTTCTTCACACAGGCAACATTTACTACCCAGAGTCAATGTCTGCCTTGATGCTTTTTCTCTGAAATGCCTGCTTGAGCTGCAAATATAAGTCCTTCAGTTTTTTCAGGATTCCCATTTTCAACTTTTTCTGTTTATGCTTTTAATGCCTTGGCTATGTAGATCTTGTTTTGCCAGAATTTTTTCAAGGCAATTTTTAATATTTTTTTTTGTATGCCTTTTGCTTCTCTGGTATTCATTAAATTCTCCCTCTCTCCGTTTGTATACACACCCACACTGACCTACCCAGCCACATCTGCTTCTTTCTATGATATATTAACTCAAGGATCTTTTTCTCTTCTTTTTGTAATAACCTTTGGCAATTATCACTATTACCATTCATATCAATTCACTTATATTCCACCTTTTCCTCACAGTGGGACTCAAGGTAGTTTACAAAAACTGAAACAGATGCAAGTTAAAACATACTGATGTTACTGCTAAAATGTGATTAAATTATCTAAGGAATTACAACTATTTAAAACACATCCATTAAAAAGCTAAAACTAAAAATCCATAGAACAGTATACCATTAAAAGCCCTTATTAGTCAGTTCTCAAACGCCTGGAGGGATAAAAATGGAAAAGAGGGAGCTACCCTTCCCTCACTTAGGAGGAGTTCCAAAGAATGGGAGTTGCTACAAAGAAGACGCTCTCTTGTGTTTCCATCAGACATGCCTGTGGACGGTGATGAGCAATAGCAATAGCATGTGCATTTCTATACCACTTATTAGCTAAGTGCTCTCTAAGCAGTTTACAATGTATTTCCCCCAACAAGCTGGGTACTCATTTTACTGACCTGCGGAAGGACGGAAGACTGAATCAACCTGGAGCCCAGCAGGATTGAACTCACAACTTTGTGGCTGCAGTACTGGCATTTAAGCACTGTCCCACCAGGGCTCTTCTATGAGAATGAGAAAAGAACCTATGCTGGATATGTCAGAACTAAGGCAGGATCAAATGGGAATGTATGGCCCCTCAAATAGACTGAATTCAAGTTGTATAGAATTTTATAGGACATAATAGCACTTCATATTGCATCTAGAAACAGGCTACAAGCCAATGGAGTTCTTGTAACAATTGAGTTGCGTGTTCCCTGTAACTACCTGAATCAACAGAATGATTGAGGTTGAAGTTTCATTGAAGTTTCTGAAGATTTTTGCAAGGCAGCCCCATAGAAAGTATATTATAATAATCCAACTAAGAAGTAATCAAGACATGTGTCATTGTAGACAAATCAAGTGTCTCTAAAAATGGGCACAGCTGGTGTACTAGTTTTAAGTGCAAATGTATCCTTGGCTAATGCTAAAATGTGGGCATCCAAGTCAGGGCTGATTAAACTGCATACCTGTGTCTTCAAAAGGAACACAACCCCATCAGGCACTGGATTAATCCCTCTTCCTTGATCTGCCTTTCGACTGACAAGGAGCTTCTCTGTCTTCTCTGGAATAAATTTTGCAATTAGTTTGCCCTGCATTAGTGATGATAGGCAGTGCTTTACAACTTCCTCCAATTTAGATGGAAAAGAGAAACAGAGCTGTGTCACACTAGCATAGTGGTGGCATTGGAGCCCAAAACTCCAGACAACCTGTTCTGGCAGTTTTGTCAGAGACAGAAAGTTAGTAAAAAAGGGTTAATGCATTTAGCTAATAATTAATAATTAACTATATATAATTTAATTGCATTTAATTAGACATTAAAAATAATATTATGTTTATGTTAAATTGCTCTTTCAGTTTAAAGCGCACTCTAAACCAATAATAGAAAGAAGCTAAAAAATGATTTCTGTGGCCATTTCTGCACCAGGCTGTCATAGCGTATTATTCCACTTTCAACATCCTATGGACTCCTGAGGTTTGCAGTTTAGGGAGGGGCTGGCCGGCTCTTCCCTAAACTGCAAACGTCAGGTTCCATAGGATGTTGAAAGTGGAATAATAGCGCTATGACAGTCTAGTGCGGAAATGGCTTGTGATTTCACACACATATACCTATTTGTCCCTGTCTTGAGCTTGGGAGAAGAAGGAAACAGCTGCATTTATTTATTTATTTATTTTTAAGACCTTGTTTCTGATTCACCCTACCAAAATCCATTCTTTTCCTCTCTCTTTTGCTTATAATCTCATCCTTTTACCATCTCTCCCTTTCTTTAGCTTATTAACATGTGCAAAAGCCCCAGGCCTAGGAGGTTAAAAATTCCGTTTCCTAAGATAGAGGAGGAATCCTCTATGCAGTTGCTGGTGTGAAAAACAGAAAGGCTACCTAAATGCTAAGATGTTTGCTCCTAAATTGCCCTTACTATTGTAAAACTATGAATCATTAATATTGGGATTAACTAATCTATCATATTCCAGTCATTTCCATTTGCACTTGTTTGGCTCTTGTGACCTCAACACTGTAGTTCCCTAGCCCTAAGAAATGGACAAAAAGTGAGAAGCAGATTTTCCAAAATACAAATAAACTAGGCTTTGTGTAAAGAACCACCTGGAAAATGTAGAATTTGCTGAATTTTTAGCATGGTCTCTCAATTTATGAATTAATAACTAATAACTTAATTCTGCAAGGAGGTTAATGCTGAAATTCTAACTTAATTCAATAAATTTAGTTAAAATGACTTATCTAACATACCTCTTTTTTTGTCAGGAAATATCTAACTTAACTTATTTTAATCAGTTGCTTCTTATCACTGAGTTTCATATGTATGTTAAATAATGTGGGGAACAAAAGAGAATCCTAAGGGACTCTGTAACTTCTACTAGCAGGCCCAGTCCTGGGGATCATAATATTTAATATCCAACGTTATTAAGCCAGAGGTTCACCGGACAGGAACGTAGACATTTGGGTCTCAAACCGAAGCACAGCTAGAGAGGTCAGGCTAACAATCCCACATGCAAAGCAAATTAGAGCATTTTTTAATCTTATGAGTAATGACAGTCAGTTCCCATTTATGTGAGATGGAAGAGAATGACTTCCAGTTCAAAGACTTTGAGGCCTGGTATGTTGTTCTTGCTGCCGCCGCCATTGTTATTTTATTAATTTATATCCCCCTTTTCTCTCAGTAATATAATTCAAGATGGCTGACAGTATATTTAAGATAATACAGATAAAAACTGCATAAAATATTCAGTAACATATAAATAATTATTGAAAAACAAATTATAAACTTATAATCATTAAAAATTAAAACATTAAAATTTATTAAAAACTACATACAAGCCTTAAAAACAGTATTAGACAGAATTAAAAGCCTACCCCAGTCAGTTTCTAAAAGCCTGACAGCTTAACAGTATTTTCCCCAATAATATTTATTAGTTTTCACATACTGCCAGTATAATATATGAATCTAACTACACATATAATTTAAAGTATGAAATATAAAATATATAATACAATATACTGTACAAAACAATACCATATGAGATACTTAGGACAAGACAGCAGAATAACATTTTGACTTGTTGACAGAAGGAGAGCAAGGAGGGAGCACATGCTTCTATTTCTGTCTTGCTAATCGGGAGGGAGTTCCAAAGTCTGGGAGCAGCTACTGAGAAGGCCCTCTCCCTTGTGCACTTGAGAAGGTGGTGGGACAGAAGGAAGGGCCTGTGCTGAAGATCTTAAGAGTTCTGATGGGCTCATAAAAGGAGATACGGTCCTTCAAACAGCCTGGACCCAAGCTGCATAGGGCTTTATCCCCAGCCCTTTGTCCAGAAACAGACTGGCCAACAAGGATGTTGTGTGCGCCATGTACCCAGTCCCAGTTAACAATCTGGCTGCTGCTCTTTGGGCCAAATGAAGTTTCTCAGCACTTTTTGAAGACAGTCCCACTAGAGTTCATTATAGTAATCCAAACAGGATGTAACCAAGGAATGTATTGCTGTGGCCAGCTGCAACTTCTCTAGAGCCATTTCCGCACTAGACTGTTATAGCGCTCTGATTCCACTTTCCACAGCCTATGGAATCCTGGGGTTTGCAGTTTAGGGAGGGGCCGTCTGGCTCTTCCCGAAACTGCAAACCCCAGGATTCCATAGGCTGTGGAAAGTGGAATCAGAGCACTATAACAGTCTAGTGCGGAAATGGCCTAGGAATGAGCACAGTTGGCACACTAGTTTTAATTGTGAGAATGCACTCCTGGTTGCCACTGAAACCTGAACCTCCAGGCTCAGTGCTAGATCCAGGAGTACCCTAAACTATGAACCTGTGTTTTCAAGGGGAGTGTAACTCTGTCTAATTACCTGTCATGTGGCAGAACTTTTTTTGAACTAATCACTCAATCACTTACTACTTTTTACAAGTGGATGTGTTAAAGTCCTAAGGGAGTCTACGACGCCTTGAGGTTCCACCTCTAAATGAAAAGCTCCTCCTTGAGGCTTCCTTTGCTTTTCTTCCAGGAATAATAAGCAGCTTAGAGCAATAAAGGAGGCTGTGTACCAAACACTGGGCCCAGCAAGGCAAGGCTGGCGATTAGCAAGACAGAAATAGAAGCACGTTCTACTAGATGGACTTGACGGGGTATCAGAGCAAGAGAAGAGAGAAACCATCATCGTCCACTTGCTATGCATGGTAGCTTTTGCTCTCAAGTTATAGAGATTATTTTCTTCTTTTCAAAATGACCTAAATATTTTGGTATTTATTATACGCCTTGTGTCTTTGTTCTATGGCCACTGACATAGATGATCCATTTTTTAAATTATTTTGTTCTTATTTTCCTATGATCTTGACATTTGTTTTCTGTGCCTCCCACCCCCCACCTCCCTGGCCTACCTGTCCTTGTTTAATAATATCCTTGAGCATAGCCCTGGGTGAGTCACAGATTAGCATGATGCTAACTGGAACAATGCTAGATTAGAAATAGTTGCAGAATGGAAGTTCCCACTCAGACTTCCAACACAGCATAACGGTCCTAGACAAGAAATTAACCTACCAATTAAGACTGCTCAAGAGTCCAGGTGAGAAAAAGACACATGTTTACAGAAACCTGGAACTCATTTGTTGTAATTGCAGCCAAGGAATTCTCTCCCCATTGACTGTCAAAGGGTTGAGTCAAATTTTGAATGAACCCACTGTGATATGTCTTGAGCATCACATTATTTAAATTGTATTAATGGCCTTAATCCTACTCATACAGGGTCGCCACATTCCAATTTGCTGGCTCTTACTCCTTATTCATATGTTTGCTTGATTGATTTGCATTGTTCCAATAAATTTTTGTCTTAAATGTTAATACTGAAACTACTCCTAGTAATATGAATCTATTAAAAAAAAATTAAAACAGAGAGAAAGAAGTTTGTTCCTAAGCTTTTGTAGTCTACATAGTCTGTTTTTCTTGGATGCCTTTTTCATAGTCTACTAAAGCTATGCTACAAACCTCTTTCTCCTAGTTTGTCTCAAAGGTGGTACAAGATCCCTTTGCATATTGATATGGATTAACATGACTATGTTTTTGAATACTGTTTTTAAAAGATTTGCATGAGTGCAGAGAGGGCAATTTTTATTTTTATTTTTATTCAGTGAAACCTTTATTTATTATTTATTCCATTTCTTGGATGCCTTTTTCTGCAAAAGACTCTAGGTGTCTTACAGATAAAATACACAGAGTTTAAAAACAATATATAATATACAACAAGACAATAATTTCTAGTGATAACATTTAAGAAGTAATTCCATTCTATCAAGTGCCTGTAGGGCAGAGCTTTCCAAACTTTTCATGTTGGTGACACACTCTTGAGACATGCGTCATTTTGCGACACAGTAATTCAGTTTTACTAGCAAACCGGAGATCCAAGCACATACATAAATTGTAATAACGAAATGTATGGGGACACAACATATCTCATGAAAACCTTTCATTTATATTTTTAAAGATATATGATTTATTTATAACATGTAACATACATTTCCAAGGCTTGGGTGAGGGCATGTCCTTGGTCCAGGCAGGTGACACATCTACACTTTTCAGGTGACACATTAACATGTCACGACACACCATTTGGAAAGCCCTGCTGTAGGGAGTAGTGTCTTAACCAAGCACTGAAAAGATTATAATATTAGGGTCAGGCAGGCTTCCCTGTGGAAAGCAATCCATAGGTCATGATGGGGAGGCACAATTGAGAAGGCCCTTCTCTCTTGTCACCATCCTTCTAGCTTCTTTCAGAGAAATGCAACAAAATCTAAAATCTACAAGCAGTGATACCTTTATTGGGCTAACCCCAAAACATAAAATATATTATTCAAGCTTTCAAAGCTTCACTGGCTTCTTTATCAGGCAAAGTTATTAAAAATCATACAGGAGAAAAGTGGTACAGATATTAGAGTCACAGGCCTATATTCTGTCCGAGATGTTGTCAGTTAAGATGGTTTTGAGGGATTTCAGGGCAGGCAGACCCAGGTTTTTTTTCATCTATTTTTTGACTAAAATCTTTAGATTTATACATGAGTATATACCGTATCTCTTGAAATGACAAATCACAGGATTCCAGGTTATGAAATATATGTAGCAAAATACACATAATTCTGTATGTGAAAAAGACAAAGGAGGTGTTGAGCAGTTCTCCCTACTCTCTGTAGCCTATTAGCATTTTTCCATCTTCTGCATACAGCAGACTTTACTCTTCCTCTTGCTTTGAACAGTGCATGTGTGTATGTGAATTGAGAAAATCTTCCTTTTTTTAACCTCTCTTATAAGCCTGTATTAATTCTGAGTTTTAGTCCTCCTGACTTAGAAGCATCAGCTGTTCATTTGTATTCTTCCGTTGTGGGTTGCCTGTTCAATTTTTCATATGTACACCTTTTAAATTGCAGCTTGTACAAAATCTCGTTAAGCAGCCACCTTTATTTCTTTAGATGCCCACCACTTTTCTTTCTCCACCAAATTGTCTGCAATTGTGCTTCAAAATCTCACCTTGAAGAAAAAGTCCCATCCATCATGAACTTCTTTCTTTGGTCTCTACCAGGTGTTGTTAGGCAGTTTATATACCCACCAATATTTCACACATGGAAACTGGGACACATGTAGCCAAGCAACATCAGAGTGTGGTCAAGATGGCAAACATCATTAATGAGTAAGAACACATGAGCCAAGACTGCAGCAGTTTGCTTTTGCCTGAACCTCCTGGAAAATGCAAAACTCTGCCCCATCCTCTTCTCTTCCCACCGATGCATTAATGAGCACAAACTACTTTTGCACTTTGAACTCAGTTTACAGGAACTGAAGTAAGCTGAAAGCTAAGGGGAAAAGTGAGAGGAGGAAGAGAAACTGTGACATTTTAAAAACAGCTGAAAAATTGTCAGGACAAAGGATTAATAAGGTGCCAGATCAGGAAGGGTATTAGTTTGGCTGTCTAAGTGAAGATGCTGATCATGCTGGCAGCTATGCCGTGGTAAAATATCTGCTTGAGAGTCTGCTTAATTATTGAATTAAAACAGAAAATCAACAGCTAGTAAGAAAAATAATTGCTTCTTTTACTACATTTAAACTGCATCTCTTTTAGGTGGGCAGTTGCACTGTGGAAGGTAAGCCTTTTGGGATGTTAATGGGAAATATATCAGAGCCTGGAAATGTTTATTTTTGCACCAGAGCCCTAAGGCACCAGATCCTGTCTGATCTGCAAGTAAAGGAGGGCCAGCCCTGGTCAGTGCTTGGATGGCAGACTGCCGAAGAATATCAGGTGCTGTATTTCAGAGGAAGGAACTGGCAAAACTACTCTTGAGTATTGCTTGCTTAAGAAAACCCTATAAATCATCAGGCAACTTTAAGGCACATACACACACAGTGGCCATGCTAACTGTATGTCCACAAAGTAACCTTTCTGTGGTCTGGAAACTTTGAATACTAAATCAGATCTGTAATCTTGCTTCCTTTCATTGGTGGAGAATGATATGTTAGCAGCATGACAAGTTTAGTGTGCAAAGGACATGAAAGAATGCAGACCAGGTTTGGGGTTAAATGTTGTAGAATTCAATGATCATTATCTTTTTCTATATATTGGTTAGGTTTACAACATCTGGAGGGTACATACCCAGCCCAATATATGCTCATCTTAGTCAATTCCAAAGTTGACTCAACAGTATGCTTATCTGCATTCCTTGGAAGAATAGTAATGTAGAAAGATGATGAATAGCCAGGTATGGCAAAGGGGACATCACTATTCCCTTGTGACCAGAATATTGAAAAGTCACTTTTTTTTTTAACAAAAGTCCAGAATATATAGACTCTAGCCATATTGAGTGTGGGATTCTGGGAAATATAGTCTAAAAAGTATCTTCCTCAAGCTTTGCCTGAGACAATCTAAATCAGATACTTGCAGGTGAGGCTCAGAAAAGCGTATGCAGTAAATGTGTTTCAGCTGCATAAGACAGACCAGAGTCTATTCACATCTGTCTGAATATAGATTGGCAAGGGTTTCTGACCACCAATTTAGTTCACAACAGCATCATGTTTGTTAAATTGTGGGTTTTTAAAACGTTTTTGTTTGGTTTGGTTTTGGTTGCACTGTGTTTTAATTTTTGCTGTGAGCCATCTTTGGCCCCATGTCAGGAGAAAGATGGGAAATGAATTAAACAAGCTAACAATAAAAATAGTTCTTCCCTATCCAAACTGAGTTGCTGAAATTAGGGTACCTGGACTGGACTTTACGAACTCTGTTCAGTATTGGGACTGAGGACAAATTTCTTGGCTCAGAATTCTTTCATTCTCTGGCCATTTTTACACTGGACTGTTATAGCACTACTATTCCACTTTCAACATCCTCTGGAATCCTGGAGTTTGCAGTTTTGGGAGGGGCCTCAGGATTCCAGAGGATGCTGAAAGTGGAATAATAGCACTATAGCAGTCCAGTGCGAAAATGGCCTCTGTGTATGCCTTTTGTGAAGTTCTCATAAAACAAATTAAATTTTACAAGCCTGAAGTATGCCATCCCTATCCTGAATAACAACCTGCTCTAGTAGGAGATTAGATACTCCCCAGTTTTTCAAAAAGATCATTGTTAACAATGGCTTGTTTACTATAAACACTGTCTTGTCTTCAATGCGAGCCAGGCTTCTACAGAGTGCTCTCTGTCTTTGTTTGTGTCTATTGAGCAAAAGACCTTCATTTTTCTTGCAATATGAGATGTAGCTTTCACTGTAGCCTGAGGCATTTGGCTATCTCAAACAGCTGCACCTCATGAATTGCAGATTTCCCCACAATTGCAGGTACATATTGATTATGGTTGCCGAATGTCCTTTATTTTTAGGGTCAGAAAGCTGGTCCCTTATTGGCCTGGCAGGTATCTTTTATTTTAAGGGATGTCCCCTATTTGAAGGCTGGAAAGCTTTTTGTTTTATAGACTGAACAAGATGCCAGCAAAATCTGGCATTTGGGGTGTGGTCCCTTCATAAAGATGGAAATACGTTCATCATGTCATTTATGGATGTTAATTTTCCAGAGAAACACATGACTAAGTTAACTGAAGTAGATACTTTAATTTGGTATTTTGGCAGAACACAAACTTGTTAATAGCTTCTTCCTGATGGTCAGCCCTGCAAATGGTGAATGTTGAGTGTTCTTCTGAAAACCTGGAAGCACTGATACATATACAGTCTGAAAAACAGGCAACTCAGTATCACAATCAATCCTAGGTTGCCTGTTTTTCAGATTGTATCGGAGGGAATGTGGGGGCGGTTTGAATCCAGAGCCTGGGAAATCTCCTTTTTAACAATAATTAACTGAACCCCCCAGCTAGCTCAGCCGTTGGTTATGGTGAATGGAGGATTCTGGGACTTGTGCACCAAATAAGTATTTTTCCAAGTTCGGCTTGAATCGCAATGGCCTCATTGGCAAGTCCAGCTGTATCATTTCCTTCAGCAGTGGTTGTCTGGGCTGCAGCTGACCTTGGGCTCACACACTGTTTTCTTTGCTGCTTTCCACCCCTTTCCATTTGCAGAACTGATCCCAATCTCTCCTGGGTGACGTGAAACCCTTTTAAGGAACATTTCCTCCCCACCTCGCTACAGGCCCTAGAATCTGGATTAATCTAGTTCTAGCCGGGGCAATTAGAACACGCTTGGGGCATGAGGTGACTTTGCAACACTCAGATGCCAGGAAGGTGCTGTGTGGAGCTTGGCACCTCCACGTACCGTGCCTGCCCACCCCCACCCAGCTGTGCGCAGCGTGGCAGGTGCATCCAGTCTGTGCCGGGCTGCGAAGGGTGGCTGGGCAAAGCCTCTCAGTCTGATTGCAGTTATTCAAGTCCTTGAGCGTCCTCTAATCCCATCAAACAACAGAATCTGAGCTCTCCCTCCCTCCCTCCCTCCCACACCTCTCCCACAGCACAGTACTTCCCAGCAGATGTCACAGCAGATCCTGGGGCTGCATGCTGCTAGAGCCTGATGTGGTGAATATGTTTTTAGGGCAACCCTGAAATCTCTGCACTTATTCTGCATTCCATGTGTTTCAACAAGGAAGTTTCTCAGGCCTGATTAAATAAATGATCAGTGTTGAACAATATACTGTGACATTGTAATATGTCCCCCTGCCCCTAAGCCATTTGTTGTTCTTATGTGCCTTCAAGTTGCTTCTGACTCACGGTGACCCTAAGATGATTCTCCTCTTGAGTTCATTTTTGTGTTCCTGTGCCGTCCAAACCCCCTGCTGCAGTGATGCCAGGGTGGACTGAGGGTGACACAAGTTCAGCTGCCTGGGTGACTTTGGACCAGACATTCTTTTTCAACCTGATCCTATCTCATGCGGTTGTGGTGAGGATAAAATGAGGAGGAAACCCATGACCTAATTAGATGAAAGGCAGGAAATAAATATAACTAGCATAGCTCTTCTGGAGTCCTTTTTCCTCAAGCCAGGAGTATAGTCACTCCTGATTTCCTTGTCCCATGGAATGAGTAAAGCCTCTGAGCAGCAGTGAAGTAGCTCAGTAAAGGCACTCTTTGCCTTGAGAAATGCCATATAATGAAAACAGAGCAGGCAACTCTCCAGTTAAACCTTACGTTATGGGTGAAGAACTCACAGCCCTGGAAATATATAATTGGACTCTAACGCCCATCATTCCTGACCTATAGTTAATGGGATTTAAAGTCCAGCAGCATCTGGGGAGCCATGTCTTCTAAAGGCTAATTAGCTTCATTATTATTCAGCCTTTGGTTCAAGTACTTAACATTTCCTCAAAGGTATGGCTGAAGTGACTGAGAAGGATAAGAGAAATAAACTCCTTGACTCTTTGGCAGCTAATAATTAATTTTTCCTCCTCTCTGTCCCTCAGTAGTTAGATGCTGACACATCTGTGTAGCAGCTAGAAAGTGTGAAGTCAAATGAAACCAAACCAGTTAAGAACAAAGGAATGAACAAGATATATAACTAAAATTAGGCGTTATAACGTGAAAAAGAACTATGGAACTAAGAAAGTAGTGCAGGGAAGGGAGATATTAAATGTTTTGCCATCTACTGTTCCTCCTAAGGTACTTTTTGCCTCAGGAGGATCCAGATGCACGTGACCTATATAAATACATGTTTCAGATCTCACTGGGAGAAGCATCCAAGGGAGGCAGAGGTTTCAGAAGAAAAAATAGCAGGTAGGGAAAGGTTTGTGCCTTTTCTCTGAAGCAGCAGAGAAGCTTTATAATGAACGAATGAATGGCCATTTCTGCCTTACACTGCTGTAGTGCTATTATTCCACTTTCAACATCTTATGGAATCCTGGGGTTTGCAGTTTAGGGAGGGGCATTTAGAGGGCCTCAGTAAACTACAAACCCCAGGATTCCACAGGATGTTTAAAGAGGAATAATAGCACTATAACATCGTGGTGAGGGAATGGCCATTTCCGTGGCCATTTCTGCACTACGCTGTTATAGTGCTCTTATTCCACTTTCAACATCCACTGGAATCCTGGGGTTTGCAGTTTAGGGAGGGGCTTTTAGAATTCTCAGCCAAAGAGCTCTTTGGCCTCAGTAAACTACAAACCCCAGGATTCCACAGGATGTTGAAAGTGGAATAATAGCACTGTAACAGTGTAAGGGCACAAATGGCCAGTATCTATTGCCTCTTTTCTGTACCAAACTGCTACCTCCCAAGGTTGCTTTTCCTTACAAAAGTAACTGGTGATGTTTGCTTATATTTATTTGCATATGATGTGTAATTCACCAGAAGTAGGAGGGCTATCGTGTACATTACTGTTGTTTTTGTTGTGTGCCTTCAAGTTGTTTCTGACTTCTGGGGCTGTGTGTATATAAGGCGTCCAAGGTTATACAGTTGGTTTCCATGGCCAAGCAAGGAACTGAATCCTGGTCTGTAGGGTTTTAGTCCAATGCTCAAATCATTACACCACACTGGCTCTTGCTTCTGACATTTCACAGATGAAAACTGGGACATGTGTGGTCAAACAACAGTAGAGTGTGGTCAGGATGGCAGAAGTTATTATAATGAAGAATAGCACACAAGCTTAGGAGAGATTGCAGGAGTTTGCTCTTCCCTGAGACTATTGGGAAGGGCAAGATTCTTACCTTTGCCTCCTCTCCCTGCTGCTTTGAACTCAAGCCGGCTGGCCCCTCCCGAAACTGCAAACCCCAGGATTCCATAGGATGTTGAAAGTGGAAACATAGCGCCATTACAGCCTCGTGCGGAAATGGCCTCAGTTTGCAGCAACTGAAGTAAGCTGAGCACAAAATGAGAAAGTATGAGGAGAAAGAAACTAGGGCCATTTCCACTCAACACTGTTACAGTGCTATTATTCCACTTTCAACATTCTGTGGAATTCTGAGATTTTGTAGTTTCCTGAGGCCAAAGAGCTCTCTGGCTGGGAATTCTAAATGCCCCTCTTAACTGCAAACCCCAGGATTCCATAGGATGTTGAAGGTGGAATAACAGCACTACAACAGTGTAGTGCAGAAATGGCCTGGGACATTGGAAAAGCGTCTGAAAAAGTGCAATGACAGAGGATTACTTGAGAAAGTCTTGCCAGATCTGGTCAGTTAGAGGGTATGTCACACCAGCCCATCCCGTCAGTGTCAGAGGCTTTAGCACCAAAAAAGGAAGACAGTACTGATGGAAGATAAGGAGAAAGGCCTGTCAAGTCCAGCGTTGTTCTTACCTTGTCCATCCAGCTAGCTATGGAAAGCCCACAAATGGCCAATAGGCCTCTGGCACAGTTATTTCTTAGCAACTGG
The DNA here is from genome assembly GCA_948472985.1 of Iguana delicatissima. Lineage (NCBI taxonomy): Eukaryota > Metazoa > Chordata > Lepidosauria > Squamata > Iguanidae > Iguana > Iguana delicatissima. The sequence continues at coordinate 135,773 of CAOKZL010001185.1, read as the reverse complement.
CGTTCAGAAGCATTCTCCAGCTGATCCTGGAATAGTGGCCACTGGCAGATTGATTCTCTGAGAATTTGCATAGTCCCCTCTTAAAGCTGTATAAGCTGGTGTCTGCCACCATCAGCTCACACTGTGACAGCAGATTCCAGTCTTTAAGTATGGGATATGTGTGGGGAACATCCTTTTGCCAGTCCTGAATTAAGATGAACTTGAGGACCATCAAAACAGAGAAAACACATCAGAAGAAAGAGGGGGGGAAAGGGACATGAATATGATAATTTATACTTACAGAAGCACATCTAAAAATAATTACCATACTTATAGAATACATTAATTGCTGTAATTAATATTAATTGCTGCAATTATTAGAATACCTCTCAGAATACATGGTTGTAATTAATAGAAAAAATATTACCAAACAGGGAGGAAACTAACCATTAAGCGATTTATGCTCCTGCTCAGTCTGCTGCCCATGTGTTAACTGTGGACGATGGCTCTTTTCCTTGTACTCCTTTCTGAGGGTTGTTCAGCTTTAAAATGGGCTTAGTATGGACAGCCCTTTAAATGGAAAACTGCCCTCATTTAGGGCCTTTTAACACCATAAAATTATAGCACCTTGATACTACATACATACCCTGCAACTGTCCAGGTTTTGCACTTTTCTAGCTGCTTTTAAAAAGTTCCAGTTTCTTTCTCCTCCTCCCCATTTCTCCTTTGCTTTTAGCTTACTTCAGTTGCTGCAAACCAAATTCCAGTGACGTAGACTCAAGTCAGGTGACTCAGACTTAAGTCACAAGCCACAACTTCAGAGCAGAAAGATCTCCTGCTGAGATTCTCATTTAATGGGGGCTGCCCTATTCTTGAGCATTTTCTCTTCATTTCAAGAGGAACATTCTGGTGGGTTGTGCCTTGTCCATCAAACTGAGGTGCAACTGGTTCTTTCCAGTGATGTAGACTCAAGTCAATCGACTCTGACTCAAGTCAGACTTAAGTCAATTCAGTCACTCAACTCGGACTTGACTTGCTAAAATTACACACTGACTCAACTCAACTTGAGACTTGCATATTCTTAGTGAGTGACTTGCTGCCCTTGGTTCAGTAACATAGCACATTCCTCCGGAAACCTTATCACTTACTGGTCACATGACGATCTGTCTCAAGCCCAAAGTGTGGACTCATTTCTCAGAGGGAACAGCAAATGGGCTTGAAGTGAGGTAGCCTGTCCCTGCTTCATATAGGAGCAGCTTTCTAAAACTTTTCCTAAGAGCAGAAGGCAAGCTTTGCAAATGGGAAGTAAGATGGATTCTATTCTCCACTTCTGAAGCTGCAGATGGCAAAATCACAAAAGTGGAGGGCCAGCTCTACTTAAATTGTTAAAACTGTCTTTATTTGACTCTGTCTAGAAATTTTGGAATACAGGTTGGGGTATAAAGTTGACTCCCAGACTTGACTTGAAAGTCTCTTGCAAGGACTTGAAACTCAACTTGAGACTTGAAGGTAGAGACTTGAGACTTGACTTGAGACTTGGAGTAAAAGACTTTTTTTAAAAAAATTCTTTGTATTCATCAATAACATAAAAGAAATATCAATCCCATACGTAACATTCCATACATAACAAAATAGATCTTGATACATTCCAGCATTCTTTCCTCTTACAAGTTATCTTATTATATACAGACATACCTTGATACATACTTTTACATAGCCATTATTTGTGATATATAACATTCATTCATAATTCTTTTATAACCACTTACAAAATACATCAATATACACACATATATTCTCTACCCTATGACACAAATACATGACAAAATTCCTAAGAATGTTTAACATTTGATGCCCTCCCTTATTCTTCTTTTCTGTCTTCCTCAGTGAATTTCTAGTTAGCACTTTCCAACAATTAAGTTTCAGATAAACAAGATCTTTTAAGAAAAAACCAAAAAGAATAAGAAAGAAACTCTGCTTTTGTTCATTCTTATAATCTCTTAAGTTTTAAATATTCACTTTTAACTCAAGGTTTTATTTTCAGTCATTCCTTTTTTTTCTTATTCCACTTTTGAGTGGACCTTATTTATCTACAATTCTCCTACCCGGTTTTGACCTTATTTCTTCATATTTCTCCATATATAGATTATATATTTAGAATATTTATCAATGCCATCTTTACTTTTTTGTATTCATTTCTACATTTCGGAGTAAAAGATGTAAATACATCACTGGCTCTTTCATCCTTAATGGTATCCCCCTCCATAAACCTCAATGGAGGCACCTGCTTTAGCTTGCTTTTTAGTGAAAGGTGGGGAAAGGTAAGGAAAGTTCTGCAGGCTAAAAGCAGAAGGCAAAACTTGTCCCCAAAGCATAGGGCATGTTTCTCAGAGAACAGCAAGTGTGTTAGGCAGTGTGTTAGGCTTGAAGAAGAAGGATCCTTCCTTCTTAAGCTTTTGAAGCTTCAGTAATGAGGAGTAAGAAGGATCCTATTCCCTACTTCTGAAAAATCCTCCAGCTTCAGTAATGGGAAGTAAGATGGATCCTATTCCCCACTTCTGAAGCGGCAAATTCTTTTATGCCCATTGGCACAAAAGCCTCCATCTTCAGGAAGGAGGATAAAAAGGACCCTGTTTCCTGCATCTAAAGCTTCAGATGGCAAAATTGCAATTGTGGAGGACTGTCTCTGCTTAAATTGTTAAAATTGACTTTATTCAACTCTGTCCAGAAATTCTGGAATATAGGTTGAGGGATAAAGTTAGCTCTAAGACTTAAGGCTTGACTTGAGAGTGTCTTCAAGGACTTGAGACTTGACTTGAGACTTGGAGTAAAAGACTTAAATATATCACTGCCGAATTCAAAGTGCAAATGTAGTTGGCACTCAGTTAACTAAGTGGGAGGGAGAGGTGAGGAGGGGTGGAATCCTGCCCTTTCCAAGCAAAGCAAATGGCTGCTGCTTCCACTGGCTTTTGTGTGCTTCCTCATTAACAACTTTTGTCATCTTGATCACACTTTCACTCGATCACACATGTCCCAGTTTTCGTTTGTGAAATGTTCAGGATATGTAAGTGCCATGATAACATCCTATAGATTTGTAGAGCTCTCTTGGGAAATCAAAGTACCCCTCTCTAAACTGGAGGTCCCAAGATTCTGAAGAATGTTGCCTTGGCAGTTAAAATGGAATCACAAAGCTACAGTTATATAATGTGAATGGATCCTAGTTGCAGAATACAGAGGAATGTTAGTTCTGAATGAAAACATTGGAAAAGTTATTTATATAGACTGCAGCCCCCAGAATGCCCTAGCCAATATAGCCAGAGATCCAAAAATTGACCTTTCAAAGCTCTGCGTCACCACCCTGTTATTCATCTTCATTAGTTGATACAAAGTTCTAGTAGTATGAGAAAGAGAGAAATTTGTCTTCTATCAGCCCTTTTGACACTTCATGTTGCAGTGGGTTCGAGCAAACACTCCCAACTTATTCAGAGGTGGCTTCTACCATTAGGGAATGCTTTGGGTGGGAATCATCTTACTTGTAAAGGGCAAAGTGGGAACAGTAACAGCTGGCATTGACTGGGGTAGGGGTTAGACTGAATTCCTGGACTCACTAGGAGGAGGACTAGGGTAAACTGCTCTGAGAAGTCCCAAGATTTCCTCCTGCCACTTCCACCAGCAGAGATTGCATATGAAGTGGGGCAGGTATTCCAGTGCCAAAACAGAGGTAGGCTGGAGTCACCCTCCAGATGTTGATGGACTGCAGTTCCCACAATCCTTCACATTTGGATAGGTTGGCTGGGGTTGCCAGAATGAAAACTGTCTCTTACATGGTTGTGTAGAAGAGGAAATATGAGCTGGCGTTGCTCAGCATGCAATCAGATAACAGACAACACTGGGAAAAATTCCCTCTCCTGCGCAACCATTAAAGCTACAGAAGCTCTCTCAAGTTTTCATTCTCGCAACCCTAGCTAAGGCAGACAAGACTTGTAGGCCAAAAACATCTGAAGGACAACACTGGCCCATCCCTGTGCTAAAGGATGGTTAATTCTCCATACTTCGAGGCTTTTGCTGTCCAGATGTTGATGGGCTCCAATGATTTCTCATCATTGAGCAGGGCAATTGGCCAGCAAAAGTAGGATGATGGAGGATTAATCAGGACTGTCCCTGCCAAATCAGAACAGTTGGAGAAAATGGGCTGGCAGGGGCTGATGGGACATGGAATAACAAAACACGAAAGGCCACAGTTTTCCCAGTTCTGCTGTTAAGTGCACCATTTATGAACATAAAATCATAAGAACCACTTTGTTGAATTAGACCAGGGCCTAGATAGCTTAGCATTCTGCTTCCAACAGCAGACTGGCCAACTGTCTCCAGAAAGCTCATGATACAGGCAGATAAATAAACCTTTCCTGCTAACACAACACCTGATACTATGTACTGCCTTTGAACTGGAGGCTTCATCTCTCTTATCATTGCTAATAGTCATTGATAGACTTCAGATTCCTCTGAGAATTCCTCAGAGCTTGAGAATGTCCCTCTGCACAAAGTTTAACCTTCCAATCTGCCTATGCTTTTTGTTTGTGTGACTCTGTTTCGGGGAGGGGTGGCCCCAGGGCTGTGCATTTTCTTGGCAACTCTTTTTGTAGTTTTACTGAAGCAGGGCTGTGTCCTGCCAGCAGATTAGCCTTGGGCGTGTAATTGGCTCAGTGACTGAGCATAAAGCACAGGGAAAGCACGGGGAAAAGCAGTCCCGTCCTGTTGCGACAGACTTAGGGGCCCACAGGACTCTGGGCAGCAGCGGAAAGTCTCTGAAGAGAGAGAGGATATCAGCACTACGGACAGGTAGGAAAAGTCCTGACTGGGTCTCTAAAAAACAGGGTCTGTGGAAGAGGTGAATGGAAAAAGCAGGCAGGAAGCACTGGCTAATCCAAAGGATAATGAGAAGAGGTGGGTGGAATAAGAGAAAAGAACTGGTTAGGGGCACATGCAATCACACTGTGGCGTGGCAGGGATTCCACCTGTATCTTGTCCCAAGGAGTGCTCCCTCTTCTGTTTTTCATTTGTTCTGTCTGTCTGTCTGTCTGTCTGTCCATCACAGAACTCCTGTACCCATGCCCCAATTACTATGGTTTTTCTCACAGGGAGGGGAGGTGTGCCTCAGAAGACCCACATCCAAGATCCCTGTTCTTTACAGGGTTGAGATAAATATTGCCTACCTTATTGGTTCCCAGAATTTAGTTTCTAGCTGTTTTACTTTTGTGTAGGTAGATACTCTTTTTGTTTTCTAAGGTAGAGAGCTACCTTCTCACTCTGTATTAGAACCCACAAGGCAGCAAGAGGCTGGGAAAGTCAGCAATAACAACAGCATGTCTGTTTTCATGGCTTCACTTCAGTTGACTTTGCACTCTCTCTCCCCCTGCATCACTCTCCTGATTTTTGTCTTTAGCACAATTTTCTCCTCTGTCTCTGGAGAGAAAAGAGAGGTAATTCTTTGCTGAACAAAGGCACTTGCTCCCTGTCCCATTGCTCCATTTTTAAAAAAGGTTTATTCATATAGCAGTTCAGATCACATTCCTTTCTGGACAATTCTTGGACGCTGGTTAATTTGTGCTGAAAATGCTGCTGTAATTATTATTATGATGTGTGAGGCATTACCAGAACAAGCAGTCTTACAATGTACTTTTGTTTTTGTTCATTTGGGGAGTTGTGTTTTACCAATCTAATCTTTCATACGCCAAAGAGCAGGCCCCATAATCTTGCCCTTTCTGTAGTGCTCTCCCTACTCCGCCTCCCATATCTGAAGCAACACTGCTGCCTGCTAAGAGTGTAAGTAGTGCAATCTTACTTCAAAGAATCAGACCACAGTTCTGTTTTGTGGGAGCAGTGGTGGGGGAATTACTACACTGAATCTTGCAATGCTGTTGTTGTTGTTGTTGTTGTTGGTGTGTGTCTTCAAGTTGTTTCCAATATAGAATAACCGTAAGGCAAAACTATCATAGAATTTTCTGGGGCTAAGAGGCTGTATTGCACCCAGTATTACCCAGTGGGTTTCCATGACCAAGCGGAGACTTGAATCCTAATCTCCAGGACTGTAGTGCAATGCTCAACCCATACAAATGTTGAAGTTCTGGTTACAAGGTGGACCATATAGTCATATCCTCAAGCAAAGTGAAAAAATGCAGGTGGATGCCTTGATCCGTGGTGAGAAGCTGGTTCTAGCAGTTTTAATCTCCACTGAGAACATGTCTTTTTTAAAGCTAATAAGTTTTAACTGCCCATTCCTCCTCATCCCACCCTGAATACTTTGCATTATTCACAGCAATATATCATGCAGCTTAGAAAATCCATCCCCCACTCTTGCATCCCCACAGCTATTGTGGGGATTCCAGCTAAGCTCAGAGGGTAAAGGAGGGATAGGTGGCCTTGTCCTTGCTAATCAAAAATTGCCATGCTTTGAACAATTTTTTTTTTCATTTTAGTTGGCCCAAAAAAGGTATCACAGTTTTGTGGATTTGGGCTTTTGCTGTATTATGCTTTGATCTTATGAATGTTGGCTGTATGAAACCACAGGAGGAATCTGAATTATTATCATGCAAGGCTTCTGCAATCCTACTAAGCTGCATCCACTACCCCTAAAACAGGTACGAGGTGGGCCATGATGAAATGAAGAGGCAAAGTAGGTAACTGAGCAGCTGAAGAAGACAGAGCAAAATCTCCAGCTATGGTAGGGGTGAGGGATGGTGGAAAGAGAGAGGGAGGGAGGGCAACCCAAACGAACTTGGTGAGAAAGGAGAGCTTTCCCTATTTATTCCATCAGGTGTGAATAGGTTAAAGTCAAATAAAGAGTGTAAGGGGATTTCAAAAATACTTGCTCTCACAATGTCCCCCCCCAACCTTTTAATACGCTGCTCTCCTCCCAAGTCCTACCTGCAACCCCTGCCAGCTTACTGCACTTAAAGAGGAAATGACAATTCTCAAGAAACCAAGGGCAAAGTTGCCTTTCTCAAGAGGTCCCCTGCTCTATGGCTACAGTGCCCTTCAACATTCTTCCACTGCATTGCCAGGAGGGGGAGCCATCACCTCATTTTTTATTTTTATTATTATTATTTTAGATTAGGATGATCTTTGTAAAGTGTGAAACCACCCTAAAAAGATGCATGCTTTTGTTCCAGGTGTATTGGACTTAAGAAAGGCCCCACCCCATCCCCCAGATGACTACCGAAACTCTCTCATTGCCTCCCCCTGTCTCTGGGGTTTGCCACAGAAGCCAGGAAAGCTCTGAGGTGGGCATATTCAGGGATATGGTGGAGAGCAGGGACATGGCAGAGGATGTTCCCATAACCACTACACCAGAGGATTCTTTGGTTCCCCCCTGAATGGTGCCAACCATTCCTTTGCCAAAGACCAGGCACTGGATGAATCGCCATCTTCAGTACCGACGGATGATCGGGTTGAGAAGGCTGCCCCATCCCCAACCATACCTTCTGAGGAGATTAAAATGGTGGATGATCTAAACCAGTCAAGCCAAGGGAAGGATGATGGGCACTCTGTTCATCAGGAGAAGACACCAGACCTCTCCTCAGAACAACAGAAGGCAGAAGATACATCAGACTTGTTGATCAAAGTGGAGGATGGCAGCCATCTTGAGTGTCCCAGTGAGATACCAAATGTCTTCTCAGAGCCACAGAGTCCTGCAGGAGCTTCAGAGTTGGAGGAGAAGAACAAGGAAGAGAAGCAGGACAGGCAACACCACTGCCATAGCGAAGATCCAGCTGTGCCTACTGACTCCCTCAAGCAGCTAGAATTTAACCAAGAGACAAAAGGAAGCCCTCCTGTTCACCATCACAATATCTCTGATGTTCCATCAGAGCAACAGGAGTCTACCGGTCCCTCAAGTCATCCAGATGTAAATGAAGAAAGTGGAATTGTCATAGATGGACATGACCAACTTCCTGAGAGGTGTTCAGGATCTCTAGAGAAACTAGAACTTTCCGATAGCCCCACACAAGCTGCAGGCAGCCAAGAGAACAGCCAAGCTGATTGTGCTGCTGTGGCCTCACCCGAATCTCCCAGCAGATTGTTGGTGGACACACATTCTCCAAAGGAACCAGGGGAAGGAGACTCTTTTGTCTTCCCTAGCACCCACTCTGCCAGTCCTGCTTCCCCTATTGAGTCTCAGGGGACGTGTCCTGCTGAGGGCTTTCATGAAGACATTAAGCCAGACTGTCAAGAAATTACAGGGAATGTCAAGGAAGAAAGGACACCAAGTGGACAGGTATCCCAGCCACTGGGTTGTGAGGAATCTGCGAGTAACCAGACTGGGCAGTTTCCACAGGCTGGCTCTGGGAATGATCTCCTGGCAAAAGAGGAGCAAGTTGCCCAAGAGAGTCCCTGTACCTCAGAGGCACCTTCTGTGGCACTGGCAGACCCTTTGCCAGATGCTGACCCATATTGCCAGCAGAGGGCAGCAGGCACAGGTTCTTCTGACTCTGCTCCCCAGGCAGTGCCAACGCAGTCTCCTGTGGCAACCGGGATCTTTGGACCTGCCCATCAGGGCCTGGCTGCTGCGTGTGACCGGGAAGGACTAGCTATTGGTGAATCAAGTGGAGCCGGCAACAACAGCAAACCCCAGAGTGAGGTTGAAGCTGAAGCTGCGCTGGAATCTGAAAAGGGTGACGAAGCAACTAGAGGCACTCAGTCTGAAGAGACCACCAAAGAGCCAGAGGGGGTAGAGGATCTCCTAGAGGCTGAAAACCTGACCAGAGATCTCCCTGTCGCAGAAAGTCCACTAGCAGCGATTGATCCAACTGGTCCCAAAGACCCAGCGGGAGCCATGGTTCTAGCGAGTGCTGAAGATCCACTTGATGCCAGGGATCGAGCAGATTCTCACGATTTGGCTGGGACTGCATTTCCAGCTGACCCAACTCCTCCAGAACAATTGTTGCTGAATGCTAGAGATCCTGCCAAGAAGGAAGCTCTGGGGAGTACTGCTGAGCCAGCTTTCACACCACCCATTTCAGATGAGCCCTCCACGATGGGCAGCTCAGGCTGCCCCACAAACCGGACAGGAAATGCTGCCGACCATCCAGAGACCCCAATCGAGAGGGAGATCCGTGTCCACCTGGAACGAGAAGAGCTTCTGCGCCGAGAACGGGGCCTGGCCAGCCTTCGGGGCACCCAGGAGTATGTGGAGGTACGCATCAGGCCTGTTCTGAACCAGAGCGGGACATCCTCCACACTGCCCAAGGAGAAGGAACGGCAGTGGGCTGGGGTCCAGATGCAGCGGGAGATCCAGCGGGAGTGTCAGCGGGAAGAGGACCTGGTGCAGCTGGGGAAGGTCAGGGGGGCCTATGACCGGGGCACGCCACAGGAGCTTCAGGAGAAGAAGATGATCTTCGAACAGCACGCTAGCCTGGAGTCTCCAACCCCGAGGAAGGGGGCATGTGGCAGTGCTGAAGGGTTGAGAGGGCCCTCCTTTGCTGAGGCCAGTCACACCACCAACGTGGTCATCCTGGACTCAGAGGCTCTGCTACGACCCCAACGGACCCCACCAGAGAGGGCCAGCCCCTTGGGCAACCCCTTCGTCTGCTTGCGTGCCAAAAGTCCCCAGTCTCTGCTGGAGCAGGAGGTCCAGGAAGCCCAGGAACGAGAGCGGGAGCTACAGAGGCAGAGACACAGCCTGTATGGCTCCTTTTCACCCCGTCAGCCAGCAGAGACCTCAGAGCAAGGGGAGGAGGAGGTCCCGACCCAGCCAGGTCAGTGGGAGTGGAGGGGGAAGCGTGGGTGACTGGGATGGGCAAAATGGCCTCTCTTAGTCTCTTGGTATGCATGTCATGGGGACCAATATTCAGAGCCATCTGACAAAAGTAACAGCCAATAGATTTCAAAGCAGGTGAAAGGAATTTCATCACACAGCACACCAATTATTTTGTGTGGGCAATTTGTGGCATCCAGACATTCCTTGACTGCACTTTCTGTGATACCCTAACTACTGGCTATAGTTCAGGTATACCTGAAGGGCCACAAAGAGCCCACCCCAGCTTAAGGGGTCTGCTCCGATAAACTGTGCTGATGACCATTGGCTTAGATAGCTGCGAAGAGACGTAGGTCTCTTCCATAGAAAACAAAAACAATTATAGCACTTTGATACTACTTTAAATACCATCGCTCCATCCTGGAATTTGTTATTGTGTGAGGTATTTTGAATGTTCTGCCAGAGAGATCAAGTGCCTCACAAAACTAGGATTCTGCAGGGTGAAGCCATGGCAGTTAACACAGTATCCAAGTGATTATAGTGTGAAAGAGATGTTAGAGAAGCTCACAAGGTTTGGCCTATTAATATTCATTTGCCATATAGAGCCTCCATGGCAGGGAAGTGTACCTTTGGATAACAGTTGCCAGTTTAGATATCAGACAGGCAGTGAAGGGCGTTACCTTCATGCTCACCTTGTGGTTTTCCAGAGCATATGGTTGATCACTGCTGGAAATAGGATGCTGGAGTAGACCTGACCCATTAGGACTCTTCTTTTCTTTCATCCTGTGGTTAGCTGTGTAGTGGCAGAAAGGTAGGGCCACCTGATGAAATAAGGGGCAGGGGTCTCCTCCTTTTAATGGCTGGAGGAAATTTGTAGGTGTTGCTTCTGTGATAATCAGTACTTGCTGATTATCTTCTATACAATTATTAAAGGGACAGGAAACTTGTCTGTCATTAAGCCCATTAATACACTACCCTGTTATAGTGCTATTATTCCACTTTCAGTATCCTGTGGAATTCTGGGATTTGTAGTTTCCTGAGGCTCAAGAGCTCTCTGGCTGAGAATTCTAAATGCCCCTCCCTAAACGGCAAAGCCCAGGATTCCATAGGATGTTGAAAGCGGAGTGATAGCACTATAACAGTGTAATGAAGAGATGGCCTAAATCTGGCAACTTTACCAAGAGGCATCCAATGAAAGGCATCCAAAGAGATGGCTGATTTATTGTGTGGTCTGAGCTTTTGTGGACAAGTGCTTATTTCATGTGGTATAGCAAGTGAACTGCAGTATAGCGTGCACACATACACTCACTTACACACACACACACACACACACACACACACGTGTGTGCGCCAGGTTGTGCAAACAACTTAAACAAATGCTTGGGGCAGTAATATTTTCAATGTCACTGAAGCAAATCAGTGTAATCCAAATGGTGTACCCTCAGGCTGGAGACAGAAAAACATATCCCCTTCTTCCACCAGAGTTGATAGTCTGAAACAGGGATGTGTAACCCCCTAACCACCACATTTCTATTGTCTCATATTTTCAGTTTTTGGAAAAGTTACTTTGTGGACAACTGCTCCCAGAATCCCACAGCCACTATAGAATGTCCAGGTTATCTGGAGGATTCTGGGAGTTCTAGTCCAAAGAAAAACTCTTCCAGACTCTGGCCATTTCCACACAGGACTGTTATAGTGCTATGAATCCACTTTCAACATCCTATGGAATCCTGGGGTTTGCAGTTTTGGGAGGGGCTGGCCGGCCCCTCCCGAAACTGCAAACTCCAAGATTCCATAGGATGTTGAAAGTGGATTCATACGCTATAACAGTCTCGTGCGGAAATGGCCACTATCTGCTTCTTGCAAAACAGGTTCAATAGGTTTTTAAATTTTTTTCCACAAACCTGTCATACCAAATTAACCAGAAATGATACCTGGATACAATGAAATGTGTGAGCACACCATATATAATGATGCCTCTCTCAAACTGCTTTTATTTCACATGCACAACAGTTATATTTATAGGGAGCTTTTAGGAAGCATGTTGTATGTATGGAAGGAGCTGGGTATGTTTAGTCTGCAGAAACGAAGGTTAAGAGTGAATATGATAGCCATGATAGCCGTGTCATATCGAAGAGGGAACAGGCTTGTTTTCCACTGCTTCAGAAACTAGGACAAGGAGCAATGGATTCAAACTACATGAAAAGAGGTTCTACCTGAACCTGAGGAAGAACTTCCTGACGGTCAGGGCTGTCCGGCAGTGGAATCTGCTGCCTCCATGGAGTGTGGTGGAGTCTCCTTCTTTGGAGGTTTTTAAACAGGGGCTGTGGTCATCTGTCGGGAGTGCTTTGATGTGAGTTCCTGCATGGCAGGGGGCTGGAGTGGATGGGCCTTGGGGTCTCTTCCTACTCTATGATTCTGTGATTCCACAATTTTCCCTTCAAGTTGACTCCAAACTATGGCAACTTTCTCACAGAGTTTTCTTGGCACGGCTTGCCATCTCTTTCCTCAAAGGCTGAGAGAGTGTGGCTTCCCCAAGACCACCCAGTGTGTTTCCATGGCTGGGTGGGGATCTGAACCCTGGCCTTCCAGAGTTCTAGTCCAGCACTCAGTCCACTATGCCATGCTGGCTCTTCCAGTGGAGCTTACTCCCAGCTAAGCCTGTACAAGATTGAAGTCCCAAAACATCAGGTTTTCTATCTCCAGATTGTTATTGGCTAAAATCATCTAGGCCATGGGCAGGAAACCTCTTGCCCTCCAGATGTTGTGGCTTACCACTTTCTCCAAAGCTATCCAAAGCTTTCGTAGATCCAAAGATTCCCATCTTTGATCTGGTGGTCTTAGAACTGGAGATATATTTCAAGGCTTGTTCCTTGGCTCTAGGTTGTTACATCAGCTAAGCTATGAGGGGGTTATACCAAGCCCAAGTTAGAGCTAGATGAACTTTTACAGCACAGTCCTGTGTGCACTGAGTCAGGAGCATACCTAAGGCCATAATCCTAAACATATCTACTAAGTCATAATAAGCCCCATCAAACAGGTTGAGTTATTTCAGAGTACCCAAGCATAGGATTCTGCTATAAGTTTGATCCAGTTTTGTGAATCTCTGACTTCATGTGCTGGAAGCTTTAAACTGCACATGCTTTAGGATAGTCATTTTCTCTCTCAACTTCTTCCATAAAATGGGAATAACATCAAGGGGCATTGGTCCAGAATGCAGAACAAAATGCAGAAAAGTTCTAAGGAACTGGTGTCATATAAGTTGATATAAGTTGATACACTGTGAGCCATAAAGTGCAGACCTTAGCCATGAAAGCATGAAATGGGTGTAATATGGAGTTGATGAACGCATGTAGGGCAGAAAGAATGTGTATGGTTCTCCTTGAACACCCTGAATCACTATGTAGGTGGAAAATAAAGTACATAGATCTACAGTGCAGAAAAACATCTCCAACATAGATGTATTGGTTTTTCTAGTGCTTTCCCAGAGCCAGTCTAGATATGACAGTGGGTATCTCTGAGCTTAAACAAAGAATTGACCCTCTCACAGAAATGCTCTGTGTCTGTCTGTCTGTCTGTGAGCGAGAGAGAGGCAAAAAAAGAGCTACAAATCTAGGAGGCTTAACAGGACCTGCAGAGGCTTAACACTCCTCAAATATCTACCTTTGTTGCTGCTAAAATCTTGCTTTATTCTCACTAAACAAGGTAGCTCTAAGTTTAAATATGTCGAACTGCCACCATCATGTTTCATTTGACCCTCAGAAGATGTGTGAATGTTGTCTTCAGACTTTCTTGTACATCCAAGGCATTTATGGCCATGAGTATCACATATATACTTTCTATGTGGGACAATAAAATTGTGCACACCTGTGAATGCATGGGTGTGTGTTATTTATTTAGTACAGGGAGAAAATTGTTCGTGTCTGCGAATGCATGGGTGTGTATTTTTCTTTTAGTACAGGGGAGGAGAACATCAAGCCCCTGAACCAAATCAAGCTCAGAAGGTCCTGGGGAAGCTTTTCTTCCCAGCCCTACTTCACATGGTGTTAGAAGATCCCCCAAATGCCATTGGCCTAAATTAAAGTGTGATGCCAGGATTCATGAACCTGAAGGAGATGCTTATGTGTCTATGTGTGGTTCACAGAGCATGTACACCAAAATCCTAGATTTATACCTAATGTGCATAGATGTGCATCTGAAAATATGGACTGACCTGCGACTTTATGATCTGCACATGTCACAGCCTTAATCGTTTATCTGCACACATGTGTGTGTGCTTTGCGCTCACCCAGGATTGTTCATTACCTGTAGTTAAAAAAGAATCAAAAATTGAATTCTGTGCAATAGAAAAGGTATAGTTCTGAGGATCCTATGTAAAGTGTGCAGATTTGTGTGTGGTACTTTACATTGACTAGTTTATGCTGTACTGTGGCTTTTTCAACATAATTTATTCCATCTTTCGCTTGTTGTGGGGTCAGAAATAGATGTAAATCCTATTTTGTCATGGTGTGAGGATTTCACCCCAGCTACCACTTTGGTTTCTGCCCACGCATTCTCTGGCAGAGGTTGGAAATGTTACTGTTTTGGACTAGGTGTCTCAGAACACCCCAGCCGTTATGTCTTGGCAGGGGGTTCTGGGAGTTGTTATCCAGGCTCTGTTCTCAAGCATTCCTCTGTCCCAAGATACACTGGCTGTTTGTTTGAAACTGAAACTCTCAGGAGCTGAATAGGAGTCATAAAATCATAAAATTACAGAGTTGGAAGGTGCCTCAAGTGCCATCTCATCCACACTTCTACTGTGCAGGGACACAAAGCTAAAGCACTCCTGAGGAATAGGCATCCAACCTCTCTTTCGGTATCTCCAAAGAAGAAAAGATGGTGCCTTACAACGCATGCTGGGGTATTTCTGGGATTCCACAGAACTGTGGAACACATAAGGCCCTGTTTTCAATTAGATAAATCTTTATTAATTCCTGTTGTAAAAATACAAAGGATCATGGAAATTATCCACTTTCAGAACACTCTCAATATGATCTTCTCAGTTCATATCCTGCCAGGATCCATAATAGCAGAACCCAGGAATCCAGGGCATTTGGTGCCAAAAGTTGCACTTGCATTGCATTTTGGCATACCCACCCAACCCTGGCCTCAGCACTGTCTGAAAACCAATGTGGTCTCCAGCTCAACGGAAATGCTGGATCTGACAGATCAAATCCCATTCAGCTAGGAATTCACTGGGTGACCTTGAGCCTGTTGCTGGGTTTGGTTGCTCATAAAGTAAATGGATGTGTACAGATCAGCCAGTAAAAATAGAAAATACACAGAAAGCTGTGGGTGATAGTTTCACTCTCCCAGGAATGCCCAGTTTCTAACCTCAAGGTCTGGCTACCTGAATATTTAGGTGGTGAACAGAGTGCCTGGTTCCTATGCTGGAGTTTTCCGGAAGATTTGACGCTTTTGTTCTGGCTTGAACAGAACCAAAAAATCTGTCACAGCTTCTATCTCGGGACCAAAACGGGCCATTACAACTTTTTTGGTCTAGAAGAACATTCTCCTAAAATGTTCAGTCTCTAGCTACATTTTTTGAGATCTTACCCCAAATTCCGTTGCTTCCTCCCCCCAGCAAATACATGAAGTGATGTACTGGTTAGAGTGTTACACGCTCTGGGAAGGCCTGGGTTCATATTTCAACTCAGATATAAAGCTTGTTGGGTTACCCTGGGTTAGCCATACTCTTTCAGCCTATCCTGCCTCACAGGGTTCATGTGATGATAAAATGAGGGAAAAGAACCAGAGCTTGGAAACATTACTTTTTTGGATTGTATCTCTCAGATCCCCAGCCAGCAGCCATAGACAAAAAAAAAAAAGAAAGAAAGAAAAAAAGTGACTTTTCAGAGCTCTAGAGAAAACTATGTATCCTGCTTTCAGCTCCAATTTGAACAACATTCCATTTTACATTCAAAACAAAATGTAAGTAAACACATAAACTTACCACATACTAACTTATAATTGGTTTTGTTTGATACTTGATACCCCTGCCCTTTGCACATCTTTTCTTTAATTAATGATAATTATTTCAAATACCTTGAATCCCACCTGGGCCATTTCTGCACTAGGCTGTTATAGCCCTGTGATTCCACTTGCAACATCCTATGGAATCCTGGGGTTTGCAGTTTCGGGAGCGGCCACCTGGCCCCTCCTGAAACTGCAAACCCCAGGATTCCATAGGATGTTGCAAGTGGAATCATAGCACTATAACAGCCTAGTGTGGAAATGGCCCTGGTTCTAGCCCAAAGTGACCTTCCAGAGCCTTGACGTCCAGTTGGTTCTAAAATAAATAAATGAACAAATAAATAAATAAATAAGTGAGGCCTCCAGTTGCAGGATGAGAACCTGGCATCCAGCACTATCAGAGTGTGTACCTAGTGGGTGGTAATTCGTTTCCCTGAGTGTTGTCACAAACATAAGGTTGAACATTAACAGAAGCTAGATTGAAACAGAAACCAGACTGTCCTCGCTGGGTGTGGGCAGAGACCAGGAAATATTCTCAGACTTAGCGGTACAAGGAAGGCAAAAGTGACAGAGGCTTCCATGACTCTTCTCTGATTCCCTGGTTGGTGTGCGAGAGGTCAGATCACACCCTCTGAACTGAAACTCCTTCCCTCAATCCCAAATACATGTGGGTTGGCCCCAGTTATTTAAGTGCTGAGGCAAATGCACTCTCCTTATGCTCAGAAGCTGTGTCATTACTGAAGTTATGCCCTGTGAAACTGTCTCTTTGTCCTTGTTTCTCCCTCATTTTCAGAAAGACCTTCCTGCAAGAAGCTGGAGGTGACATGGCCCCCACCAACCTCTTCTGAGACTTCCCAGGTGAATGGTCTCCACAAGGTAACAACCATACCAGTAGCCAGTTCAGGGCCATTTCTGCATGGTGTCGCAGTCCCACTATAGGGACAGAATAGCAGCAGTCCACAGGTCGTATTTTTGCATGGCATTGTCACTGTCCCACTGCCATCCCGTCCCCATGTGGCACGATTGTGGGATATTTGTTTATTGGATTAAATCCATCAAGTGTCCACAATCATGTGATGCTCCCATACTTACCTCCCATGTGGAAGGGCAAGAAGTGCAATGGCAGCACTTCCTTCCCCAGCACTTCCTTCCCCAGCCCAGCTGTGCTGAGGAAGGAAGGAAGGGACATGTCACTTGCACTCCCTTCTGCAGGGAGCCGGTCAGGTGCAAAGGGGAGTGTTCCTGTCGCACTCCCTTCCCGGCAACAGCACAGCTGGGATTGCAATAGGATGACGTAGGAGAGCATCATCGTGCAGAAATGGTGTAAGTCTGCGAGCTAGGACCAATGCTCTGTATGGCTGTGCTTAGAAATACTGCTCACTGACTAGCAAACACATATATGTGGCAGATTGCTTCAATCCTATGAGGATGAAAACACCATGCAAATATTTTAGGATGTACTATTGCAGATCTCACTTAACAGGCACAGCACCTTCTGAGTGTGCCACGGGAGCTCCAATATTAGCGTACAAAAGGGACCAAAGAGGCAGTCCTCCACCAGACAAACACTTTGCAAGACAACTTCCCCAGAAGGGCCAGGGTGCAGGAGCTGACCTTGCCAGAACCACACATGCTTTCAGACTTATGAATGAAACCTAAAACAGTGATTGAAATGTCTTCATCACCTCCAAGGTGGGCAGCCTCCTGGTGTTGAGAAGCTACACTGGATTCTTCTGAACATATCAGGAGGCAACACTGGTGCTGTTAGAATTTAGTTAGTGACAGGCACTAAGGAAAGTGCACTTCTACATAGCGGAGTGTCACAGACTGGCAGAGCAGAACATCGCTTTTGCTTCTGGAAAAAAAGGGTAGGCTGAAAAACTTTTGGTCTCTTTCACACTGCAGTCATAGCACTATGATTCCTCTTTAACTGCCATGGTTGTACCCTGTGGGATCCTGGGGTCTGTGGTTTTGTCAGAGGCACCAGAGGAGCTCCTTGGCTGAGGATTCCAAGTGCCTCTCCCTAATCTTCCCATCCTAGGATTCCATAGGATGGAACTGTGGTGAAGTGGTATCAAAGTGAAATAATTCTGTAGTGGGAATAGACCTTTGATTTTGTTTCTACAAAGCTGTCAGATTTCAGAGGCATGGCTTTATCTGTGGTAGAATGCCAGAAACCACTGTGGGCTAGATGTGGCCTACAGGATGGGTCTTGCCCACTCTGGATTAACACTATAAATGTCTCTGGGACTGACCATGAGATCTGCTATTAACCTAAATACTCATAGATCTATCATGGAAGATGAGATCACACTCACCCTATATTGCACTTTGCTCTCTTTTCCCTTAGGAAGATAAGCTGCCTAAATTGGACTCCCTGTAGCCCATCATTTTTATACAAGGGATGGCTCTCCAGGTATTTTTGGAGTGCATCTCCTATCAGCCCTAGCCAGTATAACCTATTGTGAAGAATGCTGGGAGTTGCAGTCCAATATCCGGAAGGTGGTACTTTGCTTTCCTTGATCGAAAATAATAGTACAGATTA
Source organism: Iguana delicatissima (assembly GCA_948472985.1). Lineage (NCBI taxonomy): Eukaryota > Metazoa > Chordata > Lepidosauria > Squamata > Iguanidae > Iguana > Iguana delicatissima. The sequence continues at coordinate 117,486 of CAOKZL010001185.1, read as the reverse complement.
GGAACTTGCTCCCTGTTGATCACAAATATCACTTGTGGTTAGTTTTGCTGTTCTTGTTGTCTCTTCACACATCCACGGTAGATTCATGTAGCTACAGGGCTACAACAACATCTGTGTAAAAGAAGTCTTCCTTTCTACAGGCCAGACTCTCAAATAAGCTTCCTAAGACAGAGGCAGAGCCTGCCGTGGCAGTTCCTTCATACATGTTCCTAATAGTTCAACACCTGTTTATAGTGTGGAATGGATGATGGCTGCTGATGGGTTTCAACAGACATTTTTGGTTGGGACAAAGGGACAACAGAACCTTTGTCTTAGCTACAGTTTTCAAAAGGCTCTAGGAAGCTTGAGTTAGCTAGAAGTGGGAGGAACCAACAACAGGGGCTTGTGGATTTCATTTAGGCCTTTCCACACTACATTGTTATACTGCTATTATTCCACTTTCAGCATCCTGTGGAATTCTGGGGTTTGTAGTTTCCTAAGGTCAAGGAGCTCTCTGACTGAGGGTTCCAAAGGCCCCTCCCTAAACTGCAAACCCCAAGAGGATTCCATAGGATGTCAAAAGTGGGATAATAGCACTATAACAGTGTAGGTTGGAAAGGCCCTATGTGTCTCCCTGCCACTTGTTTTAGTGGTTGGGATTTGTGTAGAATTCAAATCATATTTAACTCCTTCAATTAACATGCTGCCCTGCTAGGTGCAACTGCACAACCCTTGGCAAAATGGCAAAGGGAGGGCACAGAAGCAGATCCTATTTGTTTCAATTTGGGCTTACGCAGAAAACTGTCCAGATAGATCACACCCCTTGGAAGGGATAGATCTGCTTGTATCTCCACTGCCCTTAACAGAACACAATACCCACTGCCTGTGGAAAACAGTGGAAACAACGGTTGGTTATCTTTTCCTTTGCATACCTCACCCTCTTTTTTACAAAAGCTCAATAGGCTCATTGTGGTGCATTTAAATTTTGTATCCTTTCTACCTGATAGCAATAGGCAAGCAAGCGGTACATAACAGTGCTGAGCTGTCATTCTTAAGATTCCTCGTAACTAAATTTCTCGTTAGTCAAATATTGGCAAAAAGTATCATTTCTTGATATGATTAAAAACAAACAAACACTAGCCATTTGCTCTTTGAAGTCAAAAGTCCGTCTTCATTTCTAAGACAATGCAACAGAGTTTCAAGAGCCAGTGTGATGTAGTGGTTTGAGTGTTGGTCTAGCACTCTGGAAATGGGGGTTTAAATTCCTATTCAACCATAGAAACCCCTTGGGTGACCTTGGGCAAGTCATACTCTCTCAGCCTAAGAGGAAGACCAAGGCAAACCCCTCTGGACAAATCTTCCCAAGAAAACCTTAGGGTTGCCATAAGTTGGAAATGACTTGAAGGCACACAACAATCGCAACAAACAAAAGAGCCCCCTGCTTCAAGATTGTGGCGGGGGGGGGAATCTTCCTAGAGCTTAGTAATGTGCATTTTTGGACTGCAGCTCCTGGAATTCTCCAGCTAGCATTGTCCAAAACCTGACTTTTTCTGACCTGTGTCTTTTACACAGTATCTAACAGTGGGGCCTGTTCTTTCTGCCTTCTACCCTCTCTTCTTACCTGTTCAAAATGACGTGGGACAAATCTTAGCCACGGGTCCAAGCATCAGTCCAAGGGGCCAAGTGTTGTTGATGCCATATCCGGGATACAAAACGTATACCCTTTTACAGAGCTAATTCATGGGCTGAAGCAAAATTATGCTTATCAGGATGGCCTCAATCATGAGGCAACACAATAGACTGGATGTACAGAACCCTTGGCCCTCCAGCTCCTTGGCCTACAAGTCCAGTAAGTCCCATCCAACCTGTACAATGTTAAGAGACTGCAGGAGTTTTAGCTGGAGGTGTAATGGCCCCCTCACCTCATCATGGATTTTCCCAACATTGAAAGTGGCAGACTGAAAGTTCTCCTCCTAAGGCCTGGCTGGTTGCTATGGAGACAAGGCCAGCAGCAAGGAGGAGGGCAGTGTATTCCCTCAGAATTTGCTGCTAGGCCTCATCTCCATAGCAACCGGCCTATGCAGAGCTCTCTGGCTGAGAATTCTAAAGGCCCCTCCCTAAACTTCCAACCTCAGAATTCCACAGAATCTTGTCAGGCAGCCAATCATATGAGGTCTTCGCTTGACACAGACAAACTCACAAACTTTGGCTTTTATATATTAGATAACTCACTAGATCAGAGCAAGGCCCTCTAGTACCATATTCTTTCCAAGAATCCCACCGATCAGAGAGAATGAGGTGGTCCCTCAGAAACTAGGTGGGATGATGATCTACTTGTGGCTCACATCTACCCTTCATCATGCTATGTACTAAAGCTTGGATTATCAGCTAGCATATATCAGCCTATTGCCGTGCCAGCCTGTAATTTTGGAAACTTGTCTGAGAGCCTTGCAAATGTACTTTGCACAGTGCTGAATAACATGATAGTTGTGTTTTCGTTATTCATTTATGATCTGTGGCAAGGATATAACACAGTTCTCAGTCCCTGTTTTGTGACATGAGGAAGCATGGCATAATGTGCTCCCACTGACATTAGTGGATAGGGGAAATATTATCTTGGCTCCCTGCCCTATACGCTAAAATGTCTTGCACAACCTGAACGCTGGAGTCCTAATCCTTACTAGGAAGTAAGCCTCACTGAAAAGCATATGATTTGGTGGGGAGTGCAGGTGGCTGTCTATTAAAATTTCTAGATTGCAAATTCCAGTATTACTCACTGTTGGCCATGTTGACTGATGGGCATTGCAGTTCAGATATATCTGGAGGGCCACAAGTTGCCCACATCTGCAGTCACATTTACTGCCAAATTAACGTGTCTAGAATTGCAGTGCGTGTGACTATACATTTGTACTAAAAATTCTAAACACACTGTGGCATCCTAAAACCAGGCTATGATATTGATTTATTAAAGACAATGACATTCATCAGCTGCATGACAAAGCTTGAATTTGTACCAGATAAGTGAATTAGGGATTGCTTTAGCTTTCAGCCTCCCTCCACTCTCCACACTCTGAAATTAATCTTGGGGTTCAAGCAGCAGACCATGGATGGTGGTTCCATTGATGCAATCCATTTTTTTTGCGGAAGAAGATGGTACTTAATCTGTTCCTGGAGCCAGACCTTCATCCACGACTTGGAATAGTTACTTTTTTGGACTACAAGTCCCAGAATCCCAGGCAGCATGGCCAATGGATATGGAGTTCTAGTTCAAAATAACATTTACCTTTCTCTGCCAAAAGAAGTTCCTCCCCCGCTGCCTTTCACGAGTGTATGTATTTCTTTTGGGAATCTCCCTGGAATATTGTTCACTGACTCTATTCCTTACTCTCTCCCTACTTTTTCCATTGAACCCCACAGCCAGAGAGAAGCCCTCGAATCCTTCGCCGCCAGAGGAGTGCCTTAATCGAACGCTGGGAGTCAGGGGCTGTGGGCAACCAGGAGGATGAAGATTAGGGACATTTCCCCAGCAAGAAGAAGCAACAGGTTGCATCTCCACTGATAAGACATATGGGGAGTGGAGGTGGAGGGGCCTCCCAGTGCCTCCCCCGACCCTGTGCAAGTCATGTGCAAGAACATACCCCTGGAGTTAATCATGCATTCCCTTCACCCAGCCTTGATCTGACTCCCCTACTCCCAAAACTCAATAGCATATCTGTACAGTGATTACAGGATGACATAATGTTTATGGTGGACTGTCTTCTTCCTAGGTTTTTTTGTGGAATGAAGAAAAGAGACTAATGGGCATGTTGCAAATGCAAAGCATGACTACTGTATGTGTGTTAGTGTTAACATGTACAAAGAGACACCTGGGTGGACACTGAGGTCTCATTCCAAGTGCTATTCACACCCAGCCCTGTCCTAGATTTTCCCTACTTCTGACCTGTATTGGACAGACACACTGACAGAGACTTATGGATGCATTTGTAGGGGAGGCATGTGCACAGGGGGGCACTGGCAGGCATGTTATTAGGATGTTTGGATGCATAACAGAGAGTAAGGCAGACAGTTTGAGAAAGTTACTTTTTGGACTGTAACTCCCAGAATCTCCTAATACCCATGTTAGCTGGGGATTCTGTGAGTTATAGTCCAAAAAGTAACTTCCTTAACCTCTAGAGCTGTGCCAGCAACTCCCAATCCCAGCAGAACATTTCCCTATTGGGACAATTCACTGGTTGCAGGGGACCAATTGTGTAGATAGGTGTCCCCACAGAGGATTGCAGAGCTTAGGGAAGTAACACTTTGGACTAGAATTCCCAGAATCCTTAGGTAGGGAATTCTGTGTGCTGTAGTCCAAAAAAAAGATTTGTCTGCCTGACCCCTGCCCTGTTTCCTGTAACCTCAGAGCACCAGTTCCAAAAAGACCTTTTCATTCTCTGGTATATCAAATTTGACATGTCAAATATAGGTCTTTTCTTTGGACATTCAAGGTTCAGGACCAAAAACAAAAATGTTTTGTAGGAGCCACAGACCATAGATAACAATGTGGTCCATATTTCACTGGGAATGAATCAAGGCAAAAAGTGACTTTCTCGTAGAGCAGTGGTTCTCAACCTGTGGGTCCCCAGATGTTTTTGGACTTCAGCTCCCAGAAGCCCTGAGCATTGACCATAGTGTCTGGGGCTTCTGGGAGCTGAAGTCCACGAACATCTGGGGATCCACAGGTTGAGAACCACTGTTGTAGAGTATGCTTTGCCTCTGAGATTTTTTGTTCACCAAATAAGAATCGTTCACTTAAAAGAGATACTTGATTTTTTGTATGCCAACCAGAATTAAACACCATTCAAATAGGAGTGACTCCAAATTGTTGCCTTTTTGTAAGTGCTGCAAGAGTTGCTAAAATGGACAGAGAGAGTATCGTCTAGCACTTTTTAGACAAAGCATTGCTTGGTTTCTTTCAGTACTGGAAAAAAATAAAGAGCAACTGTTTCCAGGTGCCAAAACCCACCTGGAGAAAGCAGTTTTCAAACAAAGGAGTAAAATCTGCTGTAGCAGGGGGTAAAAGACACAAAGACAGTGCAAAGAGGAGATCTAAAAAAAAGGGTTGAGTAAGACATCAAAGCTCAAACAGATGCCTCAAAACAAAAATGCAACAATTCATTACTATCAAATATGTGATTGTCACTACCAGGCATTCATCACTGATCCTTCTGGTTCAGGAGCAGGAAAAGATCCTATTATTGTCCTGTCAGTACAGTGGGAACCACCGAGTGTTATTAAGTATATCTGAAGATAGTTTTCCTGCCTTGCCTCTCTTAAGGTCCATCCACACTAGCAATCATACCCCATTACACTGTAATTCTGTTCACACTTACGTGTCAGGAATTTAATGGAATGAACTTCTGAGTAGTTGTGCATAAGATTGTACTCTTAATGTTACGGAGTAATCTACTGCAGTGCTGTCTGATGGTGCCCACGGGGACCAGTAGAGCAAAAGGTAGCGTTGTTGTTGTGTGCCTTCAAGTAGTTTCTGAGTTATGGCAATCCTAAAGTGACCCCATCATAGGCATGATTTGTTCAGAGGGGGTTTCCCTTTGCTTCCTCTAAGGCTGAGAGTGTGTGACTTGCACACTGGGTCTCCACAGTTGAGTGGGGATTTGAACCCTGGTCTCTAGAGTCATAGTCCAATACTTAAACCACTACACCATGCTGGTTGGATCATGCCCTTCAACATTTCACAGATGAAAACCAAGACATGTACCTCAAGTAACATCAAAGTTTGCAAACATTATTAATGAGGAAGAGCACACAAGTTAGGAGCGGCTAAGCAGTTTGCTTCACTAAGTCTACTGGGAAGGGCAAGGTTCGTTTTCTCTCCCCTCTGCTGAGTTAGTTGAGTACAAACAACGTTTGCATTTTGAACTTGGTTTGTAGCAACTGAACTAAACAGAGGACAAAGGGGGAAAGTGGGAGGAGAAAAAGAGAACCTGGGACATTTTAAACGCAGCAGAAAAAGTAGCAGGACAGAGAGTTAACCAGGATCATCCCTGCCAAATCAGGACAGTTGAGGGGGTGTGAGACAGGGCAGCAGAGGCAGCCCTCCAATTAGATCTGTTGAGATGACTGTTTAAGGTAGCAGACAATGAGCCCTCCACATCCACAGACTGGGAAAGCCTTGACCACTATGCAGAGCCTGGCTGGCCCAAGTGACCCATGCTATTCTCTAGAGGCCTTCTCCCCAGAGATCCCCAAAGAACCATTCAGTTGAGCCAGGTTGGCTCTAAGAGGCTGCCCTATTCATCTGGCACTGCCCTCCACGGAGCGTGCAATTCTAAGAGCTCAACAGAGTGAAGGCGGTAGCAGTGATGGGTTGGTGCTAGTGATGTGACTGACAGAGATGTCAAGGAGTACAGTGGTGGAGCTTGGAGCGTGGGGAGGGGGTAGGGAGAGGGGCTATGGCATGAGGGGCATGGCTGTGGCACACGGGGGTGTAGCTACAGGCCAGGATGCCCCAAAAACATTGTCACCTGGGGCAAATTGCCTCCCCTCCCCACATCCCTACGCGACTGAAGGAGTACACAGCATGATGGGTCACAGTACATCTCCTCCCACTTAGAGCAGCAAGATTGCTCAAGGAGCCACTGCAGAGTATCCCGGGGTTGGTGTACCCACCAAATTCTAGCTTTATCCCCACTCTTCTTTCTTGAACTGACACTAAGAACTCCCAAGCACTGTGGTTCTTTCTTTAATATGACAACATCTGACACCAGGATGGACACAATGCAACTACAGCACTGTGTATCGCGCACATGGCTGTTTTTGGGGTGCAACCACTCCCAGATTCTAGATTGTCCTTTTTAAGGTGTTTGGGGAAAGGGAACTGCCTCTCCTTGGAGCTTCCAGAAGTGCTAATTCCCATTTCTCATATACTCCACCAAAAACATGCCTTTATTTTTTGATTTTCACTCATCTTCATATAGTTTTCATCCTCCTGCTTTAATGTACTAATTCCCATATTGATCCTAGCAAATGTCCTAGGATTATGAGGTTAAAAGTTTGGTTTCCTGGACGAAAAGCTTCTGTGTAAAACACAAGAAGATCATGTAAATGGAAATCCTTCCAGGCTGGTTTTATTACTTGCTGGTTTAAAATGTTTAATTTTGAAATTAACTAAATATCATAATCTAGTTGTGAACTAAAACAAATGGTTTCAGTCTTATGATCAACAGATTATAATATCCTAACCCTGAGGCACTAGCAGAAAGCAAGAAGTAGTTTTGCAAAAATCCAAGAGAACTAGCAATTGGAGTGTTGCACTAAGACTTAGGGAGCGCAGGTTTCGAATCCCAGCTCAACTGTTGAAACTCACTGGGTTACCTTGGACAAGTCACATCCTCACAGCGCTAGCAATCCTCTTCTGAATAAACCTAGTCAAGAATGACTAGAGATCTAGGCTTAAAATAAAGAACCATTTGAAGAAGTGCAAAATTTACTAGCTTGTTAGTGCTGTCTCTCATTCAATCTGTAGTCAACAACTTAATTCTAAAATTACGTTAATGTTAGAATTCCAACTTCTGTCCACACATTAATTACAGTTTTCACTTAAGTTATCCCTTTACATTAAAAATTTCCAAGTTAATTAATAACTTCATTTGTTTCCATTAGTTAGTTTCTTTTTCAGATTTTGTTCATAATCTTTATAAGTGTGTAAACTATTTGCTAACATGTTTGAATTCGTATACACTGAAATAATTGCAGCTGGTTATCAATCATTATGATGAAAACCACTCTCGAATGACAGATGTGATACAGAGCAGGATTATACCACTGTTGTAAAGAAGTCCTATTTGTGATGCAAGGAGGGACAGCAGGTAGGCACTAGTACTGTGGAAGAAGGTAGGCATTTTTGGCTAGACAGTTCCCTCATTCCTTTAATTTTTTTTCTTTTTGTATTTATTTAAAGTATTTCTGTACTCCTTTTCTAGCCACAGCAATGAACATATAAAAACTAGTTAAACAATACAAAAGATAAAAACATTTTTAGAACACAATAAAATAATCTTTAAAAACGGTCCTAAAAGCAATCTAAAAACAATCCTAGAATCCAGTTTTAAAGCAGCAGTTTCAAACACGACATGTGGAACAGCACTATTTTGATTGTCCGCTGGAAGCTTAAAAGAGATGGGGCCAACCTAACTTCTTTAGGTAGGGAGTCCCACAATCAAGGCACTGTTATAAAGAAAGACCTGTTAAATGTATCCACCAAACTAACTTCATGAGGTGTCTAGGCATGCTATCGGATTCCCTCTGTAGATCTCAAATTTCCAGCAGGCACATATGGGAGGAGATGGACTTTCAGATATCTTGGCCCCAAGTCATTCAGGGCTTTGCAGGTCAACACCAACACCTTGAATTAAGTTCAGAAGCAAATTGGAAGCCAGTATAATTCTTGTAGGACTGATGTTACGTGGTCTAAAATATACACATAACACCAGTCTGGCTGCTGCCTTTTGCACTAACTGCAGCTTCCAAACACTTTTCAAGGGCAGTCCCATGTCTAACTGACATGCCCCAATAGTCTAACTGAGAGGTAATTAAAGCATGAACCACTCTGGACAGATCTGCCTTCCCCAAGAAAGTGCACAGCTGGTGCATCAGCCAAAGCTACGCAAAGCTACGCACTCCTGGCAACCTGGATTTCAAGAAGCAGTGCTGAGTTCAAGAGCACTCCCAAGCTACAAACTTGATCTTTCAGAGGGAGAGCAACCTCATCCGGAAGAGGCTGTGATCCCAATCCCAAGTTGGTTTTTCCTACTGACCACAAACACTTCCATCTTCTCTGGATTAAGGCTCATTCTATTCACCTGCATCCAGATGATTCAGTACTACCACAGGAAAGAGGAAAGTTTAGTTGTTGGAAGGAATTGTTAGAAAGTGCCTGTCAATACCCGCCAACATTTCACAGATGAAGATCAGAACACATGTAGCCAAGCAACATCAGAGTACGATCAAGATGACAAAAATTATCCATGAGGAAGAACAAAGTTGCTCGGAGAGGCTGCAGTAGTTTGCTTTATCTGACAATTTTGATTAATTTGTCATCCCACTTTTTCACCTACTTTTAAAATGTTTCAGTTTCCCCCTCCACCTCCCTCAGTCCCCACAGGTTACTCGAGTTGCTGGGAAACTGAGTTTAATGTTCAAAAGTAACTTGCACTTAATTTAACTCAGCAGGGCAAGGAAGAGAAGAGGAGGCAAAATCTTGCCCTTCCTAGTAGGTTTAAGCAAAAGCAAACTGCAGCAACCTCTCTAGCCTGTGTGTTCTCCCTCATTGATAACTGAGAACACCTTGATCACTCTGATGTTGTTTGGCTGTATGCATCCTGGTTTTCACCAGCAAAATGTTGACGGGTTCATAATGGGGTTTGTAGGCTAGCAATACCTGGCAGGCTACATTTGAGTACCCTGATTTAGAAGGATGAGTCTACAACAGGGATGAGTCTTCATGTAAACGATGCGATGTTGATGAACTGATGTGGCATTTTATGCATAATAAAACATACTTAATTGGGGTGGACGATTTACTGGTCTGGTTAAAGCAGGGGCTACCCTGGCCTCATCATTCTTGTGTTTTCTAGCAGCAAAGGGGATAGTATGTCAAGGTTATTAGCTTACCACACCAGAAAGAGACTCCTGTTTCATCAGTGGGCAAAGCAGGGGGGAGCAACACAAAGGATCCTACTAGTGGTTGGACCAGTAAAACTACTTTCTGGCAGGTCACAGGTGCGGGTGTCTGAAAAGCTGACACATTTCAGACCTGCCATAACAAAAAATGGCACTGACTGCGAGCACCACACCACCACATTCTTCCACCACTTCTGCCTCAGTTCTGTGTATACCCCCCAAAATGACTCACAGTATCAGTGCATTATTTGCCTTCCCTCTCGATCCTTCACATGATGTGGGGGATTCACATTGCTGCATGGATGGTCTGGCCCTTCAGTGACTATTCCTGGTCATGACAACCATATGTCATATCTAGAAATAGAGGCAGACGCTAGGGATGCATGAGCAAGAAGGTGTTATTGCTCTCATGAGCTCATTGTGGGCTTCTCATGGGCACCTGGCTGGTCACTGTGGAAACATAGGCCTTTGGTCTGATCCAGCATAGCTCTCTTTAAATTCTCATTGTTAAGGCTGTAAGTGTGTAAGTGGCTATATGAAAACTGAAAGGTGCTCTCTGTAGCTCTAGAGCCATTTCTGCACTGGACTGTTATAGTGCTATTATTCCGTTTTCAACATCCTATGGAATCCTGGGGTTTGCAGTTTTGGGAGGGGCCAGCCCAATAAAAATCCCCCGCTCTGAGAGCTCTTCGGAACTCTCGCCGGATCGCTTGGACTTCATTCTGCCTTGCTGTCGCTCGGTTCAGCAGATTCCCCTCGGCCACCACGCCAGGTTCCCTTTTCTACAATTGGCTTCCCCAGGACTGCAGGACAGGTGGTGTATCACCCATTCCCCTGGAACTCTATTTTCCTTTTCTAGTTAGGAGTGTGTTTGTGCTTCCCTTTAATAACTGTCTAATAAATCTAATTGTTATTTGAACTATTTGCCTCCTCACTGACCTGACGCTGTAGAAATAGGGTAAAAGATCCTGCTGCGTTACCCTGCCTCTTGTTAGTCAAGAGAGTGCTCCAGCTAATTTCCCCATCTTGTTTGTGTTGGTTTTGGTTATTTGGGCTCCCCTCCCGGGACCCCCAATTCACAGGGTAACAGTAGCTTTTTGGATTTCTTCAGATTTTGGAATATTTGCTTATGCATAGTGAGGTATCTTGGAGACAGCAGTCAAATTGAAACATAAAATTCATTTATGTTTAATATACACCTTATACACATAGCATGAAGGTAATTTTATACAATATTTTTAATAATTTTGTGCATGAAATGACGTTTGTGTACACTGTACCATCAGAAAGCAAAGATATCACTATCTTAGCCACCTGGCCATTTCCGCACTAGATTGTTATAGTGCTATTATTCCACTTTCAACATCCTATGGCCCCTCCCTAAGCTGTAAATTCCAGGATTCCATAGCATGTTGAAAGTGGAATGATAGCACTATAACAGTCTAATGCGGAAATGGCCAATCTGTGGTTGCTTGGCATCACCATCATTCGCTACTCAAAAACGTTTCAGATTTTGGAGCATTTCAGCTTTTGGATTTTTGGTTTAGGGATGCTCAGCCAGTAGCTACTGTCTTTGTAGGCCTGTTAAGGCCTTGCTGTATCCGCAGTGATATTATAACAACTCTTTTCTTTCTTTTCTCTCTGAGACAAAAGTATGTCAGGGACAGAAGATGCTGGGAACCTGGGACTGTAAACAGTGCTTAATCTCTCTCTGAACAAACAGCATGCCCTGCTCCCAGAGATGAGGGAAATAGGACTGGGTGGGACTAAGTTAACAATACTCCACACTTGCTTTCAGCTCACTTACTGTCATTACATTTACCATGCTCAAACAAAGAGATGTTTAAACAAGTAAAGGAAATAATTGACTTTACCGGCTCTCTACATATTCTTCATGCACTCAGACTGCTTTCTCAGGCTGTATCCACACCAGTGCATTTGCATTACAGTCCTTAGAAGTCTGTCATGCATGCCTCTAATCCTGGGATTTGTGTTTAGACTTCCTTGCCAGAGAGCTCTGCACGTGGTACTTTCATGGTGTTACCCTGTGAATTGGGGGTCCCGGGAGGGACGCCCAAACAACCAAACTAAACAAGATGGGGAAAATTAGCTGGAGCACTCTCTTGACTAACGAGAGGCAGGGTAACGTAGCAGGGATCTTTTACCCTATGTCTACAGCGTCAGGTCAGTGAGGAGGCAAATGGTTCAAACAACAATTAAGATTTATTAAACAGTTATTAAAGAAAAGCACAAACACACTCCTAACTAGAAAACGAAAATAGAGTTCAAGGGGGAATGGGTGATACGCCACCTGTCCTGCAGTCCTGGGGAGGCCAACTGTAGAAGAGGAAACCCGGCGTGGTGGCCGAAGGGAATCTGCTGAACCGAGTGGCAGCAAGGCAGAGTAGAAGTCCAGAGCGATCCGGCGAGAGTTCCCAAAGAGCTCTCAGAGCGGGGGATTTTTATAGGGGGAAGAACGACCATAGGCTAGTCTGGTCGTGGGTGAAAACAATAAGTTTCGGGTTGGAGACAATGCCTCCGAAAGGTCAGAATTTACATGATTGAGTTATGTTCTGAATTGACAATAGTATGGCTGGTATGTAGATGCGGCTAGCTCGGCAGTTAAGCACTTAGCTCGCCAGGGTGCCCTCTCAGGGCAGAGGGTCTCTTTGTTTACAGCGCATTGGTAATGAGGGTGTTTGTTTCGGAAGGTCCCCTAAAGCAGATCTGGCTATTTCTGGCTTGGTTTGGTGTGAGCAACAAACAGTAGCCATGCCTAGCTTCGCGCTTGTACAGTGGCCTCACAAACACTTGGCTGGTGGCAGAGCAGGGCCGAATTTTGATATCAAAATGATATCTTTGGTTCACCAAAGTCCAGGCCAGTACACGGTGGTAACAATGGTACTCCATTATAGCATTCTGATTCCACTTTAGCTGCATGGCTGCATTCAAGGGAATCCTGAGATTTGTAGTTCGGTAAGGCACTAGAGCTCTCTGGCTGAGCATTTTAAATGCCCTCCTCTAAGTTGCAAATCCCAGGATTCCATATCATGGCACATGGCAGTCAAAGTGGAACCATAGTGGAGTAACAGTTTAGCGTGAAAGGGGCTCTGCTACTTTAAAATTAAACTGGTTTAAGGACTCAACCCTTCCCTTCTTAGAGTATTTGGAAACTGCAGTTCAGGGGAATTCATCATTGCTCCCCAGCAGAGAATTCTAATAAGAAATCTCACGATTCATGAGGATGGAGCCCTGAAAATTAAAATGGTAAGAAATTGATATAAATGAATAATTAAGATATGCTATAGGAGTAAAATATTGAACGTTCTGCTGAACTAGCAAAAAAGAAGTGAGGGACTTTACGCTCACTGTAAACTCGTCCCAGTTTAACTATGGTGGTTTCCCACTAAAGAATCCTTGGAATTGTGATTTGGTGAAAGAACTGTGGATTCTTTCACTAGGCCTGTGCATGACAAAACTGTAGTTCCCAAAGTTTTCTAAGGAGAGAAACCACTGTAAATATGTGACGTAGATGTTTCTTTAATCTAGGGAGAAACTGAACTATTTGCTTTGCTCCTGTGTGGAAAGCAGCCCAAACACATACCAGTGCAGCTTTTCCATGACCTTTGTACCACAAGACAATTTAGTACACAGTCATAAAAATGATGTGCTTTGTCTCTGAAATGGCCATCTGAAACAGGTGTTGGCTTGAGATCCTGGGCTGATTTAAAATAACAGTTCAGGTAACCATTGCTAACAAGCATCTCTTCATTTAAAGTTCTTCTGCAGTAACTCTGTCAATTTTTTTTGCAGGCTTTAATTCTTACCATTTCTGTGTGAGTGCAAAAAAAGGGATTTTCAGCCTCTTTTCCACCTTCCAGAGTTCTGTGCCTTTGGTCATTTGGCTGGAGGGGAGGGATTTCCCTCTTGCCAAGGCAACTAGTCGAGTGCTATCCTTTTCCTATCCTGAAGCCAGGCTATAAGACTGGCCACCCAAACATCAGTTTTTTAAGAATGCTTATTTTGGGGTCTTCCAGACTGGTACAAAGAAACACAAGTTCTTGCAATATAGCTCTTTGGGGGTTTTCGGGCTGTTGTTGCCAGTCCATCCACTCATTCCATTCTTTTGACGGGCAGTTCCTAGCAGTTTCCTGGATCTGCACTGAGCTCTTCCAAAGCTTTCTTTAGACTGGGGCCTGGTTTGCAGAGGTGACCCTATGGTTTGAAGGTCAAATTTTATTCTGAATGTTCCTTATGGCTTACAAATTTAGAGTACTATTGTGCTAATAGCCAAAGTGCTACTTCACTGTTCTTGCACTGTAACTCAAAAATGAAATAGAATGAAAGAAAATAGATAATTAACAAGGAGAAGAGACGAGAACATATCCTTTAGGAATTAAAAAGAAAAAAACCCTCAAGAGTGGGAATGAAATCCCTAGTGCTTCAAACTCCTAGAAAATAGTCCCGGACAGAAGAAAATTTGTTTAGATATTTAACACACACACACACACACACACACACACGCAGAATTAAAGCTACTAGTATTGCAACTTCCTGATGGCTTTGCCCTGTCTAGAGAAACCCTCCCTTAACTTATACCACTCTAGATCAGCCTTTCCCAACCTTTTTTCACCCAAAATAGTTCCCCACCCCCCAAAAAAATACCATAATGAAATCTCATTGAACTTCTAACAACCTCTTGTGGGACCCTATGGTTTCAGGGAACTCTCATTGAGAAACTGTGTTCTAGATATTTTAGAACATCGCTGCCTTTGTCCCGAGCCACCACAGCCCTTAATTGAACAGTGTACAAAGCGTCTGGATCATACAAAGTTGGGCAACCATTAAGCTCAAGCCTTTAAAAGGGAGGTGGATTGAAAACCAGGCTGTAAGGAGCACCAGCTCTTCCTGGAGTGTATTGGTGAGGTTATTCCTTCAGAGCCCACACCTTAAATCAAGGAAAGGGAGCCTGTGGGCCAAATGTGACCAGCCTGGCCCATAAGTGTTTTCTGCTCTCACTCTGATTGCCAACAAGAGACTATTTAATGCTTGGGGAAGTTTTTTACATTTAGGGCCAAAACGCTAAGGAATACACTTCAAGGGTTAATAAAACCCCAAGCTATGGAGTAGTGTGGAAGTTTTCAAGTTTCCCAGCACTCTTCTTTAGATTGGATATTAACCACAAATATCATCATGTTATAGACATTTATGTGTGTGTGCACATGCCTTCAAGTCACCTGCTGACTTATGGTGACCCCATGAATTTCATAGGGTCTTCTTATGCAAGGAAAAATCAGAGGTGGTTTTGCCGGTTACTTCCTTCCTCTGAAATGTAGCCCACAGCACCTGGGATTCATTGGCGGTCTCTCATCCAAGTATTAACCAAGACTGGCCCTACTTAGCTTCTGAGAACAGATGGGATCTGGTGCCTTTATGGAATTTAGGCCTGTTTATACATGGGAGTAATTCCTGTTAAACTCAGGATGACAGATTTCTGAACAGTCAAGTAAAAGATTGGACTGTTTGCATGTAGAGCAAGAAAATCACAGGATGCAGCAAGGCATGCTGGACCAATGGCTATTTTTCTTTTGAAAATATAAAGGGCAGCGTCTGATGCTGAGGAGATGCTCCTTAACTTTTTGTCCCAGTCTGTGCTGATGAAATCTAAGATCTTTTTATACTAGACATAATTTAATGTCATCAACAGTTACAAACTGCAGATTGTGTCCAGAAAAATCCTCCCCATCTCCTTAGTTTGGTTAAAATCCAGCTGGCAGAAAAAATTTGAATAACTGGAACTCAAAAACTAACCCAATATTTGTGTTTTTTTTTCATTAGTCCTTAGGAAGGACAAGGAGCAATGGATTTAAACTACAGGCAAAGAGTTTCCTCCTGAACCTCAGGAAGAACTTCCTGACAGTCAGAGCTGTCCAGCAGTGGAATCTGCTGCCTCAGAGTGTGGTGGAGTCTCCTTCTTTGGAGGTTTTTAAGCAGAGGCTGGATGGCCATCTGTCAGGAGTGCTTTGATGTGTGTTACTGCATGGCAGGGGGTTGGACTGGATGGCCCCTGTGGTCTTTTCCAACTCCATTCTATGATTCTATGATTCTTGACTGTTGCTGTATGGAATTTTCTAATGCACTCATAAGGGCTTCTTGCACTTTTCTTCCCTTTATTACAGTTTTCTCCTTCCCTTCCTCCTTCAAGTTTAGATAGTGTACACACTTCTGTCCTCCTGCCTCTTAATGCGTTTATGCTGGGCATTCCCTAAAAGGGAATGGTGACAATGAAAAGGTCTGTGCTTAGGATGGATAACATATAGCTAGTGCACTGCATTGCCCATTAGCCTGCATCATTGGCTATGCCTGCTGATGGGCACTGCAGAAGAAAAAGATGCACAGGACAACACATTCTTCATCTTTGTTCTATACTAGGGTGGACAAAACTCAGTTCTCCAGATATTGTTGGACTGCAACTCCTAGCATTCCTCTACATTGGCTAGGGCTGAAGGGAATTACAGTTCAGCAACATTTGGAGGGCCAGACTTTGCCACCCCTCTCCTGCACTGTCTGTGTGTGCCACATAACGTGTCTTAAAATAAACCTTCTACTTCACATGTGATGGTGGGTACTGAGAGATGAATCACAGCTGAACATGGACAATGGGATATTGTCTGTATTCATTTGAGGTTTACCTATCAGTCTGGCCAGTTTCTGGATATAAACTGGTGATGAAATGCCACCTTGTTTTTTGCTTCAAGCAACAAAATGTCTTGAGGTATCTCTTCAACTTTATTGTGATATCAGTTGTGTTATAAACATATTTTTAAAAATGTGTTACAATTGCCAGATTGAAAACTGGAGAGAGCTCCTGTACCTTTAATGGTTGTATAGATGAGAAAATTTTAGCAATGTCGCTTGTTACTTGGATGCGTGACAAGCAACACTTATTGAAATTTCCCCTTTTACACAGCCACTAAAAGTACAGAAGACCTCTCCAGTGGCAAGTCTAAGTGGAATATACATTTCTCCCCTTCAACATTTGTGATCACCACTTTGTTCCTTGCCTGTACAGGACATAGAAGAACAGGCAAGGAACTGCTGTAGTCTGAAAGAGCCCTTTTGTTGTTCCCCTTTCTAGGAATTGTTACATCGTGTGCAGAGAGAGAAGATTGCTCCACAGTGTTACTTCCTTTGTCCTAAATTTATAGACAAAGTGAACTCTGTGATGCTTCCACCAACTTCTGAGACCTTCTGGCTTTGAGTGGAAGAAGAATGAGACAGGCAGCTAGGATTACATCACATGGCGGAAACACTCAAGGATAACCTGACCTGAAATTTTAAACTTTATTAGGGGGTGGGGGGTAAGGGGGACTCCAACAAGACAAGCCACTCCCTAGGCCTTTAGTTTACGGAGGGAATACATTTAACCCAACTGTTCAGCAAGGGCAGCACGACCTTTGGGAAACATGCATTGCCAAATCTGTGTTTACTGAAACAATACAGATGCAAGTGTGGGGCAAGAGAACTGGTGGGTAAGAGGGCTGGTTGCTTTACCTCCCTATTTGTAGGGTGGCGCTGTGCCTTATTTTACAGATAAGCATCCTCTATCTCAGTGGTTCTCAACCTGTGGGTCCCCAGATGTTTGTGGACTTCAGCTCCCAGAAGCCCCAGCCACTATGGTCAATGCTCAGGGCTTCTGGGAGCTGAAGTCCAAAAACATCTGGGGACCCACAGGTTGAGAACCACCGCTCTATCTGAAGCGCTACCAGAGGACAGCACTCTGCTTGAAGGTGTTTTGCCAGTGATGCTTTTAAGTCTTGTATTCTGAGTCTCTACCTTCAAGTCCCAAGTCAAGTCTCAAGTCTGGGAGCCATCTGTATACCCCAACCTATATTCTAGAATTTCTGGACAGAGTCAACTAAAGTGAGTTTTAACAATTTAAACAATCCTCCACATTTGCAATTTTGCCATCTAAAGCTTCAGAAATGGGAAACAGGACCCTTTTTATCCTCCTTCCCGAAGCTGGAGGCTTTTGTGCCAATGGTATAAAATAGTCTGCAGCTTTGGAAGTGGGGAAGAGGATCCTTCTTACTCCCCATTACTGAAGCTTCAAAAGCTTTAGAAGGAGGGATCCTTTCTCCTCAAGCCCGTTGCCTAACACATTTTCTGTTCCCCCTGAGAAATGCACCCTGCACTCTGGGGGTGAGTCCTGTCTTCTGCTCTTAGGAAACGTTTTAGAAGGCTCCTCCGATATGCAGTGGGGACAGGCTGCTGAGTAGACCTCAAGCCTGCCTCAAGGCCATTGCCTAACCTGTTTGCTGTTCCCCTCTGAGAAATGCACCCACACTTTGGGCTTGAGAGAGATTGTCATGGGACCGGTAGGCAAAAAGAGATGGAGGGATTATTCAAAGTCATAAGGTTTCTGGATGAATGTGTTATATTACTGAACCAAGGGCAGCAAGTCAGCCACTAAAAATATACAAATCTTGAGTCGAGTCAGTGCATCATTCATTGCCGAGTCGAGTCCAGGTCGAGTCACTGAAGCGACTTATGTCTGACTGAAGTCCGAGTCAGTCAACTTGAGTCTACATCACTGTGTTTTTCTATATTTGAAGGTCTGTCCAACCCACATTTGGTTTAAGATGCAGAAACATGAGGAAGAAAAGAAGAAGGCTCTGAAAGCTGCTCATCCACAGTTAGCACCAGAGGGTCTTTAACTCTCTACAGTTATAACACTATAGTTTCATTTTAGCTGCCATGGCTGCATATTATAGAATCTGGGGATTGTAGTCTGGTGAGATAGTAGGCCTCTCTGACAGAGAATTCTCACTACCCCTCTCTGAACTGCAAATCCCAGGATTCTGCCATGGCAGTTATAAAAGTAGAATCACATCACTATAATTCGGTAGTGTGAAACGGCCCCTGAACAATCACACGGGTGACTTGACTACAGTCTTTAAGCTAGTAAATAGGCCTAGAAAGAAATATTAAAATCTTTCAGAATAAAAGAAAATTAACAAAACATGGGAAACCTCAAAATGATGGTGTAACAGGAAGGGGTTGTGGCCATCTGGGGAACTGTCATACCATCCAACTGACTTGATTTGGGAAGGTCAGTACTAATTAATCCTGCTTCCCACTTTTTCATCTCTTTTTGAAATGTCCCAATTTCTCTCTTCTCCTCCCTCTTTCTACCCTTGTCTTCAGCTTATGTCAGTTGCTGCAAACTGAAGTCGAAATGCAAAAGAAGTTTGTACTCAATTAACTCAGGGGAGGGAGAGAAAAGAGGAGGCAGAATCTTGCCCTTTCCTGTAGACTCAGACAAAAGTAAGCTGCTGCAGTCCCTCCTAGCCCGTATGTTCTTCCCCCTCAATAACTTTTATCATCTTGGCCACACTTTGATGTTACGTGGCCACACATGTTCCAGTTTTCATTTGTGAAATATTTGGAAGGTGTAAAGCCCTGACAACTGGATTGGGATTCCAGTGAGACTGGATTCAGCTACAATCCTCCCCCTCCTCTCAGACACACATAGGATATGGCAGCTTTTCTCATGGTGTCTCTTCACCCCCACCAGCATATACTGGATACAGGATTGATCTGGCCACAGAATCTGTGGGGAAAGAGCAGCGTATCTATTGCACTGCTGTTGCTGTCAAGTCATTTCCAACTTACAGTGACCCTAAGGCAAACCTATTATGGGGCTTTCTGGAGCCGAGAGTGTGTGATGTACTGAAGATACCCATACTTCCTCAAAAAAGTCATGACAGTCTTAGGCCATAGTTAGGAACTCAGATTACAGAGATAAGGAGACAGAGGATGAGGAACCAGCAGCAGTTCTAAAGCTTATCCTGCCTGTTAAGGAGGAAGAAAAGCTTGGCCACTCTAGATTTCTGCACTTCTCCAACTTATTAGGGTATACGCAGTAATTAACTACCATGGTCCCTCCACTTTTGCAAGTGTTTGGGGTACAGAACCCTTGAGAAAGTGGAAAAACCATGAATAACTCCCCCGTGTTCTCCCTCTCATTCCTTTCTGTGGCTCCCCTCTGCCATTTTCTTGCATTTTGCCTCAGCACATGTTCTTCACATTGGGGCAAAATGCATGGGAATGGAAGATGGGAAATACCCAAGGGGAAAAAGAAGGCTCACGTGAGCCTTCACCCCACCATTCCTTTCCATTTTGCCTTGGTGTAAGTTCTCTGTGCTAGGACAAGATGCATGGGAATGGAAGGAGGAGTTCTGGAGGGGAAAAGGAAGTCTCACATGAGTGTTACCTCCTCATTCCTTTATACTTTGCCTTGGTGTGAATTCTCAGCGCCAGGGTAAAATGCATGGAAATAGGAGGGGGAGCTCTGGAGGGGAAAAGGAAGGTGAGCGTGGGCCTTCTTCCCCATCCTCTTGTGTTTTGCCTCAGCAAATATTCTCCTGCGAGGGCCAAATGCATGGGAACGGGAAGGAGAAACTCGAGCAGGGAGAATGCACATGTCTCCCCTCCCATATTCCCTTGCCTTTTTCCTGATTGCGCTTGCCTTCTGTCTCTGTGCCTGGCAAAACACAAGGAAATGGGAGGAGGAGAATGGAGGGGAAGGCATGCACACTTGCAAAAAATTAAATCTGCAAAGGTCAAACCCATGAATATAGAGGAAGTGTTACCCCAAAATGTGAGTGACTTGGGGTCCACCCGCAATGCCAGTACCTCCTTGCAAAGATAGGGAATTATTAGCTAAATTAGGAGGGCTGTGAGAGGAGGGTAACCTAAAGAGATTTTTTACACCAATGTTTACAGGTTTTTTTGCAGGGAATAACCAGCTAAAAGTAAACTAGAATGTGTTTTCATAGAATCATATAATCATAGTGTTGGAAGAGACCACAGGGGCCATCTAGTCCAACCTGCTGCCTTGCAGGAACCCACACCAAAACACTCCTGGCAGATCGCCATCCAGCCTCTGCTTAAAAACCTCCACAGAAGGAGACTCCACCACACTCCAAGGCAGCATATTCCACTGCTGGACAGCTCTGACTGTCAGGAAGTTCTTCTGGGGAATTAATCACAAACACAAGATCTCAAACAATCATGTACTCACACAAGGCTAACCAAAGGAAAATAGAATAGGTACCACTCTATTCTGCATTGGTAAAACCTCATTTGGAATACTGTGTCCAGTTCTGGTCATCTCAATTCAAGAAGAGTATCAACAAGCTAGATCGTGTCCAGGGGACAGTGACCAAAATGGTGAAGGGTCTGGAAGCCATGCCCTATGAGAAGAAGCTTAGAGAGCTGGGGATGTTTATAGAATCATAGAATCATAGAAATGTAGAGTTGGAAGAGACCACAAGGGCCATCCAGTCCAACCCCCTGCCATGCAGGAAAACCCTCAAAGCACTCCCGACAAGTGGCCATCCACCCTCCGGTTAAAAACCTCCAAAGAAGGAGACTCCACCACACTCTGTGGCAGCACATTCCACTGTCGGACAGCCCTGACTGTCAGGAAATTCCTCCTGAGGTTCAGGCGGAATCTCCCCTCCTGCAGCTTGCATCCATTGCTCCTTGTCCTGGTCTCAAGAGCAGGAGAAAACAAGCCCACTCCCTCCTCCACATGACATCCCTTCAAATATTTAAACATGGCTATCATGTCTCCTCTCAACCTTCTCTTCTGCAGACTAAACATACCCAGCTCTCTAAGTCTGTCCTCATAGGGCATGGCTTCCAGGCCCCTCACCATTTTGGTTGCCCTCCTCTGGACCTGCTCCAGCTTATCCATATCCTTCTTGAATTGGGGTGCCCAGAACTGGACACAGTATTCAAGATGAGGTCTAACCAATGCAGAATAAAGTGGTACCAATACCTCCCTCGATCTAGACACCATACTCCTATTGATGCAACCAAGAATTGCGTTGGCCTTCTTGGCTGCCGCATCACACTGCTGACTCATGTTCAGCTTGTGGTCTATGAAGACTCCTAGATCCCTTTCACACGTACTGTTAGCCAGCCACGTGTCCCCCATCCTATATTTCTGCATACCATTTTTTCTGCCTAAGTGTAGGACCTTACATTTCTCTCTGTTGAAATTCATTTTGTTAGCCTTGGCCCAGCTCTCCAATCTGTCCAGGTCCTTTTGAATTTTGATCCTGTCATCAGGCGTATTAGCAACCCCTCCCAATTTGGTGTCATCTGCAAATTTGATCAGCGTGCCCTCTATTCCTTCATCCAAGTCATTAATGAAGATATTGAACAGCACCGGGCCCAGGACAGAACCCTGTGGCACCCCGCTAGTCACTTCTCTCCAGGATGAGAATCTGCCATGGGTGACCACCCTTTGGGTACGGTCAGTCAACCAGTTACAAATCCACCTGACAGTAGCCCTGTCCAGTCCACATCTTACTAGCTTCTTTGCAAGAATGTCATGGGGAACTTTGTCAAAGGCTTTACTGAAATCAAGATATACTACATCCACAGCATTCCCTTCATCTATCAAGCAAGTAACTCTATCATAAAAAGAGATAAGATTAGTCTGGCATGACCTATTTTTGAGAAATCCATGTTGACTTTTCGTAATTACGGCATTGTTTTCTAAGTAATTAGAAACTGACTGTTTGATGATCCACTCCAGGATCTTTCCAGGTACTGATGTCATGTTGACTGGGCAATAATTATTTGGGTCCTCTTTTTTCCCTTCTTGAAGATGGGGACAACATTTGCCCTCCTCCAGTCTGCCGGAACTTCTCCGGTCCGCCAAGAGTTTTCAAAGATTATAGCAAGAGGTTCCGCAATGACCTCTGCTAGTTCTTTTAAAATCCTAGGATGCAATTCATCTGGCCCTGGAGACTTGAATTCATCCAGTGTGGCCAGGTATTCCTGTACTACCTCTCTATCTATTCTGTGCTGCATTTCCCTCACTTCCTCACCTGCTCCCCAACTGCCAGGTTGCGTGTTTTTATCCTTTTGGGAAAAAACTGAGGCGAAGAAGGTGTTGAGGAGTTCTGCCTTTTTCTTCCTCCTGTTATTAATTCACCATCTTCCTTGCGCAGTGACCCTATCGTCTCCTTCTTTTTCCTTTTGCTGTGGACGTATTTAAAAAAGCCCTTTTTATTGTTTTTAATGTCTCTGGCCAGCCTAAGTTCGTTCTGTGCTTTAGCCTTTCTGACCTTCTCCCTACATCTCCTGACTACTTGCTTATAATCTTCTTTGGTGATTTCCCCCTTCTTCCATTTCCTGTACATGGTTTTCTTAATACTTAGCTCAGCTGAGAGCTCTTTAGTCAACCATTCCGGTTTGTTCAGATGCCTTCCATTTTTCCTCCTTAATGGCACAGTTTTAGCCTGTGCCTTCAGTACCTCCCTTTTAAAGAACTCTCATGCATCCTGAACTCCTTTCTCATTGACTATTCTTGACCACAGGATTTCAGCCAGCAGCTCCTTCAGTTTACAGAAGTCTGCTTTTTTTAAAATCTAAGATGAATGCCTGGCTACACTTGCCTTCTCTTCCCCACTGAATGCCAAATTCTAATAGGGCATGGTCACTCTCTCCCAAAGATCCAACCAGTTCTACGTCATTAACAAGGTCTTCCCTGCTGGTCAGGATCAGATCCAGAATATTTGATCCCCTTGTCGCCTCTTCCATCTTCTGGACCATGAAATTGTCTGCAAGACAAGCAAGAACTTGCTGGACCTTGCCGCCTTTGCAGAGTTTGACTGCCAACACATATCCGGGTAGTTGAAATCTCCCATTATTACTGTATCTCTCCTTTTTGAATGTGCAGTCATTTGGTCTATGAAAGCGCCATCGAGGTCCTCAGTCTGGCTTGGAGGTCAGTTTAGTCTTCAGAAGAGAAGGTTAAGAGGGGACATGATAGCCGTGTTTAAATATTTGAAGAGATATCATGCCAAGGAGGGAGTGGGCTTGTTTTCTGTTGCTCCAGAGACTAGGACAAGAAGCAATGGATTCAAGCTGCAGGAAAGAAGATTCCACCTAAACCTCAGGAAGAACTTCTCAATAGTCAGAGCTGTCCAGTGATGGAATATGCTGCCTCAGAGTGTGGTGGAGTCTCCTTCTTTGGAGGTTTTTAAGCAGAGGCTATCTGTTGAGAGTGCTTTGATGTGTGTTCCTGCATAGCAGGGGGCTGGACTGGATAGCCCCTGTGGTCTCTTCCAACTCTATGATTCTATGAAAAGGGAGGAACATTTAAGATAGCAAGATTTCAGGGGGAAATGGGTGATATTTACCAATTGAAGAAGCAGTGCTGTGGCTTAGACTTGCATCTAAGGACAGTACACAATTGGGAATCAGAGTGGCAGCCAGCAATCAGTGTACTGTGAGCTAGCTGATCAAAACTGGGTTTTTTTATACACAGTTTCTACCTGGAGGGCATGGGTGCTAATGGCTCTTTGGCTGAGTAAACAATAGAGTTCCCAGAGTGGACAATGAGGTCCTGAATGAGCTGATGGTTTTAGTGTTAGGTGGCAAAGGGGCTAATGGTTGTTTGATAGCTCAGTGTTTGTGGATGGATTTGAGGATAGTGGGATAGATCACAGGGCAAAGAGAAGAGGACTTGAGACAATCAGTTGTCTCGTGGGAATTCCCAGCCGTTATTGTTCAAGAAAGCAGCATTATTAAGGCTAGCAGCAGTAGCTTATTATCTCCAGAGTTTTCTGGTGATTTCCTGACTATGACCTGGCTATGCCTAGGAGGATTCTTCTTGACCTTAGATTTCATAATACATGTGTTCAGCCAGCTTTCCTCTTATCCAGCAGGGCCATCCAGCCATATCAGGGTATAATTTATATTTTATATCAATTTAAATGTATGCCAATTAAACCATATCAAAGTGTGGGGGTTTACAGCTGCTAGCAGGAGGACTGTCCAGTGCCTTAAATCTTTGCCCCCAAGAGTCTAAGGCTGCTACTGGCAGCCAACTGGCCTCTTTAGCCGTGCCTTTAACAACAAGATTTTCAGACAAAGCAAGTGGTAATATTTCACTCCATGCTTTGGGGGGAAAAAAAGTGAAAATACTTCTGTTAAGAGTACAAAAGTGGACTTGGCTATTTTCTCTCAACGTCCCTACAGTGCTAGGGAATAAAGCAGATACTGGGTGGTGAAATTTTTCCCAGCATAAGAATCAGCATTATCTCTGTTGATAATACATTTATTAAGAGCTAATGACACAAGCTGTTAGGGCACCAGCACAGTAGGCTATTGATAAGAAACTAACTTCCAAGTAACTATTTATAGACTTTTATTTATGTGTGCATTCATTTATAATAGTTGGATAGCAATTCAGAAAATGACTTACATCAGCATAATTTAAAAAACCAAAATTAAAAAGTTTAAACATAACTGGATTAAAACAACAATTTTCAGAAGAGAGAAAGGCTCAAAAAGCAGCTATGTTCTATGTCTGCCAGAATGAAGTGTTTGCCTATGCCTAAAGTAATCCCAGACATAAAGCAATATTCCTGCATAATTATAGAAAGACATTTTGCTGCAACACAACATGCTTGGCTAAAGACTGATTTATTTGGTATGCCAAGGAGGGGAGGGGAATGGAGGGGGTGTGGTTTGTCTGTTATGCCAAGTGACTCCCCCTGGGCTCTTGCTGGTAAAACATTTCTCTGCCTTTCTTGCCACTGTGTGGGTGGTAAAGGAAATGCAGGCTTTGGACATGCGAGAATGAGTTTGATAGCAACCATCATAAAGCCAATGGCTAGGAGCACTTAATGATAGAAGGTGGGCTGTTAGTCTGGCAACTTGTGTATTCACAGTATACACACAGATTTTGTGATTTTGTCATGTCAATTTATAATAGCACTGGATTGTCATATGAGATACTGTGGGGCTCCCTGTGAACCATTCAGTGGTGAAAAGAAATAATAGAATCATGTACATGTACTATAGTCAAGTCAGGTGTCACCTACCCTATATCTGTGAATTTCATTTTTTTCAGCCCACGTGTATTTACTGGCATACAAGACTCACTTTTCCCCAAAAAAAGTGCTGTTTGACAATGGGATCCATCTTATATGCCAGTGTGTCTTATATTTGCCAGTGTATTAATGGGGTGTGTCTTCTACATGGGCGCGTCTTATACACACCTTACACCTTATGGTACCTTACGCTTTTCTCTGTTGAAATTCATTTTGTTAGCTTTGGCCCAGCTCTCCAATCTGTTAAGGTCAATTTGAATTCTGATCCTGTCCTCTGGGGTGTTAGCTACTCCTCCTAATTGGGTGTCATCTGAAAATTTGATAAGAATGCCCTCTATTCCTTCATCCAAGTCATTGATGAAGATGTTGACTAGCATGGGAACCAGGACAGAACCCCCTGGGGACTTGTCACTTCTCTCCAGGATGAAGAGAAGCCATTAGTGAGTACCCTTTGGGTTCGGTCAGTCAATCAATTACAAACTCACCTAACAGTAGCATTGTCTAGCCCCATTTTTACTAGCTTGTTTGCAAGAATATCACGGGGTACTGTGATGAAGTTCTGGGGGTGTGACTATCTGAAGTGCCAAGTCAGCCTGGAAGCAGATTGATAGGCAAACAGACTAACACCTCAGAAACCCAGCCCAGTAGTGTGTGGGAGGGACCTGTAGCTGAGAGAAAAAAATGATATAAAGCCAGGTACCTGTAGGTATTCATTCCTTAAGTGAGAACCTAGCAAGGAACTAGGGAGCATAGTCTCTCAATTGGCTGTTTCGGGAGGTTGAATTCTCAGTGGAAGCCTAGTGAGAGGAAGAAGAGCAATTAAACCTTAGTAGAATCTGACTACTAGAGAGTGTGACCGAGATTGGAGGTTAAGTCTTTAGGGGGAGTTCTGTTAAAGGGCTGTTATATGATACTTCCACATTATTTCAAAAGCTAAAGATATAATAATTGAACTATTTTAGAGCAGAGAGTTAACTTGTTATATTGTCTAAAAAGTGTACTGAAGAAATGTATCAATTTTGACCTGTATATAAATTCTAATATTTTATTCTTATTGTTATAGTAATAAATGTTACAGTTTATTTTTATAAATAGTAACTCGGTTGAGTTGTATATAGTATATAAAATAACACAGAAAGCATGCTACCATAAAATTATTTTAAGTGGCTCTAAATAAAAAAATGTTCCCTCTTTTACACAAAGATGATGTTATAAGAGGGGAGGCAGGACTTGTGATAAAGACAAGTCCTGCTTTATCAGATTGAGAATCACCACACCAATCTGGGAGAAGTAACAGCCTGTCACGGGGACCTTGTCAAAGACCTTACTGGAGTCACAATATGCTATATCCACAGCATTCCCTCCATCTACCAAGCTAGTAACTCTATCAAAAAAAAGAGATAAGGAGAGTCTGGCATGCTTTACCATGTTTGCTGACATATAAGACACACCAGTGTATAAGACGCACCCCATTTTCCAACAGTATTTTTCGAGGAAAAAAGTGCGTCTTATATGCCAGCAAATACAGTATTTTTGAGAAAGCCATGTTGACTTTTAGTGATTGCAGCATTCCCTTATGAGTGCTTATAGACTGTCCTTTTAATGATCTACTATAGAATCTTTCCCAGTTATGTTTTGGTATAAAACTAATTGTTATTCCCAACTAGAGTAGAGATGCAGTGAATCAATGGGAACCTGGTCTCTCAACACATTGCATTGATTCAATTGTTCTGCACTAGTTAGGATGAACAAGTGGAATTACACCACTGTTATGACTGTTGTGGTTATTACTGATTTTTACCTTTTCTTTTATGAAAAGTACACAAAATTGCTTATACAAAACCAATAGAATATGAAGCTTGTATAAAACAAACTACAAATGAGGACTTTAAAAAGCATCTCAAAGCATCTCTCAAAGCTATAAACCTTCCTCGTTCCAAAATGTATGCTTAGTAGGAAGAACTAAAACTAGGAGATGGGCACTTTCTCACTAACATCTGTGATTTGTAGTTCAGGGCAGAAGAGTTTTCTGAGAATTCTAAATGCCCCTTCCTAATCTGCAAATCCCAGGATTCCACCAGGATTTTACCATGGCAGTTACAGTGAAATCATAATGCTATAACTGTTTAGTGTGAATGGGTCTCTGGTACTTGCCCCTATGGCTTTAACTGTGGTGTAATTGGCATTTTAGGTATTTATAAAGTGCCTCTTTTCCAGACTGCACATTAACAGGTGATGCAATGTTTGTCTCCATGGCATATGCTTTATATTTCTTTCTTTCTTTCTTTCTTTCTTTCTTTCTTTCTTTCTTTCTTTCTTTCTTTCTTTCTTTTTTTTTTTTTTGCAAGATAGAGCAAACTCTTAATAAAGGCACAAGAGCAGGAAAGGCAAGTTTTCACTGACCTAATGGTAACCCTACTTATACACCCTTAAAGGTCTTTGTATTCCCAACTGTTTTTCTGTAAACAAGTTATTTTCTGCAAGACAATAAGGGCTGCAATGTATTTTCCCTTTTGTTTCCTTTTTATCTCTGCCCAACAGGCTGAAATCCAGCAGTTTAAACTTTTCCCAGCATACAGGTTGGTTGCAGAAATAGGAATGGTTCCACCACTGCTTGGTTTTCAGCATGCGGTATGGTTATTGAAAGACACAGTTGCCCCAGGTTTTATATTAACTGTATAAAGTGGGCAATGAAAACGCAGAGCGACTGGAGACATGGAGTTATCAAGTACAATATCAAAGGTGTCATCTTATTCTAGGACACCCAAATTCCATAGTATCCTATAGGATAAGCTAGTATATGGCTTAGGTGCTCTATTGTGCCATTTAAATGTAATTCTTATAACCAGTGTGGTGTAATGGTTTGAGCTTTGGACTACAACCTTGGAGACCAGAGTTCAATTCCCTGCTCGGCCATGGAAACCCACTGGGTGACCCTGGGAGCGTGACACACTCTCAGCCCTGGGCTGCCATAAGTCAGAAACAACTTGAAGGCATCCAACAACAAAGGCCATTTCCTCACTACACTGTTACAGTGCTATCATTCCACTTTCAACCCAACCTGTGGAATAATTCTGGGGTTTGTAGTTTCCTGCGGCCCAAGAGCTCTCCAGCTGAGAACTCTAAAGGCCCCTCACTAAACCGCAAACCCCAGGATTCCATAGGAGGTTGAAAGTGGAATAATAGCGCTAGAACAGTCTGGTGCGGAAAAGGCCAAACTCGCCTAAACCAAAGAGAGTCACATTGATTCCAGATTCCAAAAGATATTGTGCGTGTGTGTGTCCATGTCCCCTTAAGTCCTTTCTGACTTAGGGCAACCCTATCATGGGGTTTTCTTGGCAAAGTCCCTTGAGAGAGGGTTTTCCAGTATCTCCTCCTTAGGCCATTTCCGCACTAGCCTGTTATAGCGCTCTGATTCCACTTTCAACATCCTGTGGAATCCTGGGGCTTGCAGTTCTGCGAAGGGCTCTCAACTGCAAACCCCAGGATTCCATAGGATGTTGAAAGTGGAATAATCGAGCTATAAGAGCCTAGTGCGGAAATGGCCTTAGTCTTTTCCGTTTCCCTTCCTTTTTACGCTGCAAGAGACTACCACGGCTGTTTCTTCGAAACGCTTTTCCAGCAATAACTCTTGCCGCTACAAGAGTTGTGTGAGAAGTACGTAAACCGTGTTTCCGTGTCCCTCTGAGACTTCTTACAGCGCGTGTAATAAATAGTAAAGATATACCTTTTTTAAGTGCAGGCCCTGGGACTACGTTTCCCACAGTGCACCGCGGCATGTCTCTATGATCTGTGCGGAGGCTCGCGCTCCTCCGTCCCAGGCACCCGCCCACCCGGCGGTCTTCACGTGATTCGCGGACTCTTGAAATCAACACGTGGGAAGGCGGCGAGCGAGCCGGAGCTTCCGGGGCAGAATGTTGCAGAGGCTCGTGGTGAGGGAGCAGTGCACGTGGGAGTGGAGGCGGGGATGTGGGGGGAAACGGGGGAGGAGAAAGGAGCCGGGACCCTTCAAAGAGCAACATCGCTGGTCTGGGTATGCCTTGCTTTTTCCCCTCGTCGGCGCCCCCCCACAAGAAACGAGTAGCCGTGTCGTACTGCGCCAGACCACACAAGAGCGCAAGAATCCAGTGAGAGCAGAGCAGGGGGCGACCCTAATTTAATTAATCTCCCAGCAGTAGATGGTTAGACGCCTCTGGTAACCCGGAGACAAACTGTGCCTGTAACAACGCTTCAGTATTGCCACAGACTTCTTGAGGGTTAGAGACAGGGTGCCTCTTCTCATGGAGGTTCACAGAATCACAGAGTTGGAAGAGACCCCTGGGACCATCGAGTCCAGCCCCCTGCCATACAGGAACACCCATCAAAGCACTCCCGACAGATGGCCATCCAGCTTCTGCTTAAAAACGTCCAAAGAGGGAGACCCCACCACACCGCATGGAGGCAGCAGATTCCACTGCGGGACAGCCCTGACTGTCAGGAAGTTCTTCCTGAAGTTCAGGTGGAATCTCCCCTCCTGCAGCTTGAATCCATTGCTCCTTGTCCTAGTCTCTGGAGCAGCAGAAAACAAGCCCACTCCCTCCTCGACATGACAGCCCTTCAAATATTTAAAAGTGCCTGTCATGTCCCCTCTTAACCTTCTCTTCTGCAAACTAAACATACCCAGCTCCTTAAGGCATTCTTCATAGGGCATGGCTTCCAGGCCCCTCACCATTTTGGTCTCCCTCCTCTGGACACATTCCAGCTTGTCGATATCCCTCTTGAATGGAGGTGCCCAGAACTGGACACAGTATTCCAAACGAGGCATAACCAATGCAGAATAGAGTGGTACCATTACCTCCCTCGATCTAGACACCATACTCCTGTTGATGCAACTAACAACCATATTGGCTTTCTTGGCTGCCAGATCACACTGCTGACTCACATTCAGCTTATGATCTAACAAGACTCCTAGATCCCTTTCACATGTACTGCTATCCAGCCACATATCCCCCATCCTGTATTTGTGCGTTTCATTTTTGCTGCCTAAGTGCAAGGCTTTAAATTTCTCTCTGTTGAAATTCGTTTTGTTAGCTTTGGCCCAGCTCTCCAGTCTGTCAAGATCATTTTGACATTTTTAAGATGTTTTAAGTTGTCAGGGTTGATGCTGGTCAAGCTGTCTTCCTGCCCATTCACACTGCATAATTACAGCTCTGTAATTTCACTTAACTGCCATGGCTCCATTCTTTGGAATCCTGGGATTTGTAGTTTGGTCAGAGGCACCAGATGAGCTGAGTGGAGTAGAAAAGGGTGGCTAGATACTTGAAAGAGACTATCCACTTTTAAGTTGAGTCTACCAGCCAGCAGCAATCCAAAGTTAATATGCTACCCTGATGCAGATTGGGCTGGTGATTATTATTCCTATTTTTGTATGGAGATGGCTCTATTTCTTGGGGCAGCCAGAAGCAGAGTTTAGTGGCTCTACCCTCCTGAGAATTGCAAAAGCCTCTTCATAAACTGCCAGTCCCAGGATTCCACAGGACTGAACTATGGCAGATAAAGTGTTACGAGGTCTCTCCATAAATATAGCCAGTCTCCATCTGTCTCTTTTGAAAAACCTTCTCAGATTATAATCACATTGTGGCAGAAAATGTAAAGATCATGGCAAAAGTGTGAAGAGCTTGTCCTGTATGCACCGCTTCTCAATTTCGTAATGTTCAATTTTAATGCTATCAAAGAAAAGGAATAATTGATTTTCAAAAA
The DNA here is from genome assembly GCA_948472985.1 of Iguana delicatissima. Classification (NCBI taxonomy): domain Eukaryota; kingdom Metazoa; phylum Chordata; class Lepidosauria; order Squamata; family Iguanidae; genus Iguana; species Iguana delicatissima. The sequence goes on along the minus strand of CAOKZL010001185.1, from coordinate 86,164 downwards.
ATTGTTCCCTTTTTTTATATCATTCATAGTTTTATACCTCAGAATCACGTTCCCCAAATTACTTTTCCTAGGGGTGATAAACTGAATTGCTTAGCAGAAAACAATGCAGATGTTAACAGGGAAGAACCAAAAGCACTGGCTTGTATGATAGATGGTTTGCCTGCTGGACTGGGATTTGGTGATCTAGTTTCAGTTCCTGGTTGGGTGATGTTAACGCAAATTCTTTCTCCCAGTCTGACCTACTTCATAGGAGGTTTTTGGAGGGGGAGGCAAGTCATATATATACACCAGGTTCACCAGAGGACAACAAGACTCTAAATGTAACAAACCTCCCATCAGCCACAAACTTGGATGACAGCAGCCCCCATTCTTAAGCCACAGCTGTCTGCACTGACACCTCATCATAGGGATAACGTTAGGATGCTTTGAACTTAAAAGTATCGCAGGCTCCAAAATCCACATCTTAACTAGCGTCCACTTACATGAAAGAAAACAGGTTATGTTTTCATGCTCACTGCTGGATGTTTGTGGACTGCCTCCCCTAACGTTCTTCATTGTTGGCAATGTGTGGTAGACCTGATGAGGGTTGCAGTCTGACACCCTCTGGAGGGCTAGAGATCCTTTGCCCTTGCCCTAGACATTTCCGGGAGCGATCTGCTGCAAGGAGAATGCAACTGGCTACTTGGGCACGAGCCTGCTAAGTGATGACTCAGGCTCAGTGGCTTTCTTTTAGTAACGTGAAAGAAGAAGGCAAGGTGAAGAGGGAGGTGATTGCCTCTTTGACACAGTAGTGGGTGGCCATTCAGAATCAGCATGGGAGGGAGGGTAGATTAGAGATGGGACAGATTACCAGCAGTGATGAATATCTAGTAACCAGGCCCCACCCTTCTCTCTCCCTCTGTGTCTCTCTCTGCAGCATCCCTTGCGGCTAGGATGCCAAGTCCTGTCTGTTTCTCGGTGCCTGCACCAGTCTCCCAGGAGCCACATTCCCCTCATCCCCATTGTGGTGGAACAGACGGTAAACATAGCATGCTGGGATGTAGGAGTGGGAGTGTGCTTGTTTGTGAAGAAAAGAGGGCAGAAAAAGAATTAGATAATCTGAGAGACATAATACTTCTGTCGGCTGCTAGGAAGTTCAGCAGTTTGGGGGGTCAGTTTTGCCCTGCTCTTCAGGGCCTGCTGTAGGATATAGTGTGTCACATAAACTGAGTAGTTAGTATTTGCAAGCACAAGGTGAGCAACAACCAGTCCCATTCCTTCATCTCCAAAGAACCTGACAAAGAAAGTAAAGCAGACTTAGTCTTCCTTGTAAAAAGCTATGAAGCAGATTTCCTTAGGGATACTAAGGGTTTCATAACATCTCATGGTGAGTGGCTGTGTCTTCAACATGGAAGCAGAATAACAGACAACAAGTGGAGGACAAACAAACTCAGACTAAGTGATACTGGATAAGCAAAGATGTGGCCAACACCAATGAACAGGAAATTACATAAATATACACCACACGTTAGACTCTTGGAGAGACATGCAAATTAGCAAATATAGGTGTATTTGTGGTTCTGTACCCAGAGATGCTACTTCAAACAGGCTTTATACTTTTGCCAGTGCTAAAATAAAATGTAGCTGCCAATTCAGGCAGTTTTTATGCATGGGATGCAAAGGGGACACCGTCTTGATCTTTTCTGTAGGAAACAAAATGTTTTCAGATAATTCTACATTCAAAACTGTTTCTTTTAACTTTGTTCTCCTCTTAGTTAGAAAATTGGCCTCAGAGTTAAACAACTCCAGCAGGCTTGTTTCCTTTGCAAGAGATATGTGGGCCCTTATCTCTGGAGGATGAGGAGACTGACCTCCACCACCAAATTCAAAGACTTGAGGGCATGTGTGCTGACCTAATATCTGTTTCAGGGCCGTGGTGAGCGAGCTTATGACATCTACTCTCGCCTTCTGAGAGAGCGCATTGTCTGTGTGATGGGCCCGGTAAGTTTATAAGCTTCTCCTTTCAGACCTGATCCATCCTGGGTAAGTTTTATTTTTAAGAACAAGTTTCTAGCTCCTACAGTTAGAAATATGTCAACCTGTGTGATCAGTGTGTGCAGAAACCTTAGTAACCAGAAGAGTGGCCCTTTAAGGCTTCCTGTGTTGGAAGGCAGGTATTTCAATGCCCAGTTAAGCATTACATCTAGCCCTCCTTGTATCTAAAGATCTCATGGTGGAGGTATAGTCTGTAAGACAGCTTTAACTGAAACCTAAAAAAAAAATTAAAAGAATTAAACATATCAAAATAAACCTACAGTTCCCTGCAATATAATGATGGAAGATAGTATAAAGCACAGAATAAATTATGCATGGTATGAGAAAAATGTGCAGAATTTTTATAATAATTTTTATACTGCATAATTTGGATTTCTGTATTGGCCAAAATCTTGATTAATTTTCTTCGCACAGAATGCACATGGGATTAACTGAAACCGATACAAAGACCTTTTTAAACAAAAGGCTTTAAGTCAGTGGTGGACATCACATGGCTTTCTAGATGTTACTGAACTGCAATTCCCATTAGCCCTACACTGCACAGAAAGTAGTGAGGGATGATGGGAACTGCAGGCCAGTAACAACTGGAGAATGATACAGTCCTCATCTCTAATGTAGGTAATTCATTTTGGGAACTGTGTATTACTTGGATTAAATTAAATCCCTTGTATTTTAGTAAAGTGTGTGCTTTGCTTCAAAGCCCCAGGCCTTGCCTATAGTTGGGAGTTCAAAAAGCAAGCAGTTGGTTTTCTCCAACAAGGAATTCTTCTATTGATCATGCTCTTCCTTGTGTTTTCTGTTTACAGATTGATGACAATGTAGCAAGTTTGGTCATTGCACAGCTTCTCTTCTTGCAGTCAGAAAGTAACAAGAAGCCCATCCACATGTACATTAACAGCCCAGGTGAGTGGTTGGAAGTGGCTTTGGGTTGTGTATCTGCTGGAGTCTTTGTTTTTGAATTTTTCTCAAAAACACATTTTTTGTGTGTGTGCAGGTGGTGCGGTAACATCTGGACTGGCTATTTATGACACCATGCAATACATCCTGAATCCCATTTGCACATGGTGTGTGGGGCAGGCTGCCAGCATGGGCTCTCTGCTTCTCGCTGCAGGCTCACCAGGCATGCGCCACTCCCTGCCCAACTCCCGCATCATGATCCACCAGCCCTCTGGTGGAGCACGGGTAAGCTTGGCCCTTGTTGCTTCCTATTGCAGATGCTGCGTGATTTCATCTCACCAGCATACTGTCCTGCCTGAAGAGGGTGCTGCTGGTTGTAGGGGAGAGGCCTAGCCATGCTCCCCACACTTCCCAGGCGTCACTGGTGGCTCAAATACCTGAGCGGTTGGTCAGAAAATCTTTCTTTGCCTCCCCGTTCCAGGGCCAGGCTACAGACATTGCCATCCAGGCTGAGGAAATCCTCAAGCTGAAGAAGCAGATCAACAGCATCTATGCCAAACACACTAAGCAGAATCTGGATGTGATTGGTAAGGAGCGTGCTGAGCCGGGGTTAGAGGGGGTTATCACATTAAATCTTGTGTAATGATGGCAGCGTCTGCCAGTCAGGCAAAGTGCTGAAGGAGAGGAAGGCTGGACCACTCTTCTAGACTTGTGCTTATGTACTGGTATCTTTTTTTCTTAGAGACCAACTTTTCCTCTGATCTCCCAGGAAAGTATTTATGTAAGAGCATCCATCCATGAGCAGTGAGAACATAACAGCAGGCATTTTTGGGAGGGGGGAATGGTCCCACAACAGAATACTTTTCTTCTTCCCAGCTTCGGTTCTTTCAAAGTTTGGCAGTTCTTGGTCAGCTTTGAGGAGCGTGATGAGAAGGTTCACTAGGGCTGGGGGAGGTGCAACTGGGTAGGTCCTTTTAGACTTCTGGGATTCTCCGGCCTTGTACGTGCTTTTAGCTGTCAGATGGGGTTTTCATTTGAACTGCAACAAGGTGTGATACTTGAGACCAGCAACAAAATATTTCAGCATGGGAGCCTCTTGTTTAGATTGCGCCAGTACCCCCCCCCACTTCAGTGCTGCTCCCTCTTAGTATTTCAGAGCCATTGAGAAAATATTGTTTCCATCAAATTGTTCTCTTTCTTGCTGCCTCTTACTATTTTTTCCTAAATATTTATTTTTTTCTGTAAAGACTTGTGTTTTTCTTCAGGCTGATTCTCCCTCCCTCTTATGCATGTGTAGTTCTCTTTTGGATATGTAAAAAATGTCCCTTGGAAACACAAGATTGCTATTCTTTCTTCATCTAACTTTTAAATATCTTGCCTCTCTCACAATATGAGACTCAAGGCAGCCCACAATATAAGCTAAAGTATAGCTAAAATAATACATTATACACAAGATAAAATAACGATTAAATAATCAGTCCAATTAAAACATTAATTTAAAATAGTTTTAAAAATGTAGTCAAATCATAGTAAAAAATAAACCCTCTTAAAATCCTTCTGCTCCAGTAATTTAAAAGCTGAAGCTTTGTTTGACTTTTTTTTGCCAATATTTTTTATTGGCTTTAATAAATAGGAAAAAAATTGGGTTAAACATAAACAGGAAAAAGAAGCAGGAACAGAATCATCTAAGACATCTGAAAAGAAAAATCAACCACACAGTTGAATTAAACAAATCTGTGCAAAAGTAGATCAAGATACATGACAGTACATCATGAGGATCAAATGGATTTCTGTTTGTATTAACAAAAGAAATAAAGGGAAGCAAAGTTGCTTTAAAAAAAAAACGCTTTTTGGTCCCCATTAATTCTAAGACTATTTACTTGGTATGTCAGTTTTTGCACTAATGTCACATTCCATAATTTATTTCCATTACTGTCTGAGCTGGGAAACTCCTGAAAGAAATCAGTAGCTTTTGCAATAAGGTGGTCACCATGAAACAAGCCCAACTCTGATGAAAAATCAATTGTGTCTGTTGCAGTTCTTTTTACACACTCTTCCCAAGAACAGTTTATTTCTGCACTCAGTTATCAGATGGATCCAGGACCCCGCTTTCATTCAGCCAGTAGTGCCTGTGTTAGAATCTGCCACTTCCATTTTAGTTCCCTGCCTGTCCTGCTAAAGATTGGAGGCTGTACATGTGTACGGCAGTGACTCAAGTACTGTAGCCCCCCAAGATGGTTTCTGCAAACATTTGAGAATCTATCTTTTTTGGGTTGCTAATTTTCTGAACTTCCCCAAGGCATTTATTAATGTTATCAAAAGTGGTGTGGGTTTCTTTTTTACAGGAGGCTCAGTTGCGCCCCTCTCTGTTCTCCTTCTGCTGAAGGCAAAGACCTTTCATTTGGGCAGGCCTTTGGTTTTTAATTTACTTTGGCCAACGGGTCTTCTAATGGGGTGTACTGTACTGCTACCGTCTTTTTACTATGTTTTCAATTGTTTTTAACTCTTTGCTTTTCATAGAATTGTTTAAATAATTGTGTTTTAAACTTTTGTATTAAGGTCTTAGCAGGACCTTGTTTTAATCTGTTGTAAGCCATTTGGGCTGCATGCCAGGAGAAGAGTGAGATTAACCATGTATATGTATATACTCTATTCTTGGGATGGCAGGAAGATCAGTCTGTGTACATCTGGGTTTGACGCTGCACACACCAGCCATGAGCAGTAGATTTTAAAACTAAAAAGAACTAGAACAAAAACTAAGAACTTGGAGTCTGTTGCTCACTTGTCACCATGTCTTTGGCCATTTCTGCACTACACTGTTATAGTGCTATTATTCCACTTTCAACTTTCCACTTTCAACCTCCTATGGAATTCTGGGGTTTGTAGTTTCCTGAGGCCAAGGAGTTTTCTGACTGAGAATTCTGAATGCCCCTCCCTAAACTCCAAATGCCGGGACTCCATAGGATGTTGAAAGTGAAATAATAGCACTTTTACAGTGTAGTGCAGAAATGGCCTTTGGCACGTGGGGATTGATCCCAGATGCACGTGGATTGCTCCTCCTGACATCCCAGAATGAACGTTAAGTACCAACTTCTCATTCTGTTCTCTGCCTTCATAGAGGCAGCTATGGAGAGAGATCGTTACATGAGCCCAGTGGAAGCCCAAGAATTTGGCATTTTGGATAAGGTGCTTGTCCATCCACCACATGATGGAGAAGATGAGCCAGAACTGGTGCAGAAGGAGGCTCCACCAGCTGCCAATCCCTCCTCTTCCTCAGCTGAGCCTTGAGAGAGCGGCAGCATCCTGTGGATCCTTGTAGCATTGGGGATTGTTCTAGCAGTTGAAACACCCAGAAGCGAGAATGGTCCTTCCTCCGCTCCTTAAGCAGGCCTTGGAATTACCTGGAGACATCAGTCTTAGTGGACCACTTCTTAAGGCCTATTCTGCTGGTAGCTGGCCAGCTCTGATTTAGCAGCAGCTGGTCTCTGTCTTTTGCTCTTCAGGAACAGATTGTTATCCTGCCTGTAGCAAAGTGTTTCCTCTTCTTCCTCCCTTCCCCCAATTACAGCACTGTAGAGTGATGGTTTTAAATTAAACTTTGACACTCATGCTGTAGGCATTTTTTTCCTTTACTTTCTTTCTGAAAGACTGTTGGTCACAGATCTCGAGCTTCTTCCAACTTCTATGTCTGATTGCTTAACTGGATTCACATCACATGAACCATGGCCTGCCTGCTGATTCTGCAAGTTGCAGGTTGGTTTTTTTATGAAAGCACCTTCCAAGCTCTAGCAATCACAACTTTCCCACCCTGTGGTTTTGCAGAACCAAACTGCATAAATATTTATCTCTGGAAGACAGCTGGACTTTACCAATATCCATAACAACAGTGTTTCAAGCAGGCAATTGCTCTGCAGAAACCCTTTCAATAAACCTGATGTGGAAAAATTGGGCTGTTTTAAACACATTCACTATGTACACCAAAGCCAGATACTTTTTCTGCAGTTTTTCTTGCATGAATCTAGAGTGCAATGTGCCTATCCCATTCATCCAACTTAGCTGGATGTTGGGCATGAATGAACCTTTGGCCTTAAAACCAATTGTTAGTCCCAACAATAGTAGACTCATTGAATCATTGAACTTACAGAAAAATCACTCATCAGCTTGACATGGCCTAGCTGGGACTAGCAACTGGATTTAGCCCTTGGGCCACAGCCCTCACAGCAGCTTCCCACTGGCCAAAGCAGTGGAAGGGCCAAAGGTTCACCACCACTAGTCTAAGCCTGGCAGGCACAGTTTGGGGAAGAATGAAAAGAGATGATAATGCTAGTTACTTCCTCTCTTACTTCTTCCTTTATGCTACTATGGCACTATCCATTTGGGCCCACATGGAGAAATAACAACTGGCAATTCTTCCGGCCTTAGAAGTATGCTTAACAGTCCAGCATACAGCTGCAAGACAGTAAACGTAAGGTCAATCAGGTGCACCAAGATTTTCCAATACTGGAGAGAGTAATTTTTTTTACTATGTAACCATAACCACAGTTGATGGTTTGGGGTGTTTAGAACACTTTTCAATTTTAAAATAGCCCAGTCCATTGTCCTAATGCGGTGGATAATGTCCTGTCACTGGTGTGGAAATTAGCGGTGCCAGGACAACTTTCAGTTGTCAGTCCTGTCAGCTTTTGTACATAGGACTATTGGGAAGAGACCATGTTTTGGGCAGAAAAAATACCTAGGGCCAGCCCAGTTGAAAATCCACCACCAGTCTGAGGAGACTACAGAACTGGAAGAGCTTGGCACAAAGCAGCCATCAGTACACTAGGTAAAGACTGTGGGGAGTGTGGAGGAGATTTCCACATGTTTGAAAACCCCCAGGGTCTATCTAAATGAAAACTAGCAAAATTTTTTACTCTCCCTCCTCAAAATGTCCTCAAGGGGGCACAAACATGCCCCCATGTCCACTTAATTTTTCTTTTTTTGGTGGGCAGGCTTAGCCCCCCTCCAGGTTTCCTGGAGGGCTGGTGTGGCCCCCTAGCCTCTGACAATTGCCCAGCCCCACTGTAAGCAGATGCCATCTTAGTATATGGTACGAAACCATGATTTGGATGTCTTCAGCCCCTCCTATCTTCTGTGTAATCAAAAGCAGAGTCAGCCACTCTCACACTCCCACTTACATAATTCTGTTTACCATGCAAGTCAAAGGTGGGCAACTGTCAGAGGGTAGGGGGACACACTGCCCCCAGGAGACCTTGGAGAGCTGCATCCTTCTGCAAGAGCCCCCTGTAAAAAGGGAAAAAAGTCTTTTTTTTGTCTTCAAACCCCCTCTAGGGGCACAGAGGCCATTTTAGGCTCAGGTAAGGCCTTTCTTGAGAGGCAGCGTCCTGTAGTGGTTTGAGAGTCGAACTACAATCCAAGATGGAGACCGGGGTTCAATTCCCCACTTGGCCATGGAAACCCACAGGGTGACACATACAGCCCCAGAAAATCCCATGACAGGTTCACCTTGGGCTCGTCGTTAAGTTGGAAATTATTTTAAGGCACACAAGCAACAACAACAAGGCCTTTCTTACAAAAGGAAAGGCTTGCAATAAGCATGAGAGGCAAGTTCTCTTCACTTGCCATTTTTAAAATGGTCTATTGTGGACCCAAAACTGCTTGGAAGGGGGCCAAAAATGGTAAATAAAAATGTCCTATACACCGTAAATAGCATTTGGGGGACACTGCTTGTGGCCTGTGGGTCAAGCTTTCACCCTACCTTGACCTAATTTCTACAGCATTTTGTATCATTCCAATTCAGGGGGCAAACAAAGTGTTCCCTAATGGCTGCAAAAAAAAAAAAAAAAATGGATTTCAAAACAATTCTTGGATCTCAAACACCCTCTATACAGCTTGGGGGCATATTGCCAGCTTTTTAACCTCCACAGGCCATTTAGTACTCAGGAATAATTTCTGAAAAATGGGATACTAAAAAATGACCTAGGACACCCCAAAACATGGTAGAAATGCTGCCCCAACCCCCTAGATACCAGCTGGGGAAAATAAACTTCGAGAGTAATGCAAGGGGGGGGTTCTAACCCTCTAGGATCCTATAGCTGCTCTGCACTCCAGGTCTTTTAGATTCAGTGATACAATAGGGTAGAGAAATAAAAGGAAAAAATTCAGTAGCAATTAGGTTTTTCTATCTTTAAACCCGGATGACCAGGGGAAAGCGCGAACGCAGTCCCCCACTACCACAAATTATGCAGTCGAGTTTCCCGCATTTGGGGAAATCGCAGGGGTCAGCACACCCGGAGTGCAATGGATGAGCCTCACCCTGGGAAAACCACCTTCATGATCATGGTATCTCCCCTGCCAGGTAAGTATGAGTTGGAGGGGGACGATCCCCTCCCGACACTCACTGCCACTCTCTCCTAGGACACAGTGAGCTTCCTTCCCTGCTTCCCATGAGCTTCATTTGACAAAATCGTACATCTGTCCAACTCTATTCTGCTGATTTCTGTCTTGGGATGCCGTATGATATCTGATGTGCACCCGTTTTTGCTCCCACAATGCTCCGGCATGTGCATATTTGCATGCTTGCGTCTGATTCCTTTCCTTCCATGCCAACTGCAGGCGCTCCATTGGTGCTGCAAGAGAGAAGGGAGGTGGAGCTCAGGCAATTCTCCTCCTCTACAGAGACATTGCACCGCCACCCTCCTCAGCAGCCTCCCCCCCCCGCAATCAAAATAAGACTGGCTGGGGCAAGGACACGAACTACAGTAGCTCTGCACACTGGCTGCATTCCCTGACACACTAGGCTTTTAAAAATCAATATTCTTCTTCTTCTTTTTTTTAACCACATGGCTGGCTATTTGCTCTCTTGACTCCCAAAGTCAAGGAACCAAGTTTTTTTCCTTTTTTTAAAATTAGAAACGTTTAAAAGTTAAAAAAGATACATAAAACGAAAACAAGACCAAATCACACCAATACATTAAAACACGTAACCTAAAATAACCTCACACACACACACATATATATATACACACACATTAACATCAGCATTAAAAATGCATATACCCTATTCAAACTCAACTAACATTCATACTATTAATATTGGTCAGGCTAGATGACCTCTGGGTGTGAGGGAAAGGCAGTTGAGAAAAGCAGTTAATTTTCCCTGCAATTGAAGTGACTCTGTGTTTGAAAGAAGAACAACAGGACACTGTGAGACAGAATGTTAGGGAGGATGAAATGCGCCTCGCTATGCTTCCTTTACTTTGCAACATTAGTAAGATTACGCAAGAGGAGGATGAGAACTATTTGTGTCAATTTCCTTTCTTGGACATGTGATGTATTTGCACTGGAGATGTATAAATTGCTTTGAATGTAAAGAGGCGGGGCCCAGACTTTTGAGAAAGGATCTCACTGGGACATTGTGCACAATAAATCTTTTTTCTAAAACCATGGGTCTCTATCTCAGTTCCGCTACACTATACTAACCTAAAGGCTACATCTAATTCAAAGTGACTTCTACCCTTGTTGCAAACAGCTCCAAGTTATATAAATGTACTTAACTTAAATTCATCTATTTCTATTGTTTTAAATTTGTTGCTTTCTATATTTATATTCCTAAATCTCTTAAAATTATTATATGTCATAAACTTTTATTTCCAAAAATCAATGTTAGTAACTATTGTAAAATACTATCATTTAGTTCCGCAACATTATTCCATGATAGTTCTGTTAATCAAACCGAATCTATCTTAAATGTGTTATAGCAACAACTTGTAATTATATTAAGGAACCAGATTTTTGATATTCCTGTTTTCCAGAACCTTCTATTGTTCAGTCCAACATATAAAGATCCCACCAGTTCAAACCCTAAAGGAAGATGAGAAGCTCCTAAATGTTTGGTCCTAAATCCTAAGTCTTTGGTCCTTGGACACAGCAGCCCCACTCTCTCCAACTCTTTCTTCCTTTCTGTCCCTCTGATCTCATATTTAACACGTACAGTGCTTTCTCTTAAGACTCCCAGCCCAATGGGCCAAACCAATTATTCCATGGGGGTTACAAGGGCACATCATAGGTTCATATGGAATCATTATAATTTTATTTTCTTACATGGGATTTGCCTGTTGCCCATAGAAAAGCTGTTATTTCTATAACCTGCCTTCTCCACCCCCAAACTGGGACTCAAAACAGCTTACAATTTTCAAACAAGAACAGTACAGCTGTACAGTACAGCAGTACAACAGTACAATGTGAGGGTACACATTAAGACAGGATTAAGGAATAAGCAATATTAAAACAATTTTTTGAAAAAGTTTAATTTTATTGAATGAAAACAAAGCAAAACAGACAAACCTCATTAATACAATGGAAAGGAGAAAGAGAAAAAAAGAGAAACAGCAGAAAAAAATTAAGAAAGAAAAGTTGCAATTACAACTACAATTAACAGTGCTAATATAACTACACATACCAACACAGACACAAAAATACTAACACAAACATACTTCCTCCCTATGCCTAACCAGAATTATTTCCTGCGGTTGTAAATTCTCATCCCAATAACCATAAACCTTTCATCTATCACTTCAGTTTACTCTACTTCTTATCTTCCTCTTTTTAAATATACTGTAAAAAAACCATCAACCTTATATTTAAATTGTTCATTCTATTACAATATTGCTCCACTTCTCTTCGAGGAAGTTTTTAATGGGTTGCCATTCTTTTAATACCTTTTCTGACTTCCCCTTAATAGGTTGTGAAAGTTTGTCTATTTCCATCATGTCCAAGATTTTACACAGCTGTATTTCCAAATTTGGAGTCTCCGGACATTTCCAAAATTTTGCTAAAACTATTCTAGCAGCCATAATCATATATAATATTATTCTCCAATGCTCCTTTATCATTGTAACCTCTAAATCTTTAGTAATTTTTAAAAGACGTAATTCAGGTTTCATAGGTATTGTAGCTGATAACACTTCTGACATCACTACCCCACCTTACCCCAAAAATCCTTAATAAGTGAACATGACCACAACAGGTGGTAAAATGATTCAGCTTTTCGCTGGCATTTCCAACATTTATTGTCACCTGTCATGTATATTTTTTCTAATTTTAAGGGACTTAAATACCATTGATAGAACATTTTGTAATAATATTAAAACAATTATACAAAAACACAAAAATGCATGTATAAATACACAGAAGAAAACATAACTGCATGCACATATATAAATTGACATATACATTAAAAATTATATTTAAAAAAGAGGTTTCCTCACCTGATGTAAGTACAGTTAACATTTTAAAAAAAATCTTTATTCATATTTCTTCTGAATTGAAAAAGGGAGAAAACTAAATATAAACGTAACGTGGTATAAGTATAAATGTAATACAAATGTAATCTCATAATTCTCAACTCAGTCCCACTTCTATGGACCACTTCTAATATAAATCCCATTCTAGGATTTATACAGTGAGAAAAATCATGGAAGAAGCCTGAGCATTTTCATTTCTATCTTTAAACCCGGATGACCAGGGGAAAGCGCGAACGCAGTCCCCCACTACCACAAATTATGCAGTCGAGTTTCCCGCATTTGGGGAAATCGCAGGGGTCAGCACACCCGGAGTGCAATGGATGAGCCTCACCCTGGGAAAACCACCTTCGTGATCATGGTGTCTCCCCTGCCAGGTAAGTATGAGTTGGGGGGACGATCCCCTCCCCGACACTCACTGACGCTCTCTCCAAGGACACAGTGACCCGACTTCTACACCTGCGTCATCGGAACTTTACCTGATGGAGCATCACTGATGTCATGTTCCACTTTGCTGATTTCTGCCTTGGGGTGCCGTATAATCTCTGATGTGCACCCATTTTTGGTTCCCACAATGCTCTGGTGTATGGATATTTGCATGCCTGTGTCGGTTGCTTCCTTGCTGTGCCGATTGCAGGCGAACCTACAGCTAGGCGTTCCATTGGTGCAGCGAGACAGGAAGTAGGCGGAGCTCAGGCATTTCTTCCTCCTCCTCCTGCCCCACACAGAGAGTTTGCTCTGTCCTCCTCAGGGTCCCTCCCAGTCACTCGAAGCAGGAATGGCTGAGGCGACTTTTCCATTCTATTGGCGGAACTGTGAACAAAGACGACCCCTTAACGGCACACTACATATATTAATACAAGAGTCCTCACTACTGCACATGTCATGAAAATTTCCTCAGAGAAGGTTTTGAACCCACAGAAACTGATTTTTGCTGAGCAAATCCGTTGCTTTCACATATCAACACTAACTGATCACTGCAAGATCTGAAAGACCTGCATCACCTTACCCAGCCATTTGAAAATTTAGGGCTAGAGTCACGGTTTGCATCTTTCTAGATCCCATTACATTCCAACCCACTCCCACTACTGTGTAAATACACTTTATTATTTTGAGAGGCCTGGATATCACTCTGCACTGCCTCTGAAGAAGTGTGTGTACGTGTGTCTGTCCATGAAAACTCATGCTAAAAGAAAAACCAGTTAATCTTAAAGATGTTGTCACACTTCTTCTTCTCACCCTCCCTTCCTCTTTTTTTAGGCTTCAAGAGACTAACAGTTTGAAAACTACAGTAATTATGTATGTTTTCTGGTTTCTCTGCCATGTGTGTGTCTTTGTGGGTGTGCCTTCAAATCACCTGTCAACTTATGCAAAGCCCCAAGAATTTCACAGGATTTTCTTAGGCAAGGAATACCCAGAGGTGGTTTGGCCAGTTCTCACGCCTGAAAAACAGCCTTCAACCCCTGGTATTCTGTTGGCAGTCTCCTATCCAAGAACTAACCAGGGCTGACCCTGCCTGGCTTCCAAGATCAAACACTTTAGGGTTATTCTGTGTGTGAGAGAGAGAGTCGACCTAATGCAACTCCCTGAATTTCCTAGGGTTTTCTTAGGCAAGAAATACTCGGCCTTCTAAAAATCAAAATGCTTTTGGCTTTTGTTTGCTTCTCCACTCTGATCAGGGCTGACTCTGAGAACTTTATATTCGACAGTCCAGCACAAAAAAACCCAATAACTCCCTGCAGGTCAATGTCAGATCTGTGCTCCTTGGGGAATAACAGTTCCATCCATCCCTCTCTGTCTCTCTCTTACTCTTCCAAAACTGTACAAGTATAGCCCCTTCCTATAGGTTTCCCCACCCGCCAGACTAAACCAGTTGTCTATAGCAGTTACACAGACATACCATCCACTTAGTCAATACAAGCCAGTCTTCCTTCTGGTTCCTAATACAGGAGTCGCTGGCTCTGTATCAAGTTGACCTTTAGATCCTTTTGTCATTCGCTAACAGACTTTCTTCTTCCCAATACCTTCCAAACACCTAGGCCTGGAAGGCAGCTATTTTAAAACAGTCACAGGAGGAGTTCAAGAATTTATCCCTCTGTTTGATTTCTCTGTCACACAGAGAACGTAGCTTTTATCCCATTTATCCTCACAGAAATAAAAAGGGAAGTGATATCTCAGTGGGGACTTGAACTTGGATTCACCAAGTCCAAGACCAACAGTCTCAACTGCTATTTCATGCTGGCTCCCATATTTTGCCTGTTATCACAGTTGGTAATTTATGCTGCTGCTCAGGCCTTCCACCATAAGCCAACTCTCCTTCTAACTTCAGTCCTTCGGGTATCTCATTCATCCCCCTCATTAACCCCATAATCCACCCTGTTCTGACATAGTAATCATGAAAATGGCAGCAGGGCAGTGTAACACAAACAAGCCACAGGCAATCCATCTTCGGTCTAATCAGTTACTCATGACCTCCCACAGCTTAACTTTCCTTTATGTTTTTGAAACTCGCCAAGTGGCCTGTGCTTAACCACACTCTCTCAGCCCACTCACCTCAAAGGATTGTTGTGAGGTAGACTCATAAATAAAGGGTTTCTTTAGGGAACACAGCTCTAAAGAGAAAGGAAAGAAATGCAGAGCAGCTTCTTTGGATACAGAAGTGTAAATCGCACCATCTTGTGACAATAGAGCTCAATTCACTAATAAATAGCATTGAATCAACTTGCCTTTGAGCAGGAGGGATCTCCAGTTTTCAGTATAAAACCCATGAATCTAGAACTTTCTGCCCAGCTTGCAAGGAGACATCTGGAAGAAGACATACTAAGATCTCTAAGAGGTAAGTTAGACAGGATTCTTATCTAACATACGGGGAGCGCCCAGCATTTTCAGATGTTAGTAGGCTGAGTCCAACAACAAATGCAATTTGTTGGACTCAATGCAATCAAACATGGAGGAGCAGAAGTTATCTGAGGTCTAGTGTACAAATTTGGGACACACAAACCAATGTCACAAGCAGTAGGGCCTTCAGAAATGGACAGTTAGAATCATACTGTGGTATTATGTCACAGAAAATAGCTAGAGGGAAGGCTGGAGCCCATGGCAATAACCTCTATCCAATATCACTGCAAGAAACTTGGCCCATACAAGCAGTTCTTAGCAAGATTTACAATATGGGTCGCAGCAGCTCAGAAAAGAAGTGATAGTGGTAAACTTCTTGGTGAACAAGCCATTAGCTAAATGAAGACCAGGGATAGTGTGGATAATTAATATGTCTCAATGCCTAAATTCTTGGTGAAAAAATTTAATATTCATGGTATATTCAGGGTATAACATAAATTCTGATAAATGGTTACAGTATCTTCATGATATTAACCACCAGATATATGGCTGTCCTTGGAACAAGTACTGTTGCTTACACTGTTTGGTGACTTCAGTGATAGAGTTGTCTAATCTCTCTTGCATCTGGAAATAGATCTCTATAGAATTAAATAATTAGAAACCAACAGACACAAAGACAACCAATGCTGGTCACAATTTAAGTCAACATGTATGTTTGAATTGCCCTTTACATGTAGCAATGCTTCCAACACATAACAAGTTTTTAGTCAAAATCAAAATGCTTTTGGCTTTTGTTTGCTTTTCCGCAGAGCCCAAACTCTGATCAGAGCTGACTCAAGACATTTTGCTGCCCAACTGCCAATGTCAAGGAATCATTCAGTGAAAACTCCTGTTTCTGAGAACTTTATAAGCCAGCACAGGGTTTGAATCCACACTAAGCCCTGGGAACCCCCTAGATCAGTGGTTCTCAACCTGTGGGTCCCCAGATGTTTTTAGACTTCAGCTCCCAGCAGCCCTAGCCACTATGGTCAATGCTCAAGGCTTCTGGGAAGTCCAAAAACATCTGGGGACCCACAGGTTGAGAACCACTGCCCTAGATGACCTTGAGCAAATCACACTCTCTCAGGCTCAAAAAAAAGGTAACCCTTCCTGCGAACCAATTTTGCCAAGAAAACCCCATAAAAGATTCTGCAGAAAACAACTTGAAGGCACGCAGCACAAACAAAGAGTCCGAGCATTTTCATTTCTATCTTTAAACCCGGATGACCAGGGGAAAGCGCGAACGCAGTCCCCCACTACCACAAATTATGCAGTCGAGTTTCCCGCATTTGGGGAAATCGCAGGGGTCAGCACACCCGGAGTGCAATGGATGAGCCTCACCCTGGGAAAACCACCTTCATGATCATGGTATCTCCCCTGCCAGGTAAGTATGAGTTGGAGGGGGACAATCCCCTCCCCGACACTCACTGACGCTCTCTCCAAGGACACAGTGACCCGACTTCTATACCTGTGTTGTCGGAACTTTACTTGATGGAACATCACTGATGTCATGTTCCACTTTGCTGATTTCTGTCTTGGGGTGTCGTATAATCTCTGATGTGCACCCATTTTTGCTCCCGTAATGCTCTTGTGTGTGCATATTTGCATGACCGCCCCGATTCCTTCCTTTCCCGGTGTTCCATTGGTGCTGCAAGACAGGAAGGAGGCGGAGCTCAGCCATTTCTCCCCCTCCCCGCAGATATTTTCCTCTGTGTTTGCCAGCTCTTCTCATAGTTCCTTAAAACCAGAATGGCTCTGGTGACAACATCAACTACAGTAAATTCTGTATATTGGCAGAGTTCTGTGCCTTACTAGCCTTTTAAATATAAAGACTTTTTAGCTTTTGCTTGCTTTTCTGTAGCCCAAACTCTGATAGCTCTGACCCAAGATGTTTTGCTGACTGATTTCCAGTGTCAAGAAATCATTCTCTGAACATTCCTGTCTCTGAGAACTTTACGCTCTGCAGTCTGACACCAAGAACCTGGCAATTCCCCCCAGGTCAAAACCCAAATTTGTGCTCCCTGTGGAACTGCAGCCCTATCCCTCCCCCCGCCATAGTACAAATGTAGCCCCTTTAAGATTCTCCACCTACCAGATTAAACCAATTAGTTCACAAACACGCACTATTCAGTAAGATACGGTCATTAAAAGTCATCCCCCGTTGCAATCTGTATTACAGAATTTGCCAGCTCTACATAGAGTTGACCTTGAGATCATCCATCTTATAAGTTCAAAGGCATCCTTTTTCAAATAACTTTCCAAAAACTGAGGTCTAAGAGGAATTTAGTCTAAGAAGAAACAGTTAAAAAGCAATATTCACCCTGTTTAATTTGTATATCACTTTTTCACATAGGCAATGAAGTTTCTATCCTATTTACAGTTTAATATTTATGGTACATTTAGGGCATGGTTTTAATTCTGATAAACAGTTATATCCTCCCAATACTAGTCACCAAATATATAGCTGCCCCTGAAACAAGTACAAGGGGAGGTGCATATGGAGTTCCCACGGCTTATGATGTTGGGTAACTTCAGTGCTAGACTTTCCAATGCTGTGTTATGTGAAAAGATATCTCCACAGAATAAAATCACCGGAAATCTAGAGACACAAAGATAAACAATGCTGGTCATATTTTACTTAAGCTACCATATACAGTGGCCCCTTCACTTTCATGAGGGGCACAGAACCCTCATGAAAGTGGAAAAATCCCAAACAACTGCCTCCTTGCTCTCTCTCCTATTCCCTTCTGAGGTTCCCCTCTCTTTTCTGTTCCCAAGCAAAACAAAAAAAGGGAAGGAGAGTGGAGGAAAGCTTGTGCAAGCCTTTCTTTTCCCATCTAGAGTTCTCTCTCCATGCCATTCCTCTATGCATTCTGTTCTGGCTCAGAGAACTCAGCCAATCTATAATGGATCTGGCAACAATATCAACTACTGTAAATTCTGTGTATTAGCTAAGTTCTCTGCCTTACTAGCCTTTTAAAATTAAGACTTCTTTCTGCTCTTGCTTGCTTTTCTGTAGCCCAAACTTTGATTGGTCTGACCCAAGACATTTTGCTGACTGACTTCCAATGTCAAGGAATCATTTTAGTAGGATAAATAATCAGCAGAAAAGAAACTTTTCAGGTATGTACAAGTAAAAGGATGCAAGAAAAAAATTAATGAAAAGAGAAATAATATTAACCTATACTTTTCTATCTTTAAACCCGGACGACCAGGGGAAAGCGCGAACGCAGTCCCCCACTACCACAAATTATGCAGTCGAGTTTCCCGCATTTGGGGAAATCGCAGGGGTCAGCACACCCGGAGTGCAATGGATGAGCCTCACCCTGGGAAAACCACCTTCGTGATCATGGTATCTCCCCTGCCAGGTAAGTATGAGTTGGAAGGGGACGATCCCCTCCCGACACTCACTGACACTCTTACCCAACACATAGTGACCTGACTTTTATACTTGTTTCACCTGAGCAACTGATGGAGCAATACTCATGTCATGTACCACCTTGCTGATTTGTGTCTTGGGATGCCATATAATCCCCAATCTGTTCCTTTTTTTTGCTCCCACAATGCTCTAGTGTGCACATATTTGCATGCCTGCGTCTGGTTGCTTCCTTCTTACGTAGACTGCAGGCGTTTGCCCAGCTAGGCATCCCACTGGTGCGGCTACCGGAAGGGAGGCGGAACTTAAGGCATTTCTTCCCCTTCCTGCTCTGCAGAGGTATTGATCTGTCATCCTCAATCCTCCCTTGCAGCTACTTAGAAACAGGAATGGCTGAGGGAACTAGACTAAATGCAGTAGCTTTTACACTGGCTGGGTTCCCTGTCATTTTGACTTTTAAAAATAATTTTAAAAATTGGGCTTTTGTTCACTCTTCCACTGTCCAATGTCTGCTCTGAGCTGACCCAAGACGTTTTGTGGTCTGAGGCCCAAAAGCAAACATGCTTCTGCCTTCAAAAATGGCATTGTATCCAAAACCAGGTCTCACCTGAGACAGTGAAGTCTGATTGAAGACTGAAGTAAAGCAACAGGGCACCTCTGCTCTGTGTCAACCCACCATTCCACCTACAGAAGGCATGAGGTCTGCCAGCTGAACTGTACTTTGAACACTGCATATTTGGAGCTGTGATGGGGTGGGGAACTCACCCACTACTTAGGCAGCAAAGCACCTTGGGCTGAACCAATCAAAGACTGGACCGCAAGAAAGTAGGTTAATACCCTCAGAGCATTTTCATTTTCTCTGGCAATGAGAATTCCATGACATAAATTTGAAAGCTAATTTCCTTTGCCTGTCCTGAGTTTGTAACAAATCTACTTCATTAGGATGTCCAATTTTCTTAAACCTCTGTTAGCCTCTCACCATTGAGGAAAATGCTTCAGATTCCCTTTTTTCTTGCATTTTCCTATTCTTCATTTTTTCTGGCTCAATAAAATGGACAAACAAAACTTTATGCTTCCATTGTACAGGTAAATATACCAGTCTCTGGCATTCTATGGGCCTAACTTCTCAATGGTTGTTGCAAACATAATTACATACTCTGCAAGAATCTGCATTTAAAACAAACAAACAAAAAATCCCAAACATATCCAGAAAATAGACTATCAACACACAAGAAAACACACAGACCTTGATTTCATGTACCAACAGGAGCAGTTTGCAGAAGTGCCCCAGGAAGTCTCCCTAGGTGCAAAGTCAAAGAATCAAGCTTCTTAACTTTCTTGTCTTTTAGAACCAGAGATTAAAAATAAACAATAGGAAAGGATTCATGAATTTATATTGTTGTGTGCCTTCAACTTGCTTCCAACTCATAGTGACCCTAAGGTGAACTTACCAGAGGGTTTTCTGTGGGCTGAGAGTATGTGATGAGCCCAAGGTCACCCAGTGGGTTTCCATGGCTGAGCAGGGAATCAAACCCTGTTTCCAGGGTTTTATTGCAATGCTCAAACTATACCACACTGGCTCTCTCATGTATTAACTAATCATTAATAATTGATCATTAATAAGCTAAAAATCTAAATCACTTACATTTATGTTAAAAGCAAGGAAAATTAGCTATTACATTTGTTTAATTACCATTTCAGTCAAAAATGACAAAACCACTACCACCGTCACACCTTTCCTTAGCCATTTCCGCACTAGACTGTTATAGCGCTATGATTCCACTTTCAACATCCTATGGAATCCTGGGGTTTGTTGTTTCGGGAGGGGCTGCTTGGCCCCTCCCGAAACAGCAAACCCCAGGATTCCATAAGATGTTGAAAGTGGAATCATAGCGCTATAACAGTCTTGTGTGAAAATGGCCCTTGTCTTCAGCTTGGGAGAGAAGGTAACAGAAGCATAAATGTTTGAAAACTGAATTTCTCCTTCTCCCTACCTGAAAACTATTGTTTTCCTTCTCTCCCCCCTCAACCCCTTATAATGCTTTTTCCTTAATCTCCTTTTTTCCTTCTAGCTTGTTGATATCTACAGCGATTTCAGCAAAAACACTAAGGATGAGAAGTTCAAAATTCAGCTGCCTGAGAGACATTTAAAATATTTTAAACCTTGGAATTATTTAAACTATCACACTCTAATAATGAACAAAAAGTCATTTGTTAAAGAATCAGTTGGGAAATGTAAAATTTGTTGCTTCTTTAATATAGACTCTCATTTAATTAATAAATAATTTAACAATTTTATTCTGGAATTAAACTAATGCTGACAGTCTAATTTTAGTTAACTGTATCAAAAATGAATTTAATTAAGTTACTCCTTTCCATTAAAAAAAATCTATAAGTTTAATTTTAATCTGTCAGTTTCTGTTACTGTCCAGAACCTTCTATCGTACAGTCCAATGCATTATTTTTTTAAAGAAACACTTCCACTTTTCAACAAGTCAGACCTTAAATCAAGGTGGGGAAAGTTTCCGCTCCATCTTAATTTAGCTCTGTTGCTCTCAACCAAAACTTCACAGTAAAGTACAATACAACCTCTAGGATTCTCCACCCCAGGCTAAACCAATTAGTCTCTGGACATAACACAGATTTGTAAGAAATCATTCAAATCTTACCCTCTTTTCAGTCTCTAACATAGAACCTGCCTAGAGTTGACATTTATTCCCCCTATCTCATCCCCCCTCTAACATTGACTCTTCAGGAAAAAAAGTGATGAGGGCTCACAGGAATCTGTCCTAAACTACTGCATAAAAATAGTCACTTTGCCATGTACACAGTGCAATACACTTTTTATCTTATTCACCCCTTATCAACAAAAAGGAAATGAATGGCATATTAGGAGTCTGAACACAGATTATCCAAGTCTCAGTCCACTACATACTCTACAAACTGCTACATCACACTAGCTCTCGCATTTTACAGTTTTCATTATACTACAGCTGTTGGCATACTTACCCATTACTAGGGCCTTCCATCACAAGGTGACTCCCCTTTCAGTGTTGCTATTTATGGTTTCCAGTTTATTCATCTCTAATTTGTTCTCCCCGCAACCCTGGGGTCCATCAGTTCTGGCAATCATTAAAATGGCAGCTTAATATAGAAAAGATGAACCAAAGAGGCAGGCAAGCCAAATACAAGCTGTCGTTACAATTATGAACAGTTAGCTATGATTTCCTGCTACTTCATCTTCTTAAATCTCCTTTATGTTCCTGACATTCACTGAGTAAAACTGGTCCAGCCATGCTCCATTCCTTCCCACTGTCCAGATTTGGCAGGGATCCTGAATTCTCCCACTTTTTCAGCAGCTTTTAAAATGTCCCAATTTCTCTCTCTCTCTCTCTCCCACTTT
Source organism: Iguana delicatissima (assembly GCA_948472985.1). Lineage (NCBI taxonomy): Eukaryota > Metazoa > Chordata > Lepidosauria > Squamata > Iguanidae > Iguana > Iguana delicatissima. The sequence goes on along the minus strand of CAOKZL010001185.1, from coordinate 64,278 downwards.
CTGCCTTTGTCCTCAGCTTAGTTTAGGTGCTGCAAACTGAGTTCAAAGTGGTTTGTGTTCAGTTAACTCAGCAAGGGAAGAGCGGGGAAATTTTGCCCTTCTCACTAGGTATAGACAAAAGCAAACTGCTGCAGCCTTTCCTAGCTTGTGAGATTTTCCTCATAAATCACTTTTGCCATCTGGACCTGTGTCCCAATTTTCATCTGTAAAATGTTGAAAAGTATGATATTCTCTCAGTCTGATCTACTTTAAAGCCTGGATGGAAAGCCAGTGCCCATAACAACATTCCAGTGAAGTTTTTATCCAAAGACACAACCATATCACTATACTAAGATCATGGCAAAAAGTGAGCAGTTGTTACCAGGATTTACCAGTCCAGTAAAAAACAGATGGACTTGAATTCTTGGAAAACTACCCTTTTGTCCTAAAGAAGACCTGAGATGCCAAGGAGAACTGATTAATACGCAGTCTCAATTCCTAATCTTTTGGTATCAACACTTAATATTTATGATGGTGGTAGTTCTGATAAATGTTTACACATCTACAGGATCCTCACAATACCACTCACTAAATACATGACAGCTCTCAGAAAAAGGACTGGAAAATCTGAGTTCAAAGTTCCTAAATTATTTGCTTATACGGTCAGCCTTCCACATTTGCAGGTTTCACTTTTGAGGATTTGATTATTCATGGATTATTTGCTATCACCTCTCCTGCCTCCTTAGGCCATTTTTCATAGGGACTGCAAGCCTCGTGAGACTGAGAAACTGCAAACCAAGGCTTCCAAGTCCCTATTAAAAATGGTGTAGGACAGCAGTGGAGGTGGCAGCAAGTCCCACCAGCCCCCCACCTTGTGAAGGAACCCTGATGCCTCAAAGGAATCCACAAGTGGCTTGAATATAGTGATCATACTTCTTTGGGTATTAGAAGGGCCTAGAGTTATTCATGGTTTTTCCACTTTCACAGGGGTCCTGTGCCCCTAACCCTAGGCAAATGTGGAGGGATGACTGTACTATTTTATTGTTGTAAATTGCTGTTGTGTCTACTTTCCCTTATGCCAACCTACAAATGGCAGATTTCCAAGTCATCCTGTTATCACAGGATACGGGCTCAAGTCTTGCCAACTGGAGGCCACGGCTTCCTTGACTGAGTCCATCCACCCGCAACATGGTCTCCCTTTTCCTCCTGCTCCCTATCTTAGCAAGCATTATTGTCTTTTCTACTGAGTCCTGTCTTCTTAAGGATACACCCAAAGGCCAGTTTCTGCTTAGTTATCTTGGCTATCTTACCATACTATGTATATACTATACTATGTTATTGTTCTGTGCCTTTAAGCCGTTTCTGAGTTATGTCCGCCCTAAGGCAACCCTAACACAGGGCTTTCTAGGGCTGAGAGTGTGTGACTTACCCAAGGTCACCCAGTGGGTTTCCATGGCCGAGGGGAGAATTGAACCCTGGTCTCTACTAAACCACGCTGTTTCCTACTATACTATTCTTGTATGTTATATATTATCAGGTGGCTTCAACACCAGATGGGGAGAAATGGTTCAAAGTGCAGTCCCAGTTTCTAATTTATTGGCGATAGTGTTTAATTTTCATGGTGTGGTGTTAACTCTGAGGCCATTTCCGCACTAGACACTCACAGCGCTATGATTCCACTTTCAACATCCTGTGGAATCCCAGGATTTGCAGTTTAGGAAGGGGCCGGGGGGCCCCTCCCTAAATGGCAAACCCCGGGATTACATGGGATGTTGAAAGTGGAATGATAGCACTATAAGAGTGTAATGCAGAACTGCCCTGAGCGTGCTACATGGATGCCTTGAACTCACGGGAGGAAAGGCAGGATACAAATGTAGAGTCAAATTAAAAAACGATAGTTACATGGCACCTGTGTGTTCAGCGGCGGTCCACCTTCGGATACGGGGTGCTGGAAAGAACCAACGAATAACGCTTTTGCCTTTGTATTCCCAGAGGCCCTGAGCCCCCTCCCCTTGCTGTAAACAGCCCCTCACAGCGGCGACGGCAGCCTCGCGCCCCGAGGAGGCGGGAATTCCAGCGCGTCGCTCCCTCCCTGCCTCCCTCCCTCCCTCCCTCCACGTGCTTCCATCACAGCTGCGGAGGAATACGAGTCCCGGCAGGCAGTCGGCGCTTCTTCTAATTATCAGTTGCGCTAAATAGAGGCGGGAAGTTTAGAAGAGTCCCTTTCGCAGTAAATGCCGTTGTTAAAGGGTGGCTTTGGCGCCTCACGGCAGGGGCTATTTACAGGTGGAAAGCCACGGCGACGGCTCTGGCTGCGCTTCGGCGGCAGCCCCGGTACCGGGCTCTTAAGGAGGGCTACGATAGTGTAGGAGGCTGCAGCTTTAACTCACCCCCACGGGAAATATTATTATCTGTCTGTCTGTCTGTCTGTCTGTCCGTCCGTCCGTCCGTCTGTCTGTCTATTTAGCGGTAGGTTTACTTTTTGAAGAGGAAGGTTTCAGTGTAAATACTGGGTCCTGGGCGTGACTCTGTAATGGAAGAGCTGGGGTGTATCCTTTCTTTCAGGAAAGAGGAAAACGAGGGGAGAGGGCAAGAGTCACGCACAGGCTCCCAAACGTGTGTACCGTTTAAACGGACACGTGTTGATGTCGCCACAGGTGGACTTGAGTGGCGTTCTGGGAATACTGGATTTTGTCTGTGGAGTTGTGAAGGACAGGATAGCCACAAGGGCTGAGGGGAAGAGCTGAGCTGGTAGGGGGTATCGCCTCGTCAGATTTTCGCTTGAAGTTTCAGAATTGGACCTCATTTTCTAAAGGAGGAAATAGGAGAAGGAGGAAGCTGGGGCCGTTTCCGCACTAGACCGTTAGAGTGCTATTATTCCACTTTCAACATCCTATGGAATCGTGGGGTTTGCAGTTTAGAGAGAGGCCCTTGGGGAAATGGCCTAGGGTTAGGCTATTTTTGCAAATTTCAAGCACCCCTTGTTCTCAGTGTCAGTGTTTTTTTTTCCTATAGGGGTAGAAAACTGACAGAGAAAATGAAGGGGTGTTTTCCTTGAAAAAGTGTGTAAAATAAGAGGGAAATGGCAAGAATTCTGCAATAGAGAACAGTTTGAAAAGTTGCCAGCTTCTTTTTCTTGCACTGTCTTAAGCAACCAGAAATTCATCAGAGGAAGGTTTTCCTCTAGCAAGGACCAGCTCTACCATCAAGTAGAGTGGGGCATCTGCTTTTAGGCATTTGATTTGCATGTGGCAGGCAGGCATCAAATAATTTATTATGACTGTACCTTTACTGCTGGGGTGACAACCTCAAGGAGCAGGGCCACATTGTTGCTTTCCCAACTCACTAGAGTCCCCTCCCAAACGAGATAGTACAGGAGTAACAACGCCAGACACCCACAGGTGAAAATGAGACACATGGCCACGTTTTGAAATTGACGAGCCTTTCGAAAAGTCATCTTTTTACCAGAACTCAAGTATTCCAAAAATTCAGGGAATAATTGCAATGTGGCTCCTAAGATAGACAGTTTTGTACTAACCACATGGCTCACTTGGCAAGTACAAGCATACCTCACTTAAAGGTGCTTTGCTTTAGAGCACTTTGCTAATACAGTCGTTTTCAATTATAGAGTGGAGTGCCATTTTGTTACCTGTGCTCAGTCTGTTTACAGCATTTGTGCTCTTCTATATCTCAGTGTCGTGTTCTGGCATTGTTTTATATTTGTTATTTTTGCTTCTGTGTTTTTTTAGGCCTAACACTGCTGCAGACCTAATAATTTGGGGGCAATCCAGGAGACTAAGAGCTGACCATTTCTTCTTCTTTTCTCTCACATCTCTGCCAGACTTTTGAGTAAAAAATGGAATCCTTGAGTGTCCCAGCTACCCCAGGTGGAGAGACCTTTACAGGTATCTGTAAGAAACATTTGCCATTGTTTGCCTCTTCTCCAGTATTTGCCTGTGGTATTTATTTCATGATTTATCCCACCTTTCCTCTGGGGAATCGAGGCAGTAGGACGCAATTTCTATTCCTCCTCGAGTGTTTTTGTATTCACAACAGCCCCTGGAATAGAAACAACAGTCTTTGTGGTGGTTTAAAGACTAGCATTTTATTGTGGCATCAGCTTTGACAGGCTTCAGATAACCTCCATCAGGTGTATAAAAACTTGTGCCAGGTTACAGTTATGTATGCAGATAAGGGGCACATTGTAAGCACCAAGTTTAGAAAGAAATGAAATGCAGGAAGTACGGCGATAGATACCCCCTCACTTTTTTAGCAGTGGTCTTTCATTGTAATGGCTGGGTGATAACACAGATGTATTTTCTTTAACACATATCTTGCGATTAAACAATAAAACCATTTCCTTGTTGGCTAGGCTGAAATAAGCTGGAGTGGGGATTTGAACCACGGTCTCCCTAGTTTCACTGAGCCTGGAAAAGTAACTTTTGTAGCATATAGCTCTCTTAATCCCCTCAGCTGTGTTGACTAGGAGGCTGTAGGACTTAGAATCTAAAAAAGCAGCCTTTTCAGCCTGGAAAGAAGAACCAGATTGATTTTCTCTTTCTCTCTCTGGCCATTTCCGCACTAGACTGTTATAGTGCTATGATTCCACTTTCAACATCCTATAGAATCCTGGGGTTTGCTGGATGGCCCCTTTTGAAACTGCAAACCCCAGGATTCCATAGGATATTGAAAGTGGAATCATAGCGCTATAACAGTCTAGTGCAGAAATGGCCTCTCTGTCGCACATATATGCACCTTGTAACATACACATGCTAAAGGATTGGTGGCAATTCAGATGTTGCTGGGTTACCAATTCAGTCAATCTTAGCATAGCCATTGTTGAGGGATAATTGGCACTGCAGTCTAACAACTGTGGAGAGTCATACTTTTCCCATTGCTTCTTTAAGTCACTAATTTACTGCTCCATTTTTCCTCCTTTACAAAGGCGCAAGATCCCTGCTTTGTATCCCAGCCCCATCTCTCACTCTTGATATCCCTTCCCACAGCTGGCATCTATCTACTTGTGTCTTCTGACTGAACCCTTCTTGTCTTCTCTTCTGTTCTTTTAGATGCACAGTGCATTATAGGCAATTATATTTGTGAGCTAGGCCTCTCACCAGCTCTTGGAAGCAACCCAACCCACTTCACTGACTCTGTGGGTCTCCTTGGAGGACTTGGTGATGTTGTTTGCTGGAGTGACAATGTGGATCACTGCATCTCCTACCTCAACAAGGTGAGTAGCAATTTTGGTCAGTGTACCAGAAGTGTATGTGAGTAAGGATTGGGCTTTTACAATACCTTTATATTCCATACCCTCCAACTGTCTAGGACAGTCCTGGTTAACCCTCAGTCATCTTGCTTTTTCAGCTACCTTTAAAATGTCCGAGTATCTCTCTTCTTATCCAATTGTCCCCTTGTCCTCAACTTACTCCAGTTGTTGCAAACTGAGTTCAAAATACAAAAGTAGTTTGCACTCAATTAATTTGAAGGGGAGGGAGCAAAATCTTGCCCTTCTCAATAAAAGAAAACTGCTATAGCCTCTCCTAGCTTGTACATTCTTCCTCAATAAGAATGTCATCTTGACCATTTTGACGTTGCTTGGCTACCTGCGCCCTGGTTTTCATTAGTGTAATGTTGGAGAGTGTGATATTCTCCTCCATCTTTCTTTCCTGCTGTTCATTCACTGCTGTCAAAGTGTGCAAGTAACAACCAGCTAATAACTTCAAACTGTTCTACCTATTCTAATTGCTTTTTGAAAATTGTGAGAACATTCCAAAATGTTGCCTTAGACAGTTTAAGCTTCTGTTGAGGAAAACCTGGAACAATAATCTGCTAGGGATGAAGGGTTAAAATTTTGCTCCCCTCCTATCTATGAAGCAACTTAGATTGCTTGCTGTAGAGAACTTTGTTTTCCAGTCTCCCCAACTGACCTTCTGGCTTGTTGTTGCTGGAGAGAACACACTATATTTAAAAAAAATCATGCAGTAGAGACCACAAGCAAAACATATTCTGTGCCACATGATCTGCCTGAGTGCCAAATGGTCACCAGTCCATCACCCCAGCATTTTCCCCAGCGTTCCAGAATTCACTTTTTAGTGAGAAAGGGAGGTTGAATAGATTCCTGTGATGCCATCTGTAAACACCCCCACCCATCCATTAGCTCTTTTTTTTCCCTGAATGTATATCAATATATATTTTTTTATTTTCTAAGAATGCTTCTGGCTATTTAGAGCCCAGAAGGATTCTTGGAAATAAAAACAGAGCGGGTGGCTGATATGTTAATTTGCAGCATGCTGGACTTCCATTTCTGAAATTGTTTTCTTTAAAAAGAAAAGACTCTGAAGAATATTTTTAAAAATCAGGAGTGGCAGAGATATTGCTGGAAGCTATGAGAGGTGTTTGGCATACATTAAGGCCTACAAGCACCATGTTGGGGACCTCAAATGCAAGAACAGCAGTGCTAAATCAGAGAAAAGCCATAGCTTGTTTAGCATTCCAGTTCCACAGTGGCCAATAAAATGCCTGTGGGAAGCAGGAAGTGAATGCAGTAGGACTCTCCTTCTTATGTTCTTCAGCAACTGGCATTGAGTATGGTGGATCTCAGGGCCTGCTCCCGAGTTTCCATTTTTTTGTGTAGGTCATCTCCAGATGGGAGATGAATTTTGATGGGCTCAGTTCCAGGCCAGGGGAAAAGGCTGTGTGCAAGGCCATTTCCGCACTAGGCTGTTATAGTGCTTTCCATTTTCCACAGCCTTTCCACGTCCTCTTTCAACATCCTATGGGATCCTGGGGTTTGCAGTTTAGGGAGGGGCCTCAAAGGCAGTATAGCACTATAATAGTGTAGTGCGGAAATGGCCCAAGTCTCCAACTCAACTAGTAGAGTAACAGCTAGCTGCAATTTGAAAGCTGCTTCATTGATTTGTTGCTGCAACTTGCAAAGACTCTCCAGATGATCTATAGGTTTACTTTGCCTCTTCCTTCCTGGGTTTTGTGGTGCTCACTCTCTGCTCTGCTCTGTGTCCATCCTTCGGCTAGAAGCAAGGAGGTCAGATTAAGTGTTCCTTCTCATGTCTCCCTAGGTTGCTGAGAAGGAATAATCCCCAGATTTCACCTTGATCTGAGAACTGCCCTTTTAGCTGATGCTTCAGGCTTGATTTTCAAACAGAAAAATGTTCTCCACTGCTGCTGTGTTCAACAAGCTGTGAGCAACTGCAGTTGGTACATAACGCTTAATGGCAATCACCAGGGTCATTCCTAGGTGGCATGTTTTGGCCTGGAAACTTTGTGGCCTGGATGTTCTTGAAATGGCAACCCTAACTGAAAGGCATATTGAAAATAATTATATAGTTGTCATGTCCAGTCAACTTTGGATAGTCATCCAAACTGATTACCATTATTCCATCTTGTAGTAGCAAATTCCACAGCATGATGTAAAGAAACATCTCCTGCTGCCTGTTCTGAATCTCCCATCCTTCAGCTTCCTTTTGATGGCCCCAGGTTTCAAATATAAGAGGGGGAGGGAAATGTCTCCCTATCTACTTTCTCCATTCCATGCACATCTGTATTGTTGCCTTTATCCCACTTGCCTTTTTTCTGAGAGTAAAAAGATAGCCAGAAAGGTTTGAAAGTTTGGTTGTAATATGTATTCATGGTAAAATGGACTGTAGCAGTAGGCACTGTGAATGAAAGCAGAAAATACTGGATTCCCTTAGTAATTCTGCGTTGTGTTTCTGCGTCCTCCTATCTGCATAGGAATTAGTAGCACTGGGGCTGCCTGGCCTATATAAGGATGATGGTTCTGGAGATGGTATTGAGCATAGCTTCGACCTAGTGGCGTTAGTGAATGGTACTACCCGGCTGCTAAGTCTTTACCAAGGAGTCACTACCAAGCTGGCTGAATTGGAAGCAGAGGAGATGCGGTGGGCTGGAGAGCTGGATTATCTGAGGACAAGGCATGGTAAACTCAAGGTCAGAGCTTCCAGTTCTACACTGCTTGTGCTATGGGGGCTCTGGTTCACTTGCTGCAGTCTGTGCCTTGTTGGTGCAAGACATTTTGGCATCTGAAACATCAAAAACAAGGACCAACCGACATGCAAATGGCACCATTCCCTTGCATAGGTGCAATTTACTGAGAAGTGTTCTTTCACAATGTTTTATTACCCCGTGATTTGGGAGTCCCGGGAGGGGCGCCCAAACAACAAACCAAACCAAGCAAAGATGGGGAAATTAGCTGGAGCACTCTCTTGGCTAACGAGAGGCAGGGTAACTTAGCGGGGATCTTTTACCCTATGTCTACAGCGCCAGGTCAGTGAGGAGGCAAATGGTTCAAATAACAATTAGATTTATTAAACAGTTATTAAAGAAAAGCACAAACACACTCCTAACTAGAAAAGGAAAAGAGAGTTTCAAAGGAAATGGGTGATACGCCACCTGTCCTGCAGTCCTGGAGAAGCCAATTGTAGAAGAGGAAACCCGGCGTGGCGTCCGAGGGGAATCTGCTGAACCGAGCGGCAGCAAGGCAGAATGAAGTCCAAGCGATCCGGCGAGAGTTCCGAAGAGTTCGCAGAGCGGGGGATTTTTATAGGGGGAAGAACAACCGCAGGCTAGTCTGGTCTGGGGTGAAAGCAATAAGTTTTAGGTTGGAGACAAGGCCTCTGAAAGGTCAGAATTTGCATGATTGAATTAAAGTCCGAATTGACAATGGTATGGCTGGTATGTAAATGTGGCTAGCTTGGCGGTTAAGTACCTAGTTCACCAGGGTGCCCTCTCAGGGCAGAGGATCTCTTTGTGGTAGCTTGCATTTGTAATGAAGGTATTTGTTTCAGGAGGTCCCCTAAAGCAGATCTGGCAGTATCTGGCTTGGTTTGGTGAGAGCAGCAAGTAGTAGCGATACCTAGCTTTGTGCTTGTTCGGCGGGCCTAACAAACACTTGGCTGGTGGCAGAGCAGGGCTGAATTTTGATATCAAAATGATATCTTTGGTTCACCAAAGGCCAGGCCAGTATACAGTGGTAACAGTTTGTTGAAATTAACAAGAATTTTTGCAGGGGAGCTTTCTGGTGGATTGCAACCGTTTTGGATAGGTCTTTCTGCTTCCTGCCATTTTGCTCACTACACCAGGGCTTTCCAGATGGTGTGTCACAACACATTATTGTGTCTTGGGAATCTTGGGAAATGTATGTTATTATTTATAAATCATATATTTTTAAAAATATGTGAAAGGTTTTCATGAGATATGTTGTGTTCCCATACATTTTGTTATTACAATTTATGTATATGTCTGTATCTCTTATAAGGGGTTAGTTTAACGTCCAGTTTGCTAGTAAAACTGAATTACTGTGTCGTGAAATGATGCATGTCTAAAAAGTGTGTCACCAACATGAAAAGTTTGGAAAGGTCTGGGCCACACCAACCCAGGAAAATAAGAACAAAAGGAAAACCTAATTTTCTGCTATGGCCAGAAAGTGGTAGAACTGAAGGTATGAAAATTGACTTTTGGACTTCATAAGCTTCCCATCTCAGTTTTATATTAAGACAACGTATGGTCATCCTTCCCCAGGTCTGGCCAGTGAGAATGGTCATCCTGGATTTTTGCTCTCCAAGTCAGAGTTCTGTCCAACAACACTTTCCATTTGTAACCCTTAGATTTCTGAATGGCTGCCAAATAAGAAGATTGTACTTTAGAACTTTGCATGTATCAGTGTCCTCATCTGCAACATCCACATTTTTGTGAAATATTGTTTTCTTATTACTTGTGGTATCTCCCCCCCTCCCCATCTTTGGAATCCATCTAGCATGCCTGATGTACAGAAACAAGGCATGCAGGATGTCTGGTGGAATATGCCATAGAGGGATGGGATTATGTATTGGGTGTGCATCTTTAAGAGTCATTCCACTGAGCAATGCATAATCCCAAAACCCAAAAGGGTTTTCTGTAAAATAGGAAGTAACAAATTAGTAAGATTCATGAAGTTCTGTTGATGTGTCCCTGGTCAAGGACAGTTTTTGTGTAGTGCGGGGAGACTCTTTATTATTTCACTGGAACCACAGACAATCCACCACATTTTCTCAGCAATATAAAGATTCTGTATTCTCAAAACAGTGACAAAAGTTGCTACAACCATCCATTGCCAAATAAAGGATTTCTAGGGCATGATCAGATATCCTCATTGATCCTTAAACAGGGGCAGGGGGAATAGACCACACAAAGATTAAACCCTCTTGCCCAGCAGTACACTGTGCTCTTTTTTTTTTTTAGTGAGAAACTGAGGTTGAGTAGGTTTCTGTGATGCTGTGTGTAAACCCCACATCCATGACCCTGTTGAGGAGCACAGTGCCAGTGGAAAGGACTGCAGTGAATGGAATCATAGAATCATAGAAATGTAGAGTTGGAAGAGACCACACGGGCCATCCAGTCCAACCCCCTGCCATGCAGGAACACCCTCAAAGCATTCCCGACAGATGGCCATCTAGCCTCTGCTTAAACACCTCCAAGGAAGGAGACTCCACTACACTCCAAGGCAGCATATTCCACTGCCGGACAGCCCTGACTGTCAGGAAGTTCTTCCTGAGGCTCAGGTGGAATCCCCTTTCCTGCAGCTTGAATCCATTACTCCTTATCCTGGTCTCTGGAGCAGCAGAAAACAAGACCTCTCCTTCCTCTGCATGGCATCCCTTCAAATATGTAAACATAGCTATCATGTCCCCTCTTAACCTTCTGCAGACTAAACATACCCAGCTCTCTAAGTCTGTCCTCATAGGGCATGTCTTCTGGGCCTCTCACCATTTTGGTTGCCCTTCTCTGGACTTGCTCCAGCTTGACCATGCCCTTCTTGAACTGGGGTGCCCAGAACTGGACACAGTATTCAAGATGAGGTCTACCCAAAGCAGAGTAGAGTGGTACCAGTACCTCCCTCGATCTAGACACCATACTCCTATTGATGCAGCCGAGAATTGCAATGGCTTTCTTGGCTGCCGCATCACACTGCTGACTCATGTTCAGCTTGTGGTCTATGAAGACTCCTAGATCCCTTTCACATGTACTGCTATCCAGCCACTTGTCCCGCATCCTATATTTCTGTATTCCATTTTTTCTACCTAAGTGTAGGACCTTACACTTCTCTCTGTTGAATTTCATTTTGTTAGCCTTGGCCCAGCTCTCCAATCTATCCAGGTCATTTTGAATTTTGATCCTGTCCTCTGGCGTATTAGCAACCCCTCCCAGTTTGGTGTCATCTGCGAGTTTGATGAGCATGCCCTCTATTCCTTCATACAAGTCGTTTATAAAAATATTGAACAGCACTGGGCCCAGGACAGAACCCTGTGGCACCCCGCTAGTCACTTCTCTCCAGGATGAGAAGCAGCCATTTGTGATCACCCTTTGGGTTCGGTCGGTCAACCAGTTACAAATCCAACTAACAGTAGCCCTGTCCAGCCTGCGTTTACTAGTTTCATTGCAAGAATGTCATGGGGAACTTTGTCAAAGGCCTTACTGAAATCGAGATATGCTACATCCACAGCATTCCCTTCATCTATCAAACTAGTAACTCTGTCATAAAAAGAGATAAGATTAGTCTGGCATGACTTATTTTTGAGAAATCCATGTTGACTTCTCGTGATTACCGCCTTGCTTTCTAAGTGATTAGAAACTGACTGCTTAATGATCTGCTCCAGGATATTTCCGGGTACTGATGTCAGGCTGACTGGGCGATAATTATTTGGGTCCTCTTTTTTTCCCTTCTTGAAGATGGGGACAACATTTGCCCTCTTCCAGTCTGCTGGAACTTCTGTCCTCCAAGATTTCTCAAAGATTATAATGGAATGGCATCCATTATGGGTGAGGGAACCTTTGGCCCTTCAAATGGCGTTGGACTATAGCTCCCACAATCCCCATCCTGGTGGAGCAGATGGAAATTGCAGGCCAAAATATCTGGAGGGTCAAAGGAGTTCTCCGCCCTGATCTGCAGGATTTGTTTACCTGTAAATAGTTCAGACCTGTGGATGGTTGTGCTAGTTTACTTCTGGCCATGCTCACTGGGAGTTCTGCGTATAATTAATGGGATATCTTATTAAGTGATTGGGAGAACAGTGCATAATAGTGCTCCTTTTCTTAGTTAATTCTTCAGTCCTCCCTGTTACTCACCTCATTTTCTTTGAAATCTGCAGGACCAGGTGGAAGGCTGTGAAAAGGAAATTGCTGCCATAAAGAACAAAGAGCAGCAACTTCAGAACAAGAACAAGCAGCTGAGCACCCTGTTGAAGGAAGAAAAGGATGAGGTGAGAATGAGTAGAGGGATGGAAAATCCACTTGGCACGCCCACCCCCTCCTGTTAATTAACATGGACGCAGTCCATGTTGCTTTTTATGGACAAATTCCCCCAGCCATTATGGCCAGTTCTGGGAACTGGAGTTGATAAAAATTACTCTTCCAACGTCTGGATTTAATCCACTGGATGGTACTATGGCAAATCTCACTGAAATGAAAAGTAGCTGCACAAGGGTATTACTGGAGCTTGTGCAAGAGAACTTCTCAACCCATTGCATTCCATGGGTGACACCACACTCCATTTTGCATGCACCTTTCTGTGTGCACCATTCATTACCCATTTGGGAAATCTGATAGATTAGGAATAATACTGTATATTTTTGTAGTTTCATTTTGAGCCCTACATTCCCATCTTGAAGAAGTTAGTACTGGTACAGCCGGCTCCTGGACTAGAGACTCCCTTAGCCTTCATTATGCAGAACCAGACTCTGCTCTCTGGGAGATCTCTTCTGGAAGGAAACTAGGCCTCTGTATTCGTTTAACTGAACTGAGCCAAGTAAACTTGTAGAGGTACTTCCCAATTCCTTTTAAGATTCAGACTCTTCTCATTGGAACATTTGTAATTTGTTTAAATCAGTTTTGATTTGTTGTTACTTTGTCTAAGAAAATGAGAAGTTAGGAATGAAGCACGATTGTATTGTACTGATTTTTGAAATGGTGACTTCTACTGGTTTTGACTGAATTATTTGTATCTTGCTAGTGCTTGCTATTGACTATTGAGAGATACATTAATTTTTTTAATAACATTGAATGCAGTATGGGCAGGAAAGGATACACACATAAACTTGACCCATGTACATTCATTCATAATTCTGACAAATATGTAAACTAAAAACAAAGCTTTGTTCGTTGTTTGCAACTGTAAGCTCCTCTGAGTTAAATATTCTGTCTTGTCTTCAACGCAAAGAATAAAGTGATTTGAAGGTGAAGGAGGTGACATTTTTGCATAGCTTTGTGTACATGATACACCATTACCCTTATTGATAACTGATAATAAGCATAATATACCTCATACAAGCTTTCAAAGCTTCGCTGCCATCTTCATCAGACAGAGATGTTAGAAATCATACAGCAGAAGAAAGGTGATAGTGTTAGAGTCACAGGCCTACATTCTGTCTCAGATGTTACTCTGTTCTCAATAAAAATGGTATTGAGGGGTTTCAGTGCAAGCAGAGGCCTCTCCCCTTCTTGACCAAAGCTTGGCCTTAACTACATACCTGAATTAGGAAGAGAAGTAAGGCTGCTACTATGCACTATACAGAATTCATTATAATCAGGCCCTGTTCAGTACACTTACAGCAGAAAGAAAGCTAAAATTACTGGTGGGGAAAATCAAAGTCACTGGCACGTTGAAATACATGAGTCTCGAGTGAATCAATTAAGAAGTACTATCTAGCAAATAACTTCCCATAGATCTCAAACAACATAGCAAGGGACATTAGAGGTACTCAAGCTACAGAGAACAAGGATCATGCAAACTGAGGAAGACAAGATAGTTTCAAACTGGATATAAGCAGGAGCTAAAAAAATAACTTTGGTTAGCAGAAACTTAAATCTACTGTATAAAAGTCAAAGTTTGTGAGTGAGTTTGTCTGTCTGTCTGTGTCAGGCAGGCAAAGACCTCATGTGATTGGCTGTGTGAGGCGAGAAGACCTCATCTGATTGGCTGACTGTGAAGATTCTGTGAAATCCTGAGGCTGGCGGTTGAGAGAGAGGCCTTTTGAATTCTCAGCCAGAGAGCTGTGCGTAGGCTGGTTGCTATGGAGATGAGGCCTAGCAGCAAATCCCCTCACAAACCCAGCCTGTGTGTCTTAATAACTCTGAATACAGACCGGATGGGGGAATATCGGGAAAAGTTACAGGTACTGGACAGGATAGTTTGGAGAATTAAAGACACAGGATCTCACATCTTTCCAACAAGTATTACCTATGAGAAAATAAAATCCCAGGCAACGCCGGGTAAATATGCTAGTTGAATATAAAAAGATAACAAGTGGCCAGTGAATAACATTCTGAAATAGAGAGAAGTGATATAAAAGGGAAAATTAGACTTATTAGAATAGAGAAGATCAGTTTGAAATATCATAATAGTAATGCAGTAGGGACAAAGTTAAACCCCCTTCTATTATTTTAGAATGATTTCTGATGCAAATTGAGTGCTGCATTTATTGTTCTAAGTAGTATCCACATTCACCATGTTATGTGTTTGTCCCAAAAGATTACCAGGCTCCAGAGTGCCCTGGCAAACCAGAAGCACCAACACCTCCATGAAATGAAGAGGAAGGAGCAAGAGCTGCTGCGGCTGAAAGAAAAGATGAGCCACCTGGTGACAGAGAAGAAGGATAAGAGAGGAAGTAAGGGTGAAGGTTGCTGGCGGGAGATCTGAGCTTAGGTGTTTTAAAGACTTCCTTTTGCTGCTGGGCTAATAGCAGCTGGTGGTAATTAGCATTGCTCCTCAGGCACAGTGTGAATTCCAATATGAGAACTCTATTGTGTGGTTTGGGGCACCTGGGTTTAGGAGTGTGATGGGAAAAATGGGTGGATCTCCTACTCAGCCTTCTGCTTTGCTGTCTTTAGCAATTGACATCCTCAATACCCTCCCCCGGCCTGATGGGAAGAGGGCAACCTGGAAAACTGGAAGATCTCTTGGGAGGTAAGGAGTTTGCATTTGTCCCTGTCCATTCATTAGAAATGTGGGCCTGGTGGAGGTTGGCTCTGGACAACAGTTGAAACATCCACAACCAGGAGGAGAGTACAGTGACGCTGAGAATGCCCCTGTTTGTGTGCGTGTGTGTAACTAGTTAGCAGGATATATATGGGAAGGCAGAGGTTGGAAAAGTTACTTTTTAAACTATATTTTTCCGGAATCCTCCAGTGGCTAGTGGACATGCTGGCTGAGTAATTCTGGAAGTTATATATGAAAACATATCTTTGCGAGTTCTGTCATACGGTGGGAAGCAACGGAAGACCAGTTAACGATTAGCAGGCCATACCTTATTTTATTCGGTTTATTTAACCTGAACCCTACATTTCCAAGGAATACAGTGCCCCAAGTAACTATTTCTCCTTATTTCCTCCTCTGCTTTGTAGAAAAGAGGAAGAGCTCTACCGTACTCAATTGGTCAAGCAGGAACGGCGAGAGCAGGCCTTGGCTCTAGAGAATGTCAAACTGAAGGAGCTGCTGAAAGAAGTGGGCCAAGATATGGAACAGTTGCTGGGCAAGGATATGGACCTTGCCCAGGTAAGACCTCTGTGGGTGGCTTCCAGCTATATCAGCGAGAGCTGCACATCTCTCCTTGACCTGCTTGGAACTTCTTCATGTTCAAATGCTGCTCTGTCTTCTCAAGGGCACGGAGCAAAGCTGTCCATATGAAACATTCCAGGAACAGTGGTGCAGCTTTAGGAACAGCTTAAGGAACCTTGGTTGCCAAGGTATGATTTTGGAGAGTGCAAGTTCCTTTCATTTCAATGGTGGGGGAAAACTTTTCAGCCTGAGGGCTGAAATTCGTTAAAGAGAAGTCCTCAGGGCCCATATTCCAACTGTCGGCATGGCCAAAGGCAAAAGGGTGTGTCCAGAAAGGGCAGATGTATTTTTCACCTAAAACGATTACTGCTAGTTAGTAGACCTTTAGGAGATTTCAACCTTTTGGAATTGGAAAAACCACACATAGATATTGGCAGAGTCCGAAATGATTGTGTTATGGGAGAACTGGTGTGTCTGCCTAGAGAACTGGACATCAGGAAGACTGAAGTTTCTTTCCATTCTTTCCATTCCAATTACTTCAGCTTCTAAAATAGATCTTGTTCTTGTACAGACAATTCACTGCCACAAAACACAGGCCATTTCTGCATGAGACTACTATAGTGCTATGATTCCAGTTTCTCCCTAAACTGCAATCCCCAGGATTCCATAGGATGTTGAAAGTGGAATCATAGTGCTGTAACAGTCTTGTGCAGAAATAGTCACAGTAATAATACCTGCTAACATCAGTGAATTTTAAAAAGGGGTTATAGAAATTTCTGGTACAGAGGCAGTAACATCTCTGCATAACAAACACTGAGAGCAGGTGCTGGCTGGGCCTTGGATTCTTGTGAGTTTCTTGTGGTCATCTGGAAATGGAACACTGGACTACAGGGGCCCATGGTCTGCTTCAGGACATTGGTTCTTGCCAATTTCTCCCTTTCCTAATGATCAGATGTGAGCGCTGATACTTACATAGCAAAAGTGGCACTACATATGATAAAAAGAATTAGGGCTAGGGTTAGAGAACTCCCCCAAGGTCTTCAGAAATAGAAAGTGTTAAAGGGAAGCATTCAGTCTAATAGGGCTGAGCGTATTCATCAGTCGTATTATACCAGCTACCTTTGGGGAGTGAAATGGAAAACTAAGGGGAAGGGACAATGTAGTAGAGTGGTTAGATCCTCAACAGTATACTCTATGCTACAACATTTTGTTGCGGACCCATTACATGGCATATGTTGAGTCCAGACATGATCCATTAAACTAATTTAAAGCAGTACATAATGAACTAAGAGAAGAAGTAAGGTGCAGCGTGGATCTGATGTGCACAATGCATCCAAAATTCAATTGTTCAGTATTACTCCTGTGTTGTTTTCTTGATGATGTAGGGAAAGGCTTTTTGTGGTTCATCTAAAAGCCAGAAGGCATTTGTCTGACACTAAAGTTTCCAATAGAGGTGGTGAGAAGGATACAAGCCTCCCAAGATTCCATGAAAGTATGCCTTTAGTTAGATATAACTTTTTCTTTAATTTTTTAATGAACTTTGGTTTTTTTTGTTGTTGAATCTGATCCAAAAGCAATATGACAGTAATCTTCCAGTACTGCTTCTCACTCAAGAAAGTTTACTGAAAACAAACCTATCTGCTTCTATTAAAAACAACAACTTGCTGTTCTTGCCAGTATCCAGTCTGACCCGGTGTTGATGTTTTATGATATAAAGGTGTGGTGTGTTAGGAAGTCAACAGGTGAAAGTGGTCTAATGTCTCAAATCATCTTAAACTACTAAATACCACCTAAATGGGTTTGGAGTTGCATATGTGCAGTCTTTAACATTATTGCATACAATAAGTGGACATTTCTGATCTAGTATATCAGGTTGAAATAGGCATGCTAGTTTATAGTCCTTACAAACAACCTTTTAAGCAGGATACATGCCCTGGAGGCATGTGATCCAATCTCCTCTGAAGATAATCAGTGTCAAGCCTGATTAATACTTAGAAAGGAGACCACCAGGAAATACCATTTGTTGTAGGCTATATTCAGAGGAGAGGAATGGCAAACCACCTCTGAGCACTCATCGCCTGAGAAAACCCTATGACATTCATGGGGTCAAGATAAATCAACAGATCACCTGAAGGCACATACTACTACTGTTGGGTGTTCCCATTTTAACAAAGAAGGAATGAAAGGTAAGAATAGTAGTTCAGCCAAGCATAACGGAGCAAAGGTCTCCAACTTAGCTAAATCAACCTGATTTTGATAATGTTTAACTGCAGCTTCTGTCTTAAATAGTATTTTTTTGCAGAAATCTGAGAGCATGGTATAGTCGTTTGGCCGTGGGCAAGTCACACTCTCTTGTCTCAGAGGAAGAGAAAGGCAACCCCCTTGAACAAAACTTCTGAAGAAACCTCTGTGATAGGTTTGCCTTAAGTTCACCATAAGTTGGACACTACTTGAAGGCCCAAGACTACAATGATAATTTAATACTTCTGAAGTCCCATTTTAGTCCTGTACTTCCTAGAGGCAGGTTTCTAGCATGGTCTCCTGGAGCTGAAATGTTGGGCCTCCTGTACTTAAGACTCCTCCTGTATGTTTCCTTCCCCAGCTGTGACTGCTGCTGGTTCCCAATTGTCTGAGGAAGAGGAGCCAGACCCTGTCATCAGTGTGACAGATCATGACAAGGAAATAATGAAGCTAAGGGGGGAGATTGAGGAGAGCAGGGCACAGATTGCACAGCTGCAGCGATGTTTCCAGGTAAAAGAAAGCTTCTTTGTCCTCCCCGTGGTGCTCTCTGTGTCTGTAGCCTATCTGATTCTAAGCAGGACTGTTTGTTTGTATGTGCACTTACTTTGATTGGTAAGCAGCAAGGAACAATTCAAGATGATGAAAAATATTCACTTCTACGTATTGACTGGCAGAAGTTCCATTTACCAGTTTCAGGAAGTGCTCACAAATCTTAGCAACTATAAAGAGTAGAAACTTGAAAACTGAGGTTCTTGAGTGCTGGATTTTTTCTGTGCTTGAAATTAGTCACAAAAACTATAGACACAACTCCCCTCTCCCACAGCTGTCAATGCCTAATGTGGGACAGATTTTGTTCTGGATAGGGAAGAGATCTGTTGATAGGGAAGAGATCTGTCTCCCGTGTCACCAGTGGAATCAAATGGCCTTGAATGCCTTTTGCATATATAATATTAGCCCACTTTTGGAAAAAAAACCTTTTGGTGTTAGGTGTAAGGGAAGGTTTGACACTACAGATGTTTTTGGTCTTCCAAATCCTAGAAACCTCCATCAGCATATCCAACGGTAAAAGATTATGAGGATTGAAGTCTAAAGCCTTTGAAGGTCTCCCACCCCAGCTCTGTATGTGAAAATTCTCCATTCCTTTTCTTTCTTAATACTGTGTGTTCTGCCCCAAAATAATACCTCCTCCCAAATCAGGTCACTATTATCCTCAATTCTGCAATTGGTTAGTTGTTTCTCAGCATCTTTTCTATCCAATCATGTTCCATGGTGTTTTTAACAAGAGTAAATGGGTGGGGCAATGGCTGTTTATTCTTCTTCCTAATCTTTTAAAAGAATACTTACAGCTAGAGCCAAGGAGGTACACTTTGTGTTGGTGACCAAATCTGGAACTTGGTGATGTCAAGCTGGGTTCATGAGCATGAAATATTTACCTAAAACTTTTATACCCTCCCTTTCCTGTACAATCCCAGTGCAGGACAGAAGGTAAAACTACAACCAACATTTTAAAAAACAGTTTACCAACAGCCATAAAACGGTTAAAAGAAGAAGAAGAAGAAGAGACCAGAACATAGAAACACAACCAGCAGAAATAATGAAACTCTTTCAAACAGAGAGCAGTTGCTTATGGTCTGAAAACTTTATTGACAACACCATTGTAGGAAAGCTGTTATGAAGAGGCTGAGTTGAGTCTTCTTTGGGAAGGGGTCTCAGAGACTGAGCACAACCACCAAAAAGGCCCTGTTCCCTCAAGGGCCAATTTAGGCATACTTCTGTGGTGGTTGGAGCATGCAAGAGGGCTTCTAACAGTCTCAGTAGGTGAGAAGGTTAGCATGAGAGAATGTAGTCATGCCAATATCCTGGTCCTAAATCATGAAGGTCAACACCAGCATTTTGAGTTGTACTTGGAGACTAGTAGTCACTGCAACTGTTCTAAGAAGGAAGCAAAGTTAAATCCCAGAATTCAGTGTTGTATCAATCTCAAAGTCTGTGTCTATGTAGAGCGCATTACAGTAATGTGGGTATAATCAATGTATTTGTCACCTTGGGTCTATCTGCAGGAATGGATGTAGTTGGCACACTGTCTTAAGCTGTGGAAAGGCACTGCAGGCCACAGAGAAATGTCTGCTTCAAGGTCATAGTGGGGTCCAGAAGAAGCCACAAAATGTGAAGTATCCCTGTATTCTCAAAGCGAATGCTCTTTTAGCCAGAATTGGTTCTTGGCTCAGCATTACTATCCAGGAAAGCTTGTCTTGTCTGGATAAAGTTTCAATTTGTTTACCCATTTCCACACTGCAGACACCAGCTTAGGACAGCTGCAGGCTCCCTGAAATAAAATAACAAGGAAAGTAAGAAGTGGGTGAGTCAGTCATATTGGTGATGTTGAAATTCAGGATTTCCAGAAACCTCTCCCAGTGGTTTCATGTGGATTAGGGTTGGGAAAGGGCAGCCTATGGGCTGTATAGGGCTCCTCGACCACACTTTTAAGCTCTCTGAAGTCTTCAGCCAGTTGCCTAAAGCCCACAGTCACCCTACTTAAACACATACATACGCACATGAGAGCCAGTGTGGCATAGTGGTTTGAGTGTTGGACTATGACCCTGGAGCCCAGGGCTCAATTGCCCACTGGGCCACAGAAGCCCATTGGATGACCTTGGGCATATTGCACTCAGCCCCAGAAATCCATGTGATAGGTTTGCCTTAGGGTTGACATAATTGGAATTAACTTGAAGGTACACAACAACAGTGCCATTCATGTTCACTAGATTTAGGGGAGCAGGATCCCTGCAAAAGTGGAAAAATGCAAATATCAAAATGGGTGTGTGTCTGTGGAAAGGAGGCCGAGGCATGATGGTGAATACAGGCACCCAGGGTCCAAAACAGGTCAGGGAAAGGAGACAGAAAAGGGTTGGGTTGGCATGAAGGCCTTATACTTCCTCTATCTTATCCATCTCCTTACTTGGGTGTGGGGGAGCATCGGAAGAGGGTTTGTGATGCTGAGAAATTGGGTTGTGAACAATTCTTAGCTGGCCAAGCAGTGGCTGTTTGGAGGAGGAGGACCAGTGGTGGGTTTTTAATGGGCTATGTGGCCTCATCCGAGTTCCTGAAAAGGAATGTTTCCCTGGAAAAGAAGCACTTGTAAGAGAGCCAGGGGTTGGAGAAACTTGCAAATAATCAAATCCATGAAAGGTAAACCTGCAAATGTGGAGAGCCAAATCATGTGTGTGCACATGAGCGTGTGCGTGCGCGTGCACACACACATACATACTGTATTTGCCAGCATATAAGTTGCACACCATTTATACATCAGCAAATACTATTTGCTGGTGTATACGACACACTGGCGTATAAGATGCACCCCATTTTCAAACAGTCTTATACACCAGCAAATAGGGTGTGTGTTTGTGTGTGTGTATTCTTCCCCAAGCCATGCAGAAAGCCCCTTCAATGCATGTAAACACTCTACCCCAAATATCTTATTTGTTTTCAAATTCCCTCTCAAAACAGTGATTGAATATGATGGAACATCATATCATGTTGCCATTTTGAAAAGTGTCACTTTCTGTTTGGAAGAGGGCAGCAGTTTGATCTGCTGCGAGTCAAAAGGAGTTGCTAATGGCCCTCTGGGCATGCCACCCTCTGATTTAAATAAACTATATTATCAGGGAGTGGGAGGATAGGACTGAGAGGGCTACAATGCATGTATATATCTTGTGTAAGTACAGAATATTGGAAGGTTATTGGAAATTTTGCAGTACTGTGGGATTAGTGCTATTCTCAGTCAGAATTTTGTTGCTATCTCTTTCAAACTTTCTGGGGCTACACATTTCCTTTAAGGAAGTATTTACTGCTCCTACTATCTACTTAGGCAGTTCTCTTCTGGCTATCTTATGAGCCAGAATAGGCAACAGTCAAGAGCATATGTGGTCTTCTCCGCCTCTCAAAGAATTCTGTCCATATCCTCTAGATGTACAAATTGAAGTGTATGTAGCACTGGGCCAGGGGCCAGATTTGACGGCTCATGAGGCTCCTTTCAACTCTATGATTCTAATATAGACAAGCAAGGGCCCAAAGCGCATATGGGAGGGAGAATCTGTGAACTTGGTGTTGGAGAAATTACTTGAGGAACAGAGGACCTTTAGAGGAATGGAGATGATAAGTTCAGAACATAGCTTGAAGAAGTTTTGGGTGAGGGTTGTTCAACCACTTCTAGAATGCCCCAGCCAGTATGAACAGCAACC
The DNA here is from genome assembly GCA_948472985.1 of Iguana delicatissima. NCBI lineage: Eukaryota > Metazoa > Chordata > Lepidosauria > Squamata > Iguanidae > Iguana > Iguana delicatissima. Next base: position 42,249 of record CAOKZL010001185.1, on the reverse strand, counting down.
AGATTGGGAGATTTGGGAAGTTTTCCAAAAACTTCAGTGCTCGAGCTCTAAGTAATATACTTCCCAAGCATTGGAAAAAGCTGTACTAGCTTGTTCAGGTGATTGCCAGCAGTAGCAGCAGAGGGTTTTTTTTGCTCATATACTGGCTTTGTGGTTCCCTCTTGTGGCTGAACTTTTAATTTTAACCTACATGACAGCTGCTGGCTATTTCAGCCTTCTCACAAGATATCCTGGGAGCTGCAAGCTGTAGGTAAAGTTGGAACTTACTGTCAGAGGTTCTCAGCACCCCAAATCAAATTATTAGTCCTGGACTTGGTGGGAGAACCCATGATGGATAAACTGACACATCACCAATATAAACTTGTAATAAATTGTGTTTTGTCCATACTTACCTTGCTTGGAAGTTCACATTTTGAAAGGCCTCCACTGATGGTTTTGTAAACAGTCGAGGGACTGTTTTTCATTTCTCCTTTTTCACTGAAAGCCATTTTTTCCCCTGCTTCCAGGAGCAACTGGCTTCTGCCACTAACTCAGAGCTGCCAGAGCACCTGAAGGGTTCTTACTTTCTGGAGGAAGAGCAGCGACTCCAGGAGGAGTGGGACATGCTTGAAGAACAGAAGAAGGCATTTGAAAAAGAGCGAGAAAACTTCACTGAGGCGGCCATTCGGCTGGGATGGGAGGTAGGCAGTTTGCTTCCTAGAACATGTTTTTTTTTATAGTTGCGGTAATAATGCCTCCTTTTTACCCATCAGCCTTCTTAGTTTTTCATTTTGTCAGCAGCGGACACTGTCATGCTAAACTGGTATAGCACTATGATTCTACTTCCACATTATCCACACATCCGGAAAGGCAAAGTGATAGAAGCAGCAGTATTCTTCAGTTGTGGTCTTTGAGAACTAGCAAACGTCAAGTTCAGGTCCTGCATCTGTTTTTCCTGTTGAATGGGTTCTGAGAATTTTTTGCTTGGTATAGTAGCATACAGCACTGCTTCGAGGGTTAATTGAGCCTGTCTGTCGAGATTGCATCCAGAATGGTATTATTGCCCCTGCTCCACTCTCTTTGGCTATGATGAGCATTTTCCCTAACCCCAAACCCTTTCCAGCTACCCATTTATAGTACTATAATCCCACTTTAACTGCCATGTCTGCAGCCTATGTAATCCTGGATTTGTAGTTTGGTCAGAGGCAGCAGAGGAGCTCCCTAGCTGAAGATTTTGAAGGTCCTTCCTTCAACTGCCAGTCCAAGGATTCAATAGCAGTTAAAATGGAATCACAGCACTATAATTGTGGAGTATGTAAGGGGCCAGTGACACAAAAAGCAAAGGAAGCACAGTGACCTATAGAGGGAAGACTGAAAGAGTTGAAGAATACTTCTATTAGGGCTAATCAAATTGAAAGATTGGCATTCTTATCACAGCACATTGTTATCATGGGTGATACTGTTTAAAAACTGCTTCAGCTGCATTTGCAACAATAGCTGTTTGGTGACACTGTGTATTGTATCTGGCCACATTTGCACTGTAACAGTGTGATCTGCACAGTTTTATATCTGTTCTAATTTGCCATTATCACCACCCCATTTTCCCTGCCTTGTGCTTTGTGATTGGTTTGCCTCAATTCCTTTAAAATATATACATATGTATATGTATATAGCCTTAATAACCCTATTGGTGCACAATGTCATTGCAGCACACTCATCACTGCCCAAATGTGTCATCACAAGAGGTGGCACAGAAGAGGAGTGGACCATCCCCCCCACCATTTTTGATATTTTTTCCTTTGAAAAGCAAGAGTATTTGTCGCACTTGTCAGTTGTTTCAGATTATCCTGTTCAAAACGGCTTCATTTGTACTCATTAAGCCATGATAATACTATTACAGCATGATATCATTTCAGCACACCCAGTCACTACCCAGCTTGTGCAGTGTGAGAAGCAACACAAGAAGAGAAAAGGACAACACCATCCCCACCATTTTGATATCTCTCTTCTGTGAAAAACAAAAGTGCTTATGGTAGTCAATTGTTTCAGGTTATCCTGTACAAAAACCATTTCACTTATATTCATTGAGCCATAATAACGCTACTATGGCATGGCATCATAGCGCTATTACACCATTACCCTTTTAAAAAATTAATAATTAAAAATAAATAAAAGTAACCCTGTTGGATAACATTGTGGTGTGTAGTGTCACAGGAAAGCAGTGAAGAAATCTTTGAAAAATACCCCCATGCAGTAAAGGCATCTGAATAGTGATTTTCAGTGGTTAACTTGTCAAGATCACACTATTATTGCACTATAACAGCAAACCATTTATGGTTAAAAGAAAAAGGCTGAAAAGAGTTTCCAGAGCACAGAACACTAGCTAATCTCTTTGGAAGTTTTGGCCTCCCACCCAGGCTTTAGAGGTATCCTGAGGTTTCCCTCATGGAGATTTCCAAATGGGGGACATGCTCCCCTGCCCCCATTAACTGATCATTCTCATAATGAAGTGGAATGAGACATCCACACTCAAACTTGCTACTGAATTGTAACAAGAAAGGGAGCAATGAACAGATTATTTCCAACATTAAAAAAAAAATCACATTCCCAGTGACTGTACAGCACAACAGTACGAAAAGAACTATGATGCTGTGGGATAAAGCTGAGACAAAACCACTACTATGCTGGTATAATCACATAGTTCGACAAAGACCTTGGCTGACCACTATCTTTCATATTTTTCCCCCACTCACCCATTTTTTTGCTGCTTTGTCCTGACAGTCCTAAGTATAACCTTCATAGTGTTGATGAGAGACTAATCTAATCAAAGAAGAGCCACATGGCACCTTAAAGACTAACAAAACCATTATAGCATGCGCAGTCATGGACTGTAGGCCACTTCATCACATGCAGGAAATATTACCCTGAAATTAAGGTATACACAGAGTACATAGAGAGCCAGGGTGGTGTAATGATTTGAATGTTGGACTGGGACTCTAGGAAACCAGGGTTTAAATCCCTGCTGAGCCATGGAAACCCATGAGGTGCCCTGGGCAAATCACACTCTCTTAGCCTCAGAGAAAGGCAATGGCAAATCCACCTGACAAATCTTGCCAAGAAGACCCCAAGACTTTACTTTACTGTTGCCATAAGTCAGAAATGATCTGAAAGCACACAACGACAACAACAGAGTACATATGGTTGAAGGTGGATGTAGTCAGTAAGTTCAGAAGGAAATAAAGTATAAAAAGTACTGAGAGCAAAATTTGCGTTATTATTCACACTCATTCACAAAATGGTTGCTGACAACACAAATATCCTGGCTAGCACTAGGTAAGCTAATTAACAAATATTGTATGCTAAGTCTATTATCTTGTTTTAGGTATCTGGCTTTACCCGAAGTTCCTAATGAATTGTAAGGCATTATTAGCAATATCTCCTGGAGAGTAAAAGTGTTCTCTCCTGTTTTTTTTTTAAATACTGCTATTTCTAATGTCAGATTTCTGTTGGCTTATTCTTTTGCACATGATGGTGTGTTTGTCCTATGCAGAACATTGCTGGCAGGATCTGGGGTTGGCATTTGGGCTGGTTGCAAGTCCAGGTCCATGTATTTGTACCCTTTTTGTGTAACTTGTTCCTAGCAAATAACTGTTTTAAGCTTTATGTCTGTCCTACATTATAGCTAATACAACAATAAAGTTGTTCAGCTTTAAGGTGCCACAGGGCCTATTCTAGTAAGTCTCTGATTAAATGCAGACTTGGTAGCTTCAGTATCAAGCTGGTGTTGTCTCCTCTGTCCCTTACTTTGCTTAACTTCCAGCCTGGTAGCTCACTGTTTTTCATCTTTCTGGTTGATTTTAGCAAAGCTATTGCTCAGCTCTGGACTTTCTCTGCAGTAGGATAAAACCAATTCCTTCTGCATATTTTAAATATCAGGAAGAAGGCTAATCCAGAGCCCAGTTCTTGGGCGTCAAGTTCACTGTATGGAGGCCCCATCTACAGTCTGAAATGGTACAGCCCAACCATAGTTTTATCACTTTGGTAAGAACTCTACCTCCAAGGGGTTCAATGGAACTTTGGAACCATTTCTCTTTGTTGTTCCTTTTTTAACAGAGGAAACAATTTGAGGAGCAGAAGGCTCAATTCATGAAGGAAGAATTCTTCTCTTCATTGCCAAAACTAGATATGAGGGATCCTTACCGAAGGTTTTCTGCCCCTGTGGCTGTCAGAGAGGGACAAGGTAATTGTGGCTTAGTACTTACCTTTCTGCAGCTACCCATTGTTCTCTGTAGCACATATGTAAAATGTTTAAGTAGGGATGTACTTAAAACTTGTCCTTGAGTTTACTCATATTCAGAGGTCTCCAAAAGAGCTGTGTGGTGTTCTGTTTTGCTGGACTAGGCTCACATTTTTGAGTCCTCTGAAGGAAAAAAAAAATGGTTTGCTTGTATCAATAGTCCAACATTTTTTGGTTGAAGTCACTTACCCTCAACTCTTTTGCAAGTGCTAAAGAACTGTGAGAAGGAACCAGTCTCCATTGGGACTGGCTCTAGCAATGGCAGGAGCAGCACAAGAGGGTATGTGTTGCTTTTGCATTTTGTCATGGCCTCTGCAAATAACTTTTCCAAAAGTATGGGATCCTAACTGGCTGCTGGTGTAAGCAGGATGCTCAGCTGGATGGATCTTTGGTTGGATCCAGGAGGGTTGCTTTTGCATATTTAGTTGCTTTTTATTTGCGTAGACCTCCCCCTCTCCGCAGTTTTCTAAATTTTTCTCTTTCCTTGCCCATAGAACATGAAGACTCAAACAAACAAAGAAGGTGGGCCAAACCCATTTGTACCCCATACCCAAGGGTCATTATCACTCCATGCTGCAATTCAGAACTCTTCAAAAGAAGATCACGCACCTCTAACCCCACCACTCCTGCCAGGCGCATGCAGCCAAAGTTCTTTTCACAGGACTGGTAAGGCTATTGTTTCTTCTTCGATTTGTCAGACAGCAGGGTGAATTGCTGGCATGATAACAAAGACAACTTTCAGAATTCCAGGCTGGCTGAGCATTTCTGGGAGATGCAGTCCAAAGCTCATTTAATTTTTTCTCTTGGTGTAATCTGTTTTCCGGCAAGGGCATACATTCATACAATGCTTTTTGAGAGTTTGTCCAGGTTTTAGCCTGGCCATTATTTTGTAAGTTTCTATCATACTGGTAACTATGAGCTTGTCTGATTTTTCAGCTTGGTTTGTAGCCATCCTGAATGTCCACTGTGGTGCTTTTTTGAAGACAGCTGCTGGAGTGTGTTTCTGTATAACCTTCTTCCTGGTTAAGATTTTGAGAGTTGATTAGGCTAGGAGAAAAAATATTATCTTATTCCAATGAACCCTTGGGACATTTATGTTTGCAAGGTGCCCAGCTACAAAGGAGACTGGGCTTCAGTGGCATATTTAACATAAACAGTGCCTAGGGCAAGCATGGGTATTGCACCCCTAGATAGGATCTCCATAAGTTGGAAATGACTTGAAGGCACTCAGCAACAACAGACATAAGAGTCAGTTTGAAAATAGCTTTCCTGCTATACCTTGGAAATACAAAAGTTCTAAACTGAGAACTTCTATCTTTGTGTTATGTCCCTCCCTATGTTTATTTGTCGCTGTGTTTTTATTTATCTTTTGCAACTCACAAGCACTTTTTACCACTGTAGAACCACCTGATGGTGACTAGGGCTGTTGGGCTGCAGGTGGAAGAAACACAGGGTTTCATTGGTCCTGAGTTCAAATCCTGCCTCCTTGAGTTGAATGGCTGACCTGGGACCTTTCCTGCCTTCTATGAATCACTCCCCCTCTATCCTGGCCTTTAGCTGGTCGAGAAGGTTGTTTAGAAAACCAGGAGTGATTGCCATACCTGCCTCCCAGTCCTTTTTAGGCCAGCAGAGAGAAAAGCGCAGCCTCCAAATGGTAATAGATTGCTACCCTCTCCAGCCCTAGCCACCACCAGGTGGTTCTGCAGTGGTGAAGAATGCTGAGAGTTGCAATGCAAAAACATCTGGAGGACTCTGCTTTGACCAACCTTGCTTAAACCAAGTGGGATACAAATGTGCCCCCCTCCAATGTTTTTCACCAACAAATCCGATAATCTCTAACCAGGCTATTCATTAGGAAGTTGCAGTAAAAAAAAATGCCCAGAGGGCCACGGTTGTCTGTCCCTTCAAAAGACAAATAAAAATGCAGGGACAAATAAATATGGGAGGGAGCATAACACAAAGGCAGAAGTTCTCGGTTTAGAACTTTTGTACTTCCAAAGTGTAGCAGGAGAGGTATTTTCAAACCGACCCTTATGTCTGTCGTTGTTGTTGTTGAGCACCTTAAAGTTGTTACCGACTTAATGGAGATCCTAGCTAGGGGCATAACGTCCACGCTTGCCCTAGGTGCTGTTTACGTTAGGTATGCCACTGTCTCCATCCACACTTTTTGCATCTGATCTGCTTAAATATCTGTTTGTTCTTTACACTGACTGACAGTGTTAGTTATCAACAGGGGTGAGTGTGTGTGTGTTTGGCTAGGTGGGTGGGTATGTTCTCTCTGCTGTGAAGAGTCTTCCTGAATGGGTTCTACAGATGAGGGAATATGTGGCCCTCTGAATGTTTTTAAACTGCAGCTCTATCATCCTGTTACCACCGTGTTCTGGCCTGGCCTTCGGTGAATCAAAGATATCATTTTGATATCTTAATTCGGCCCTACTCTGCCACCAGCCAAGTGTTTGTGAGGCCCGCTGAACAAGTGCAAAGCTAGGCATGGCTACTACTTGCTGCTCCCACCAAATCAAGCCAGATATTGCCAGATCTGCTTTAGGGAACCTCCCGAAACAAACACCTTCATTACATATGCATGCTACCACAAAGAGATCCTCTGCCCTGAGAGGACACCCTGGTGAGCTAGGTACTTAACTGCCGAGCTAGCCACATCTGCATACCGGCCATACCATTGTCAATTCGGACTTTAACTCAATCATGCAAATTCTGACCTTTCGGAGGCATTGTCTCCAACCCAAAACTTATTGTTTTCACCCAAAGACCAGACTAGCCTGCGGTCGTTCTTCCCCCTATAAAAATCCCCCACTTTTGAGAGCTCTTTGGAACTCTCGCCAGATCGCCCAAACTTCACTCTGCCTTGCTGCCACTCGGTTCAGCAGATTCCCCTCGGCCACCACGCCGGGTTTCTACTTCTTCAATCAGGCTTCTTCAGGACTACAGGACAGGTGGCGTATCACCCATTCCCCTTGAAATTCTCTTTTCCTTTCTAGTTAGGAGCGTGTTTGTGCTTTTCTTTAATAACTGTTTAATAAATCTTAATTGTTGTTTAACCATTTGCCTCCTCACTGACCTGACGCTGTATACAGAGGATAAAAGATCCTGCTGCGTTGCCCTGCCTCTCGTTAGCCAAAAGAGTGGTCCAGCTAATTTCCCCATCTTTGCTTAGGTTTGTTTGGTAGTTTGGGCGCCCCTCCCGAGACCCCCAATTTACAGGGTAACAATCCTTAACATTAGCTATGCTGCCTAGAGCTGATGGGAGTTATAATCCAACAGCGTTTAGAGGGCCACATGTTGCTGCTGTTGTTGTTGTGTGCCTTCAAGTCATTTCAGATGTATGGTGACCCCACTGTGCTTTCGAGGGCTGAGAGTGTATGATGTGCCCAGGGTCACCTAGTGGGTTTTCGTGGCCAGTCAGGGAACTGAAGCCTGGTCTCCAGGCTCACAATCCAATGCTCAAACCATTATACCATGAGGGCCATATCTACCCCACACATATTTTCCAAAAGTAGTTGTATATATCTTTTTCTCATTTGCTTTGGATCATCTTGCTAGAGATGAAGCTGGACACCCTGTCTTTTTTTTTTTTTTAACCAGGTAGCCAGCTAAGGCAGGCTTTCTATGAAGAAATTCAACATGTAAATCAGCCTTTCTCAATCTTTTTGCCCTGGGGAGCTCTTGAAATAATTTTCTGGTTGCAGGGAACACCTACATAAAAATTATTGTATCTGTGGCTCAAAAAACTCTTTTCTTCAGTCACAGTCTGTCATAGAATCCCTGCCTACCTCTCACAGAATCCTAGGGTTTCAGGGAAACCTTGGTTGAGAAACCCAGGTCTAGAGTAATCTAACATGGTAGCTACTGTTAAGAACATGTTGACATCTCACAGTGAGCCTTGCTATGGCATGTTGAAAGCTATGTTGCTGTGATACACAAACTCCCTTCTGGAACAAGCTGTGGTTTGTGCATCTAGCCACAAGCCACAATCTGAGAACTTGGTTTGTTCTCTGCTTATGAACTCAGGTGTACCTAAACTGTGGGTTATCCTGGCATCTGAATCTGCAACTTTGTCTTCTTCCTGGCTTGTTTTCCAGCTGCCTGCCTTGAAACTGAAGCTTACAAATGAGGAGGGGGGGTGCAGAGGGAAACAAGCCAGAACTGTAAGTGACTGTAGTGAAAATCATATTGTAAGCAACAAAAAAACATGGCTAACAGAAATCATGGCTTATTGTAATAGGAAAGTAAGGGGGAAATGGCTACTTCTGGGTAAAAGTGCTGATTACAGGTAGGTTTATTTACCAAGTTGTTTGTTGGAAATAGTGTAGGTGTAAGCAGGAGACTGGAGATGATTGTGGTGGGTGGGTAGAGGAAAGGACAAAAGAGTTGCTCATATTAATATTGTTTCTCAGTTTGAAAAGCATCTACTATAGAAAGTTCTCAATCAAATCTTACTCCTATTCCCATAAATGAAGGATCCCATAAGGATTCCCATAAATGAAGGAGATGAAGGATCTCTGGAATTTTGTAAAAGTTTCACATGTAAAGGATAATGGAAGTTTAGTCTCCTGCATACTCTTCTCCCCCTTCTCTCTGCTTTCTAGGCCAGCTTCTCCCACACCGCTCTGCCAAAGTAAAGAGAGCCGCCAAGATACAGCTTGTCAAACAGAAACTCCCCTGAAGGAGGACCTTCCTGTTGATCTTTTGGATCACTTCCTGAACAGCTTCCTTTAGAGGCATCCTCCAACCAGACTCCTAATGTTTTTTAAATGCACTTAAATTCTCTTCCTCTAATTCCAGTGTACCCTTACCATTCTCATTCTAGGAAGGTGAAATGTTGGGCCTTAGCTTCAGTAATGAATTTGACAAACCTTCTTCTTTCATTCAGAATACTAGAAGTTGTTTATTCTGATAGAAAAGGCTAACAAGAATGACTCCATGGACTTGTGTTTGCATAGAACTGACATAATTGCTTGACCAAGCCTGATATTGGGAGGAGCAGTGAAGTTTTATCTGGCATCATACCTGTTTTTAATTTTTTTTATGTTCTTTTTTTTTAAATGTTAGTTCCTCTTTTCCCTCTGTACGCAAAATGTAAGTTAAGAGCTAGTCCGCTCACCAAATATCTCTTTTAAAGCTTTCTCATGTGTGATCATATGATTAGAAAAGGTCTCTTTGGGGTACCTTCCTTATAATAAAGATGAATTCTTTTTACATAAGAGTGGTCTTTGGTTTAATTTTGGGAAAGAGTATTGCAGCTGGATAGTTCCTGTTTGAATTTTTGGTACCTTGGCCTGTCTAAGTCCCTGATGGTTAAGGGCATAGGCACTAAGACAATTGGTTTGTTCTACAGCTTGATTTTTTCCTGGGAAAACTCTTAGAATCTATACGATTATTCTGGGAGTTGCAGTCCAAAAACTTAAAAAAAGCCATTGCTCCAAGTTCTAGTTTGTTCCACAGACTTCTTGAGATGTAGGTCATAGCTATATCTACCACAATGCAACTATGGGGAACAGGATCTCATGGATTATGCCCAAGTATCCATATGGAAGGCTTAGAGTGATGTCAATGACAGGATGTGTTACACTAGTGTGATGCCCTTGCTTGGTTCCTTCAACCGTGGAAACAATTATATGTTCCTTCCTTCATTATATCTGCCACTTCTTCTGTTTTTCCCTATGTTGAATTTTAGATTGGAACCTCTTTGGGATAGCAGCCTGTCCTCTTGTGCTTGATATTCATCATGCACAAATAAACAATAGGCCTGATCACAGAATTGGCTAGAGTGTTTTTCTGAAATACCGTTTAAACTCCATTGTGTATATTATCTGGCTGAAGTTTAACTACATTGGTTCAAACAACTCTGAAAATTTGGTTCCTCTGAGTCTAATCCTGTTTTCCGTTTGACATGTCCAGTGTATAAATTTAAAAGAGGGTGATAAAGAAATACTGTCAATAATATAAATGGAGCCCAAATTTTAACACACAAATGATCCAGCGGGCTCCCAGATGCTCAACGTGCCAAGACTGGCTTCTTGTGCAACCCTCACATTAGAAATCCCATCCTTTAAAAGTGCAATGGAGGGACAAAGAAGTGGCTGCCCTTTCAGGTTCAGAGGAGGGCCAAGAGCAAAGTCTCCTTTGTGGGGATGGACGCCAAATCCAGCCACCAGAAAGCAAAATGACAATGGTTTCTATCCCTTAAAAGCAGGGCTTTCCAAATGGTGTGCCATGACACATTAGTGTGTTGCCTGAAGTGTGTAGGTGAGTTGCCTGCAATCTTGGGAAAGTATGTTGTTATTTACAGATTGAATATTTTGAAAAATATGTGAAAGGCTTTCATGAGATATGTTGTGTCCCCATACATTTTGTTATTACAATTTATGTATATGTCTGTATCTCTTCTAAGGGGTTAGTTTAACCTCCGGTTTGCCAGTAAAACTGAAATTACTGTATTGCAAAATGATGGATGTCTAAAAAGCTGTGTCACCAACATGAAAAGTTTGGAAAGCTCTGCCTTAAAGCGCAGGTGCCTGCCTGCCTGCCTGCTGTAGGTGTGTGCCTTCAAGTTGCCTGTGAGTGATGGGGTCCCCATTAATTTCGCAGGATTTTCTTAGGCAAGAAATATTGGCCATTTCCGCACTAGACGGTCATAGTGCTATTATTCCACTTTCAACATCCTATGGAATCCTGGGGCTTGCAGTTTAGGGAGGGGCCCCAGGATTCCACAGGATGCTGAAAGTGGAATAATAGCACTATAACCGTCTAGTGCGGAAATGGCCACTCAGAGGAGGTTTTGCCAGCTCCTTCCTCTGAAACATAGCTGCAGCACCTGCTGTTCCCTGGCGGCCCCTCATCCAAGCACAAACCGCGCTGGGCCCTTAGCCTCCAAGGTGAGGCGGAATCCCGTTCCTTTAGGCTACTTAATCTTCCCGCGCAATGCGCGCAAAAAACGGGACGCCCGCTTGCGAAGGCGCGGAGGCTGGCTCCCGTCGTGCACCGCGGCCTCTCCCCTCCCCCTGCCCCCCTGCCCGCCCGCCCGCCCGCCCGCATCTCTGTTCCGGCCGCCATGCAGTGCCGGCGCGGCGCGGCGCCGTGCCGGTTGCTGCCCGTCTTTCCGCGGCGGGGCGGGCGGGCGCTGTGCGGGAGAGCAGGGGAGGCACCCCAGTGCCCGCCGCCGCCGCCGCCGCCGCCGCCCGAGGTCCGGGCCTCGAGTGGGGCTCTGTGGCGGAGGCTGCGGGAAGGCGGCGCTTCCGTGGTGCCGGGTTTCCTCAGCGAGGGGGAGGAGGCGTTGCTGGTGGGAGAGCTGGAGCCGCAGCTGCGGCGGCGGCGCTACGAGGACGAGCATTGGGACGGGGTGGGTGGCGCCGGGGGGGCCGGGAGCGGGATGCGGAGGTTGCTGGGGGGGGGCGTCCCAGGCTCCCGAGCAGCTGAGTAGAGGCAGCGCCTTCCTCAGTAGGGAAGGGCAGGCAGAGTTGCGTGTTGGATTGAGGCCCAGATCCCTGTTGTGTGCCTTCACGTCCTTTCAGACTTATGACGACCTCAAGGGCGAACCTGTCAAAAGGTTTTCTGGGCAAGATTTGTTCAGAGGGGCTTGATTTTGCCCCTTGAAGGTGAGAGAGTGTGACTTGTTCAAAGTCATACAACGGGTTTCCGTGTCTGAGCCAGTATTGGAACCCTGTGCCCTTTCCGCACCACACTGTTATATTTCACTTTCAACATCCTGTGGAGTTCTGGGGTTTGTAGTTTACTGAGGATACTCGAGGCTCCTCCCTAAACTGCAAACCTCTGGATTCCAAAGGATGTTGAAAGTGGAATCATAGCACTGGAGTGGAAATGGCCCTGGTCTTTGGAGTCTGATGTCTAGTGTTCAAACCACTGCACCACATTGGGCCTCTGATTCCTGCTCCACTGGAAATCTCTCAGCCTGACCTCCCTCACAGGGTTGTTGCTTGGATGAACTGGGTAGTCAGACTTGAGCTCCCTGGAGGAAAGGCCCTGTAGTTCTCGAAAGTAAATATAAATAAATGTAAAATAACACTGTTAGGGAAAATCATAGGTGGTGTAGTGGCTGAAGTGTTGACAACGACTGGAGACCTGCGTTTGATTCCCCACTCGGCCATGGAAACTCCCTGGATAACCTTGGGCATATCCCGCACTCTCAACCCCCAGAAAACTCTGTGTCTTAGCACTGGCATAAGTCAGAAATATCTTGAAGGCACACAACAACAATACTGTTTTATTTATATTCACCTTTCTCCCAATATGGGGCCTGAGGCAGCTTGTATGTTTATTAAAAGGTATGCCTCCTGTACTAGAGAAAGTGGTTACAGAGAGATTCTTTCATATTAAATGGTGGTGGCTGCTGCTTTAGTTGACATTCAAAGAGGGCATTAGTGATCCATTCACACCGTGCAGTTGTAGTGCAATTATTCTCCTTTAACTGCCATGGCTGCATCCTGTGGAATGTTGGTATTTGTACTGGGAAAGCAGGAGAGCTCTCTGGCTGAGAACTCTAAAATACAAATCCCAGGATTCCATAGGATGCTGCCATGGTAGTTAGAGTAGAATCCTAGCACTTTAATTTTGTAGAGTGAAAAGGCCCTAGATAAATGCAACAGAGGAGAAGATGTATGTCAAAGTGTGTTTAATCTCAGTAGCTTGAAGTACACATTTTCCTCTGTCTTTAAAGGCAGTAGTGTGTTTTGCTTACCAAAAGCTAAGTAAGGACACACCTGTGGAACAAAAAGATGCCTTATAGCAGGTTTTGTTTCTAGACCAGTGTTGTCTGTTTTGTCTGGCTCTGCTTTTGTTGTACCTGCTGCTACTGGAATGCTTTTAAACTGGGCCTGAACTTGGGACCTTCTTTGTGTAAGGCAGGTTGTCATCATCTGAATTCTGGTCTCTGCTTTACGTTCTGCCCCTGAGCATTGGTGAGGCATCTGGTTAACCACTTGGGCAAATGAGAAGTCAGAGGAACCCACAAGTCGTGATGGCCATAAGCTATCCCAGCCTGCAAATAACAGTTACTATGCAATTACAGCAAGAGAAAGTAACTGCCTTTGTGTTGTGTTTGTGGGCTTCCCAGGGGCTTCTGATTGACCACTGTGAAGAAGAGGATAATGGGATAGGCAGGCCTTTGGTTTGATCTAGAAGGGGGCTCTTATGTTCCCTAATTTCTTCTGCTGAAGCTATGTATATGCAAAATTAGTATATTTGTATGTATATGAATTATGTATATGCAAAATTAGTCCACAATTATATCAGTCCAGAATTAAGCTGTTTTGAGCAGCAAAATATAAGCATGCATTGAAGGAGGCAAAGATGGAGTGAGGTCCGGCTCACTGAGCACTTTGGCGTATCCTCAGTTTGACAGAAAGCCAATTAATAGTGGTATGAGCACTGGACTATGACCCTGGAGTCCAGGGTTCAATTCCCCACTTGGCCATGGAAACCCACCAGGTAACCTTGGGCACATCATACATTCTCAGCCCCAGAAAGTTCTGTGATAGGGTCACCGTAAGTCAGAAACATCGTGAAGGCACACAACAACAACAAACATCACTAATCAGAATTGTCAAAAGTGAATAGACCCTTAAGAGAGGCTGAAAATTCACATTTGCCTCTTCCTGTTTACTAGAAAGTGACCTGTTGCCTCAAACTCAGCATCCTTTTTGGTGGGCTCAGTTCAGGCTTTTCATCTGCTGATAATTTGATGAGCCTTTCCTTTTCACTAGATTGTTAGAGATTGTGATGTTCCTGTTTTATTTATTATGTGTATGTTATTTACATAATTTTATGCGAAGCATTTTGGAAATATCAACTTACAATGTATATGTTCATTAGATAAAGTTATGTCTGTATCTATAAGAACTAGATCTTGATTGGCAGATAACGCAAAACGCATTCTGTCTGTAACGTCAAATCTGTGATTCCCTCATTTGTATTTAGAAATATAGCTTCCACAAGTTACAGTCACTGCATAATAATTTGACTGACTCATTCTTTCTCTCTCTCCATCCCCTTACTCTCTCTCCAAAACCAAGATGGTACCACCATCCCAATACTATTATAATAATCTTGCCATTTTTTGATAATGACATTGGTCAAGTCACATTTATTCAACCCATTTGAAAACAAAACCTGCCTATTTAGATAGGTGTTATTTCTCTGGAGAGGAGTTGTTTTCCTTTAGGAAATGTTACTCTGCCCCCTCTCCCGAGGAATAAGGTTTAAAGTTTCTACCCTCTGCACACCTTAGTACTGTAGGCTCAATCTTTTTGTTTCATGGGAGTCTGAAATTGGTAAAGGCTATTAGTTGGCACCTGTTTTCTTCCAGAAGTCAGGTATCCCCTTGCTATTTCTGTCTTTAGTGGTTTGGCATCTTCTTCAAGACTTGGCCTAAGAGATTTTGCTGCCCAAAGCAAAGAATAAAGCACATTTTCCATGTATAGAAGCACTGGATTGGCAAGTAAATCTTACCTCAGTTGCAAAAACAGGATGCTCACAAGCTCGTTGAGGGGATGGCTGGTTTAGGGCATCCAGAACAGGCTGTGCTGTAGCACATAGGCATGTGTCCAAGATGGGGATTTTGAGAAAAAAAGGTGAAGGGCTGCCACTGCAGCATCAGTTGTCTCTCTCTCCTAATGGTAGGGCTGGCTTTTATTTCCCCAATATTGTTTTTAGCTGTAGTTCATAAGGGCGTATGATTTCTCATCACTGATTACTTGGAGTTTAATGTATGATCATCTTCTATGAAAGAATTGTTCTGAAATACTTCTTTGCATATGCATGTCTCTGTATAAGGCTGAAGTCACCGAATGATGTCCTTGTGTGTGTGACCTGGGCCAGACTTGCTGAGAACTGTCTCTTCTCCTTTTTCAAATTGTTCATAATCTCTCTTCTTCCTTCCACAGGCTATTCATAAGTACCGTGAGACAGAAAAATCACACTGGAGCAAAGAGAGTCATGAGATCTTGCAGAGGCTCCGGAGTGCAGCTTTTCCCCCAGGAGTGCCACAGCTCACTCAAGTTCATGTCCTTGATTTGGCTAAAACTGGCTACATAAAGCCTCATGTAGACAGTGTCAAGGTAACCTAGCAGAGAAGAGCTATGTGTGTTTCTTACAGAATAGGGGCCTGATAATGGAGATGGGGTGGGGGTCATATGAGTGACATCAGAGAAACACCCTAGCAAGTTGTTGTACAAAGGTTATCTTGTTGGTAGTGGAATTCGTAGGAGAAAAACAGTATCTTTTATTTTAAAATATAACCTTGAAATGCAAAATTAAGAAATAAATATAATAAAATGCCATTATTTTACTTATCCTTGAGGATTTTGTGACCTTGGGATGACAAGTAGTTGATTTCCTTGCAGGGCAACTCTCCTTTTGACTTGAATGAGTTAACATTATTAAGGGTATGGGATAATGTAAGGTTTTTTTCTTTTAAGGAGATGTCTACAATAAGAACCTTTTCACTTTGTAAACTTGGGGCTATGGCATAGCCAAACACTCCACTGATTTCCAGCATGAGGTGTGCAGGTCTCAAGTTGCCTCTCCAAAGAAATCTTAATTGCTTTTTCATTGCTATTCATGAATGAGAAAATATTCTGGACTCTTACTTACCTAGTTCCTGCTGTGTTTGTGTATTGCACTGTTTGAGAGTGCAGACAGAAGCTTCGTATGATCAAATGCTCCTGTGTAGAGAAATTTCCCCTGGAAACAGGGTATTCGCACATGAGTGAGTTTTTGTCCAATCTTCTCTCTTATGTTCTTGTGGTTGAGGCAGTTCCTGCTTGAGGCTTGTGCGTACTTGATGTCCTAGGGTTTAGACCAGTGGGATTTTTCCTGCCATGCTTTCCTACGTATATTTCTGCATTTCCATCTGCTAGTTCTGCGGCTGCACCATTGCAGGCCTTTCCCTGCTGTCATCAAGTGTGATGCGCCTGGTCAGTGAACAGAATCCAGAGGACTGGCTGGATTTGCTGCTGGAGCGTCGCTCTCTCTACATCCTCAGGTATTAAGAAACATATAGATTGCTTAGCTTGGTTACGTGAAGAGTCTATCAAGTCCATCAAATTCAGCATCCTGGATCCAACATTGGCTAGTCAGATGCCCTTCAGAAAGCAGACATACATTGTTTTTTTCCTCCTCATAGGATTCTACTTAGCTGTCTCGAGTAGAAGATTGATCTGTCCCTTCATAATAGATCTGTTACTGCCTGTGGCAAGGGTGAATAAAGAGCAGCCTTTCAGATATTGTTAGACTGCAGCCCACCAAGTGTTGTACCTCTGACTGTGCTGGTCAGGGCTGAAAGAAATTGTGGTCCAGAAACTACTAGAGCCCCATGCTGGGCCCCATCTTGCCTTAATAGATGTATTTCCAAATATCTGTCCTGGTTTCCCAAATCGTGCACGGTGTGTTCTAACCATTGAGGAGTCAGTTACAATTTTCATAGAATCATAGAAATGTAGAGTTGGAAGAGACCACAAGGGCCATCCAGTCCAACCCCCTGCCATGCAGGAAAACCCTCAAAGGACTCCCGACAAGTGACCATCCAGTCTCCGCTTAAAAACCTCCAAGGAAGGAGCCTCCACCACACTCCGAGGCAGCACATTCCACTGCCGGACAGCCCTGACCGTCAGGAAATTCTTCCTGAGGTTCAGGTGGAATCTCCCCTCCTGCAGCTTGTATCCATTGCTCCTTGTCCTCGTCTCAAGAGCAGGAGAAAACAAGCCCACTCCCTCCTCGACATGACATCCCTTCAGATATTTAAACATGGCTATCATGTCCCTTCTCAACCTTCTCTTCTGCAGACTAAACATACCCAGCTCTCTAAGTCTCTCCTCCTAGGGCATGGCTTCCAGCCCCTCACCATTTTGGTTGCCCTCCTCTGGACCTGCTCCAGCTTATCCATATCCTTCTTGAATTGGGGTGTCCAGAACTGGACACAGTATTCCAGATGAGGTCTAACCAAAGCAGAATAAAGTGGTACCCATACCTCCCTCGATCTAGACACCATACTCCTATTGATGCAACCAAGAATTGCATTGGCTTTCTTGGCTGCCGCATCACACTGCTGACTCATGTTCAGCTTGTAGTCTATTAAGACTCCTAGATCCCTTTCTGAGAGATCAGATCAGAGATACACCTGATAACAGTATTTTGTGGCGATACCTGTCCTCTCTCATTTGTTTGTTAGAGATATAGTATCACAGAATGGGGAGGTTCCATTCAGGCATTGTGGTTAAGGGCCCTAGGCAGATCTGTCTTTGTATATATAGTGAATGCTTTTTGCCAGTGACATGCTTTGCAGTTGTTAATTTCACCATGTTAGGCTTTCCACAGCTGACAGTCTTCTGATAATTTTAGATTACAGATCCCACCAACAGTGACTGTGTTTGGAGGGGGTGATGGGATTTGTAATCCAAAAGACCTGAATGACTCTGCATTAGGATAGGTTACCATAATTTAGTTATCCATCTATTGTGTGAAGAACTGATGGGCTGTTTCAACTTTGACAGAATACAGTGACTTCCTCCTGCATTATTAAGCTTATGTTTCATGAAATCATCCCCTATGATCCTCTTCCATGGTGGTAGATTCCCTGGTAAATCCAAATTTGGGGAACACGGTTTGAGATCCTGGCTTGTTCTAACATCTTTGTTTAAAACCAGAAGCTTCCAGTCTTCTTGCAGGAGCTAGGAAAAGAAGACCAGGGTGTGCATGAGCTCAGGGCTTGAAGCAGAAAGATGTGGTTGTTTGCAGTGTTTCAGCTTATACAGTATCTTATAAGAATTTTTGAGGAGCTGTCACATACGTGAAGTAATGCACTATATGAAGTTGTGTGAGATTATAGACCAGAGCTTGGATAACAACTCCCAAGAGTTTGCAGTACAGCTCCCAGAATCCCCCAAAATAATATTTCCAAGCTCTGATATAGACTGATGTATGTGATGTGGCCTAACTGTGGACTGTGCCTCTGCAGTCCATCTGAAAAAAGAAACAGAGGTTTTCTTTAGGACAGCAGAAGAAAGCTAGATATGAAATGTCAGAATTTTAATATGGGGCACAAGACTTCTTTCCACCTTTGACTATATGGACCATGGTATCTTTCAACTACTTGAAACAAAATTCTGTCTAGATTGTGGTAACATATTGATATGTTATGTAACTCTTTCTTTGGGTGAAGAGGGCCAGCTCGTTATGAATTCACTCATGAGATCCTTAAAGATGAGGAATCCTTTTTTGATGGAAGGAAGGTCCCCCGGGAGCGAAGGATCTCTGTCATTTGTCGAAACCTACCTTTGCTATCACATCCATCATAACTTTGGGATTGGGACTGCAGAGCCTGAAGATTGTCTCCAGCTGAAATGTAACTGTGAAGGTGGACCTGTATCTGAATATTATCTGTGACCACGTACATGTGGGGCTCAGCTTTGTGACCAGCAATGCCCAGACCGCCTCTGCATGGACTAGAAGGAACCTAAGGGTGTTTGAGATCTCAGAAAGTATTGTGGCTAATTGGCTGCTAAAAAGTAGGGAGTGGAGAACTCTACAGAAAGTTGAAGAAATGGACCTGCTTCTAAGGAACTGATGTATTGTGGCTCTCAGGACAATTTTTAAAAGCCTGGATGCTGCTGCTTCTTTGATGTATGTTGATACAACAACTACTGAAGTTAATGTACATTGAAGTGTGCAACTTCACTGCTGGGAAAAGTCAGTTCAACAGGTCTTATAGCTCTCTTAGTTTTGTGTATTTCTTGAAGCATCAAAGTGCTCTTCCTTGTGTTCACCCTCTTACAGACTTTCCCAAGAGTAGTGAACTTAATCAGTGAGGCTTAATGGTGTTCTTAAATGGAGAGTTACAGCCTTCTCCACAGGTGTACTTCAGATGACTTGAATGACAGTGCCCAGCATCCCCATCCAACTGGTTGTCATATACCCATCTGGAAGGTGCAAGTTGGGGAATGCTTCTCTAACCAATGATAAATTGAGGAGGAGGATCATGCCCTTGGTTCTTTGTAGCCACATGCGTGAACAGAATCTAAACTAAGTGCAGTGCTGCGTGTCTGAATGTTCTGGCAGTCTTCTGGGATGAGGAAGGCTTGCTCATTTCCCCCAATGTAACATATGAAGCTCTGAATTTTGCCTTTTTTTCATAACTAGTCTACAGAACATTTTCTAAGTTTTGTGAGTTGTGTCCTACAAAATGGATCTTAATAGTTTTAGCATTTGTGTCAACTAAAAATAATTCAGCTAATTCATGGTGTCTCAAGTGAGGTACTGTCTGTGAGCAGGAGTGCAAAGGCTAGAAATAGTTGATCTACTGGACATCTACTGGTAACCTGCAGCCCCAAAACCTATGAAGATAGTGTGGAAGGGAAACAGGAGCAAAAGGCAAGAGGATCTTTTCTCTTGGCTTTGGGAAGAGAGCACTGAAAAATAGGGGAGCAGATAGCACTCACCAGATCCTTGGTTAAATTGAGGTAGGGGAGAATTTGGAGAAAAGCTGGAGCTAAACAAGCTGGTTTTTTCCATTTCAAAGCTAGGACCCATCTTTAGTTCCAACATGCAACAAGGGATCTGCTTTTAAAGATTTATGGTGTGTGGTCATCTTTTTCCACTCCTTGTCTATTGCGGGGGGGGGGGGGGAATATCCTCCTCTTTAAAAAAAAAAAGGCTTAATTTATACCTTCAAAGAGTTCTTAATAGAGCATGTATGCATTGCACTCATTCTTTGTGAAACCAAAAGGATTTGTATTGCTGGGATGACTGAGAAACACTCTGCATTTTTCCCCAGTGTATGTCTTTTAGAATATGGGCTTGTGACCAAAGCCTGTTTCTGATGTTTGTCTTTGGAGAGTGCCTACTGTGATTTAGATGCTGAATAAGAGCATTATTATTCATAATGTATTGCTTTTCTTTCTTTGGCATTGCTTGGATTAGAGAGCAACACTGTTATTTGGCCAGGGGCGTTCAGTGTTGAGAATTCTAGCCATTGCTGCTATGAAACTAGTAGAAGACTTCTCCCAAGAGGAGGACCATAACCACAGAACTGGAGATTCTTATGCAGATCTTTGTTTAGTGTTTATTGTGTTGACACCAATATATACACAGTTGGTCATTCTTAATGCAGACTTGACACTAATAACCTCAGCTTTCTTAACAGGAGAAATGAGCAAAAATAAATTAGGAAAAAAAATGGGGAGTTCAGATTGGGAGAGAATTAGCACAGATGCTAGTGCCACCTCAAATCCAGGGAAGAAATAAATTAAATAACTTAGAAATAATCCATAAATACTTCAGGTTGCTGAGCCCTCACAGTGCTATCCCAGCATCTCAGATCTAATTCAGACAGGATTCAGTCAAACCAGCAGCACGTTAATTTGTTTGCAAAGTGATGTGGATCTGGAAAAGAGAGAGCAGGGAGGAGGAGGGAGGTTGAGAGCAGATGGCAGTCACATGAAGAATGCCTGGAGGGTTTGCTTTGCACCTGCGCTGGGAAGATGCAGGAAGCCTTGGTATCCCATGGAGGGGTATCTTTTTTACAAGTGACAGCTTTTGAAAGCTCACATCAGAGCCACAGCCTTGATTGGCGCAATGAAACTGTTGCTTGTTCTTCAACTAGAGCAATGACTCTGCGCTGCTACTGCCCCACAAATCTCTACTTCCATTTCCCCTCCTCCTGCTTCCCACACATGGGGGCCCTCAGCCACCCTTCATCCCACACAGCTGCAAGCGGAGGCCGAGAGCTTCTCCACCTCGTGCCACTGGTGGTTGGCATCTAGAAAGGCCACATCCTCATATTGTGTGGGGCGGCAACAGGGGTCTCCCAGGGCTGGAATCTCACTCTTCTGCAGCAAACTTGAGAGTGTCAGATCATGGTTGCTGCGAGCCTTGGGGCAGCTCCCACTGCAGTACTTGAAAAGGATGGTCTCCTCGGAGTTGTAGCCTAAGCCCAGGTCCTTGATCCGAACCAGGAGGCTCCGTAGTCGGCACTCTGGTTCCTCAGGCCTCTCCCACGTGTGCCGCTTGGAGCGGCTCCTAACCTGGCCGGGGAGTGACCCAGGTGGATAGTTCAAGGGGCTGCTTTGAAGGCCTGCAGCATTCACAGATGCTCTTCTGGAGGTCCATGCTTCTGAAACGAGTGAGAGAAAGAATGGTGGGGAGAATTAGCAACCTTGTATTCTGATCTCTTGCTGGAACAAAAATGGATTGGAATAGGCATTAGTAGACTCAGGGCCAAAATCAAATGCAAGGTTCCCACCTGTTTCTCTCTGAGACCCAAATGGAGGTGTATCTACACCAATTAGATACCAGGTAAAGAGCAGCAAGAGAGATACTAGTTTTGCTTGCATCTGCATGTATGAGCAATGTGTGCCCTGAGCATGTTTTTGGCCCTGCAGCTTTTATTAGCCCGAGACAGCATAGTGAGAGATGCTGAAAGTTGTGGCCCAAAACCATCCAGAGGATCCCAAGTTTCTGACTCCTAATGTAAGCATCTAGCCTACAATGTGAAGAGAAAATGGAGTATACTTAACCACTGCTTAGTTAGGTTTGGATGATTAAAACCATCCCATTTACCTGAAGGGACACAGCCAGAGGACAATGTTTAATGCGCGCAGCACAGTGGCAGAGCTTGGAGTGTGTGCAGGGGGAATGGGAGGGGGTGGGGCTACGGCACAAGGAGCGGGGCCACTGTGTGCGGGGGCATGGCTGTGGTGTATGGGGGTGTGGCCAGGGCACATGGAGGTGTGGCTACAGGCCGGGACACCCCAAAAACTGCTGCTCAGGGCAAATCGCCCTCCGCGCCCCACGTTCCTATGTGGCTGCTGCAGCAGTGCCTCCTCACTTATTAACTTAACATTTATTTACTTATCAACAGGAGGCACAATCCCCTGTGAAGATTTCCAGCTCATTTCAAGATATTTACAACTATGTTAAGAGTATGCCTGCTTTTTACTTGGGTTGTAGATCCTTGTTTGACCTCAAGTGTCTCCAAGTGAAACAGACAGGAAAGAGAAATGCCTGTTGTTGAGATCCTATGCCCGCCACAATAGGGGACACCAGGCTAGGGGCACTAACAGTCTGAACCTATATAAGGTAGCGTTATCAAAAATGAAACAAATCAAAAACCTCTCAGTGGATGGTGTCCAATAGGGTGCTTGCTCCCATTGATTTGATATTACCTCAGATCTAATAACTGAAACGCCCTGGTGATGTTTAGCCTGTCTGTATCAAGAAATTAATGATCTGCTGCTTGTAGAATAAATACAAACTGAGGAAGGGGTCAGCTACTGAAAAGCTGATCCCCAGTTCTGGAGCAACCTAAATAAAGGCTTGTTAAATCATATGTATGGATTCTACTATATAAAGCAGCCTTTACAGTAACCAGATATCCTCTGAGGCGTGCAACTGCCACCATCCTTACCCAGTATGTCCGTTACGAAACAGTTGGAGAACACTGGCTTGGGGCTGAGATGTCATTTATACTAGGTCCAAACCAGGCCTAATAGCAGCAGTTTCAGTCTTTTAAACATGGAGCAGCTCCTCCGTTTATATAGGCAAAGTGCATCCAAGGCCCATGTGCAACTGCCCATGGCTGTTTTGCAGCCCCAGATGGACTCCAGTCTCAATGGATTGCCCTTTTATGCTCCCTCCTCAGTGAACTGCCTCTTCTGGAAGCCGCCAGGACTGGCAATCCACCTTTTAAATAGATTGCATTCCCCCTACTGTTTTAACATGTAAGAAAAGAAGTGTTCTTTTCAACACCAGAAGTGGAGTTCCAGCCACTTCTGGATTTTGGGTTTTGCTTTTTGGAATTTTGAGCAGTTGTGGTGACCCTATGGTGGAAAACATAGCTTAGGGGAGCCCAAATACTCTTGGTACCTATAGACCTGCAGGTCCTCTCCTCAAAACAATATTCTCACAGGGAGATATGGGAAGAAAGAGCTTGGAGAGAGGGTTTGGACTAGTGGAGCTTGTTAATTTCGTACCTTAAGAAAGAAGTGAGTAATTTTAAGCATTTTCTTACTGCTGTGAGAAAACCTTTGAAAATACAGTTTATGAAGACTGTTTGCATTTCAGGACTAGTTGATGCGTTCCTTCAAGTCATTTCCAACTTACAGCAACACTAAGGGGTTTTCTGGGACTGAAAGTTTTATGTTGCATCCAAAGTCACCCAGTGGGTTTTCATGGCTGAACAGGGAATCAAACTCTGGTCTCCATGATCATAATCGAGTGTTCAAACCACTATACCATGCCAGGTCTGAGGACTTAACTCTGTGCAGAATTCACATGTGGGGGCTTGATTTGGGCAGAAAAGAGTATTCTCTGCTCAGAAAGTGGTGTTTTCAGTACAAAAGAATCATATGTGATTTTAAAATTTCATTTCATTTTGCATAGAATAAGTCCCAAACAACAAGCATTTTCATCAGCCCAGGATTCTCCTTGTCAGGGTTTCCCAACAACTGAGAAAAATTTTGTTCAACAATTTTTTGGGTTTTTTTGTAATATTCTTTCCAACAATTGCTTGAGGAGAGGGGAATCATCAATGTCTTTGACTAGGCAGACCTGCATAAAGTTACAACTTCCCAAGTCATCTCATGTTCCTGGAATTGTAGTCCAGAAAAGCAACTTTTCCAAGCTATGCCTCCAGCTTCCCTCCCCCCATTGCTTTTTAAAGTAGACCCTCAACTCATCAAACCACAGGCCTGCACCAGTGAAACACAAGGTCAGTAGTAATGTTAGCTGTACAGTGAAAGTAGCCTCTAGGCCAGGGCTGGGCAAAGTACAGACTGTGGGCTACATGCAGCTCCCACCCACCCTTGTTTACAGTCCCCTAGGATCCCTTCCTCACTAATCCCGGACCCCTAATAATTGGGGCAAATATTGACCAAACCACTGGAGACATTTAGCCTTATTTATAGTCAGTGAGCCCCCATCTCAAAAAAGAGGCTGGAAATGGTCAGAAGATGAAGCAAATCAAACGAACTAAAGCATCAGAAATGGGTGAAAATGCACCAAGCTGACCCACTAGGGAATATGCTGGGGTAAACATTGGTACTGCACCCTTATTCACCTTCAGTCAGAGCTGTGAGTGTTCAGTGGCTGGCACTTCTGAAATCATATAAATGCACATGCCATAGGAGACCACTTTTCCACCTTTCTACATCTTAGTAGTAAAGGCTGATTTCAGAGCTTGTTTATAGCATTTGTTCAAGAAAGCACTTCAAACAAGTGTCATGCAATGCCTTTGGGGACATGGCCTAGGTGTCTTGAAGGACTTCTTAAAAATAAATATTTAATACTAGCATATATACCCATATATATAACATAGCAGCTCAGACTATATGCAGTTTTTCTACCAAGCCATCATTTCAGTGTCACAGCCACCGTGAAAGTGAATTAAATGGTATAATGAGAAATTTTTGACCTTCAGGTATTTTGAACTTTCAGCTCCCATAACCTGTACCCATCATGGGCAGTGGTAAAGAACTATGGGGATATATAGTCCAAAACCCCTGGTGGCTCAAAAGTTCTCCATCCTTAATTTAAACCTTGTTTTAGTTGTAGTTCTGTTCATAGCACACTCGGGCCTTGATGATGCTCCATTCATTTGTCTTTTTCTCTCCATCTGAGGTAGAGAGACAGGATACTGCTGTCCTTAGATTCTTGGAGCATCTGACATTCTTTATCACAGTATTTGAAGAGCTGTGCTGACTCCAGGTCTGCCACAGAATTTTTCAAAATGACATAGTGGATGTTGAAATAAAGACTTGCACTACACATCGTTGTGTGTGATGCAGTTGTTGCAACTCTGTGTATGTCCTGTGACACTGGAAGAGAGACAGTATGGATTTTGATTTGCTTTCTCAGTGCTCCCAAACTCTGCTTGCTCTCTGCTGCAGCTTCTGTGCTCAGCCCAGTGCTCATAAAAGCTGCTGAGAGTGACTGCGGCTCCCTGAATTACCCATCGACATGGACATTCTGGGATTTAGAAAGAAAAAAAAACTACTTTCACAAGCTCTGGTATGGCTTAAGTTACAAATGGCACATTTTATGTCATGCAGTCATTTCAAACTAGGTTGCTAAATTCCAGGATCACATATCTTGGACTGCTCTAACCTGCCAGCTGCAATAATCTTCCTTTCACTATCCTCTTACCCCTTCCTGTGGCAACATCAATTTCTTGGGAAGGGACACAAGTCATTGGGACTCTTATCCAAGGAGTTGTCCTACCTAGCAGCATCCGTAGCACATCTCTGGTCCCAGTCCTTGACTCCTGCATCATCAGGCTCTGGCCGCCTTCAGTGGTCCAGGCAGGAACTATCTGGATCAACAGGAAAAGAGAGAGGCTGGAGAGGAGCTGAGGCGCACCCATCCCTTCCCTAGTGAGTAGGACCAGATTCTATAGGGATGATGATTCCCTCCTCCTTGTTTATATCTTCTTTGGAATAGCAGGCGGGAGGAGGGAGTACCATGTACACCAGCAGGAGGGGTTGGAAGTGTTAACCCTTGTGTTTTTAAATGGTTCCAGATCTCACAAGTGGTCTTTCCTACATGAAGAGCTTAAAGGCTCAATTGAGAAAGTGCTCATAAATCATGTAACTATAATGAGATCCCCAGGCAGGATGCAGACTTCTTTCAACAGTCTATTAGCCTAGCCTTGAGATTGCACTAGTATCCTTCCCAGCTTGGAAGGTGATAGGATGGATAGCTGCACCTGGAGATGGCAGATTCCCATTCTCTCCATTCTCTTTCTGCCAGTGGTGTGAATAACTCAAATTATATTCTGAGGTTGCTAATGAAAAAAAGAGGACCCTTAGCAATGCTGCACTTTGTAAGACATCTCTTAGGTTATTTACAACCCTATACAGTTGAAGAGTCTTTGCTCAACTGGCCACACACCTCCTGGATCATGTGGTTTCATTTGGGGCAGTGAAAGGTCTCAAGTTGGCCCTTGTAAAACATCTTTTCAAGTAGAGGTAGGAACTGCTGGGCTTGCCCTTACTTCCCATCTGAAATGGTTAAGTATTTTAAGATTGCCCAGAATCCTTGAATGGAAATTCCTGGAGTTGATTATGCCCAGGCCCACTGTGGCTGAAATGCCTTTGAGAGGATTTGGTAGAGGTGGGGGGAAGAGAAAAAAGGCCAATTCCATAAATTACTGTTTCATGGAACATGCCGAACTGACTGGCTTGGCCTGTGCTTCAGAGACAGTCCTCACCAGCAGCTAATCTGACAAGATGTCCGGAAAGGGGGACTCCCTTTCTTAGCACTGATGGATGGCTCAGAGATGCTGCCAGGCCTCCTTGAAAGAGAGAGAGGGAGAGAGGGAGGGAAGGAGTTGGAAAGGGGTGGTACTGAGTTTCTTGTTGTAAACACACTATGATGCAGTGATGTAGACTTGACTTGACTCGGACTCAGGTCAGACTTAAGTCACCTCAGTGACTTGGCAACAAAGATGCACTGACTTGACTTGAGACTTGTATATCTTTTAGTGACACTTGCTGCTCTTGATTCAGTAACATAACACATTCATCCAGAAACCTTACTACTTTGAAAAACGTTTTCAATCTGTCTCAAGCCCAAAGTGTGGGCATATTTCTCGGGAGGAGAAGCAAACAGGTTAGGCTTGAGGTCTGTTCAGCAGCCTGTCCCTGCTGCATATTGGAGGAGTCTTCTAAAACTTTTCCTAAGAGCAGAAGGCAAGAATTTTCCCCAAAGCATAGGCCATGTTTCTCAGAGAACAGCAAGCGTGTTAGGCAGTGGGCTTGAGGAGGAAGGAGCCTTCCTTCTAAAGCTTTTGGAGTTTCAATAATGGGCAGTAAGAAGGACCCTATTCCCTACATCTGAAAAATCCACCAGCTTTGGAAGTGGGAAGCGAGAAGGATCCTGTTCCCCACTTTCAAAGCTGCAGACTCTTTTATGCCCATTGGCACAAAAGCCTCTGGCTTCAGGAAGGGGGAGCAAGAAGGATCCTACTTCTCACCTCTGAAGCTGTAGGTGGCAAAATCGCCAATGTGGAGGGCCAACTCTGCTTAAGTTGTTAAAATTGACTTTATTCAGCCCTGTCCAGAAATTCTGGAATATAGATTGGGGTTTAAAGTTGGCTGCCAGACTTGAGAATTGACTAGAAAGTACCTTCACGGACTTGAGACTTGACTTGAGACTTGGAGTAAAAGACTTCAATACATCACTGCTATGATGTGTCACACAGATCACCTCTAGTAGGACAGAGAGCTGATGTACAAGCCACAGATCTTGGGAGGACAGACCAACTAGCTGTCACCTTTTTAAAAAGTATAATATTTGGGGAGGTGAATTCTTTGCCTCCATTATCGTATTCTCCATAAAACGGTGTGAAATCAGTGATGGTTTTATATGTTGGCACCAGCCGGAGAACTTACATCTGTGACTTGAGCCAAAAATACAGACTGGGCATAATGGTGATGTCTCTCTCAAATTGGACCTCAGCAGCTAACTGTCCTGTTGCTGTAAGGTTACCACTGTTCTGTAACAGATGAAAGAAAGAAAAAAAGAAGAAGAAAGTAGCAGTGCTTTCAAAGAGCACATACACAATAGTACCCATTCATTGTCTTGGATACCCATTCATTGTCTTGGACATTTTTATTTAATGTTTTACAGATAGTTCTGTGAAATTCAGGGCCATAATCAGAAGTTCTGAGCTGAGGTGGCCCAAACACAATAAATAAATGACAGATAATGGAGGTGTGAGATTTGTAAATGCATTATGTCCAGTCAGCATGATTAGCTCCACATAGCATATCAGGAAGTAAATATGTGTGCAAGCAAGGCATACTCAGATTAGTGAGATCACTTGCCAGTCCACTTACTGTGTTGGAAGAGAAACCAGAGATAATTCGGGGGTAGCCCTACTCTGTGCCAGCCCCCGTCTCCGCTGTTGGCTACAGAACTGGTGAGAGAGCCGTATGCTCTATATGTAAAGCCATCAATGAGACTGACTTAGGCATCCAGGCTAAGAAATCTGTCCCACCCTCCCTGCTCTTGTGGTGTCATGATGTTCTGTGAGCCTCCTAATATGAACAGTGCCAGGCTTCATCCCAGATTTTTTCATTGCAGAGCATGAGAGCCCTGATCTAGTACAGTGCATGGTTTTGCTGATCCATTGTGGCTGCTTTGCACAGTACTCTGATGGAGATGTTCACCTGGTGAGTTTCTTGGCTGGATACAACACAGCACATATTAATATTATTTATGTTTATATTTATTTATACCTGCCTTATATCTGAAGATCTCAGGGCAGCTTGCAATAAAACCAATTTAAAACAACAAATAATAACAATAGTCTAAGAAGATAAAAATGTATTAAATATACTATCAATTAAAACGAGTTAATTAAAACCAGTTAGTTTAAAACCAGTTGACACCATTTTAAATGGTACAACCATAAAACATGTGCATTCTAGATAAAATCAATTAGGCCCTGAAAAGCCAGATTTTGACTTGACATCAAAATGATCTCAACATTGATACCAATCAGGCCTCCAGGAAGAGGGAATTCCACAGCGGCTGCCACTGAAGAGAAGGCCCTCTCCTGTGTCGTTCCCCAAGGTACTTCTCCTACTGATGGGATGTGGAGGAGGCCCCCTCACATAATATTATTTAAAGATTTTACTTGTTTTTAAATTAATGTTTTAATCGGCTTAGTTGTTGAGTGCTTGTTAAGTTTTTTGACCACATCTCGTTTTAGCTATTTTGTTTTAACCTGCATTGTACACTGTTTTGGATCGTATATTGAGAGAAAGGTAGGATATAAATCACACAAATATTTTAAAAACTCAAGGATAAATAGGACTGAGGAGATTAGGAAGCTGTGGTCCTAAATAAATAAATAAATAAACTAATAAATACATTTTCTAAGTTCATATGGGGAGGAACACTTCCTCTTCCACCTGCTGGGTAGCTCAGTAAGGCCAACGAGAGTTGCACATGTCTTTGGACCATGGTAGCTTGATGCTGCTTTGACCCAAAACACTTGTTATTGTGTCCCTTTCAGTTGTTATGATGACCTTAAGGAAAACCTATCATAATAAGATTTGTTCAGGAGGGGTCGGATTTACCTTCCTATGAGGCTGAGTGACTTGCCCAAGGTCACCCGTTGGGTTTCCATGGTCAGTCGGGAATTCAAATCCTGGACTCCAGAGTTGTAGCCCCATGCTCAAACTACTACACCATGCTGGCTCTTACCCAAACCACTGTCTGTGACACTGGCTGGCTATGGCTGTTGGTGATCTGCGTCTGTAGGAGCATGAGAATGCTCAGTCCCATTTTCTGCAAAGTTCTTGCCCTTGGTGTGTTTTGTGCTGCTAGGGCTTGTGTGTGAATTACTCTGGCTCAGCTGCCCCCATGTCTGCTTCACGTTCCTGGGATGCCGAGGAAAAGGTCAGCGAAGGGGAAGAGGAATTTGGGGCAGGGGGGCCGCCATCGTCTGGCTGTCGGCTTAGTCCTGTGGTGCATGGAACATCTTCTTGAGCCTCTGTGAGGCTGGGAGGGCTTGCCTGTGGCATGACAGCACTGATAAATCACCATCAAGCTGTCACAAGAGGGATCTCTGTTGTCTGTGCTCCGTCTCTCCAAGCACATTCCTTCCCCTTGGCTTCAGGAACAACACAACAGGACCCGATGGAGGCTTAGCAGGAGTGGAAACTGTCTGGAGGACAGCAAGGTGGAGGAGGAGGAGGAGGAGAGTAACAGGTTGGATGGGACCAGGCCAGTGGATGGGACCCGAGTGGGAACCTTTAGCCGCCAAACTGTCTTTTACTTTTTATTGGTATAGCACTGCAGTTCCACTTTAACTGCCGTGGCTTCATGCAGTGGAATCCTGGGATTTGTAGATTAGGGAGGGGTGTCTGGAATCCTCAGCCAGAGAGTTTCTCCAGCGCCTTTGACCAAACTGCAGGTCCCAGGATTCCACAGGATGGAGCCATGAAATTTGGAGTGGCAATGTAGTGCTGTAATTGTGCATGGTGAAAGAGATCTTGAACCACAACTCGACAATCACCTACCTATGACCATGCTGGGTGGGGTTAGTGGGAACTGTGGGACTTCCTTGGCCAGAATTTTTGAGGATGGGTGGAAGAGATTACAGACTTTATCCTCTGTCACTTTCACAGACTCTGAATAGAGTCTCAATGTGACTGGGGCAGGGAGAGCTGGCTTATCTTACTGGCTTCTATTACTGCAGCTGTAATGGGAACAGGGCATAACAAATTAGGGCAGCAGACTTTAAGCTGCTTTTTAAGCAAGTGCTTCTTGAGCAATCTGATATGGGGGAGTGGCAGTTTTTCTTTTTAACTAATGGACCAGGGACTTGTTGATTATTTGTGCTTATTAGCTCCCACAGTTTTGTTATTTTCTGGAAACTTGCAGTGGTCTGGCACCGGTCAATGAGGCACCACTTTTAGTAGCCTTGTTCTAATCAAAATAGGTGGTTTCTTCACGGCATCTGTGGATCACACATGGGATCTTGCATCTGGGCAGAACCAAGTCTGGAACAATCTAGAGCTAAGAGTGATGGTGCAAAATAAAAATATGAACTTTGTGATGGGAAATCTGTTTAGTTGTAGTTAAAACAGGATTGGTAATGCAGTCAAATATTCTTTGAAAACTTATGCTATATCCAGCTTGAGAGGGCTTTATTGCTTATTCTAGTCCTGGGAAGTGTGCCATTCTCTTTGGAATGCAGATAGACATTGACATTGATAAAAGTTACATTTTGAAATTGGAACAATGGGAGTCTGTAGAAGCTGACTGAAAGTAGAATTGCAGGTGTAAGAAACCATCTGTGTCTGGTCTTCTTGAAACATTGTAGTTAAGAGAGTCAGCCTAAACCGGATGGTTGGGAGAGGGAAGCAGATATCCATGACTTACAATTACCTCTAGCTCATTATGCTTCATTAGAATATTAACTTACACACCCCCAAGGTGGGGATCTGGTATTATAATTTGGGACCGCCTATATGGACATGCACAGTGATTGAATGCTGACATAATAATGTATTCATGACATAGTTCCTCTATGTATCTGTTTGGACTAGCCAATTAACTAGCATGTTTTGCTTCTGTAGCCATGCTCAGCAGGGTATATAGCAGCCTGCCTGCAGCCATTTCTTTGGAGTGGTTTATCTTGGGTGCATGAGCATAGCTATTCCCCGCTTGTGCAAACAAAGTGAAGAACCTTTTTATTATGATCCAGGTATTATTGACTAGTTATTAATTGGAAGTTTGAGACTACAAGAGCAGCACCCTCACTGCTCTGCATGCAGAGCAGCAATTCTTGTTGCTTTACCTCAGTTCCGGTTCCTCATCTGTATTTCAGGGAAATCTGGTTTTTCTCAAGAGTTCAGTCAAAGGTGCCCCAGTAGAAGATAAGGAATGGCAGAGACACTCATCTCTGAAAGCTTGCTTGCCATTGCTTCACTCCTCCTGTAGTGTGCAGCCACAGAGAGGCAGAGAGGATCTGGTCAGGGCCAGCCCAAAATATTCTGCTACCTGAGCAGCAGCTTTATTTCTCTCACAGCTACAAGTCATCTTGCTTAGTAGGTCAGTCAGATTACTTTGGCACTTGAAGAAAATTTTACCAGCACCTCCTTTAACAGCCAAAAAAAAGAAAGAAAAAGAAAAAAAGAGACAAAGCACTAGCAATCGGCTGTTTTTTAACCACATGAAAGATCTGCTTCCTGAAACAACCACTTCACTATGACGATCATCAGCACTAGTTCCGGAAATGTTCTAGGTTCTGCATTGTTTGCTGAAGCCTCAATGGATGAGGCCCGGAAAGGATCACAAATGCCTTCTACCTAGTTATGAGACAACCTAGAACATGACCTAGATCCTTGTCTGCAATATTCTCTTGAGATTTCTCAAGAAACAGGGCATAACAGGGTTCTCTGAGAGTAGAAGATTTTAGACTATTTCTCCATAAGGGAAGATGAGGGTTACTAGTTGACTTGTCAGGCAGGCATTGAATTCCAAAAGCCGCCTTGACATTAGGCTGTTTTGACTGGGCAGACTATAGATTTAATTCTCTGACCCCTGAGAAGCTGGTGGGTCCATGAAGATGCAAGTAGGGAAGCAGTTTAATGGGAGCAAAGAGGTCATGAGTGAAGATAGACTGTCACACAGTCTAGCTTTCACAAAGGTGTTTCCTGGAGCAGCTCTCCCCAGTCTCCAACTTTTTCATCTACAGCTCTTGTTGCCCCTGGCCATGCCTACAGTGTCTGGGGCTGTGGTCCAAAGCTGCAAGAGGGCAGTACATTAGGGAAGGCTTTAGTGTTGTGTTAGCAACTTATGGCAACCCTAAAACAAACCTACCATGTCGGTTTCTTTTCTGGCAAAAATTATTCAAATGAGATTTGTTGTTGTCTTCCTCTGATACCAAGAGAGTATGACCTGCCCAAGGTCACCCAGTGGGTTTATGGCTAAGAGGAGAGTCAGACCCTGGTCTGCTGGAGTCCTTGTCCAGCATTCATACTACACTGGCTTTCTCTGAAAGGCTACACAGAGGCCAACGCAATGAATTCTCGTCCTGAATGGCCATTTCATTTATTTTTGGTTCAGGTTAGCTTACTGAGGTTTCCCTAGTTAGTTTCCTCAGTAATGGAGTATTTGATTTTGATCACTTTTTAAAAACAGAAGATGCTGGTGGATGAGAGCAAGGATTCCATCTTGTCTGGAATCCATGTTTTCAAAAGTAGTTGGACAGATCCTTCTGGGAAGCCAACAGTCTAGGAAGCCCACATGAGGGTCACAGCTAGACTTTCACCCCTATTGCCTATTTCACAATCAAAACAACTCTCACCGTCAGGAAGTTCTTCCTCATGTTAAGGTGGAATCTCCTTTCTTAATAGGTGTGGACACAGGAATGGCATAGATTTGTTTAATTCTTCATCAGAACCACATTGTTGCATCAGACCCAGACAAAATAACTATCCAATTCAGCGTCCAAAAGAAGTCAGAGACAGATGGGTCTGGGAAGGCGAAACCCTTCAGGGCCTGAAGGAATGTGTGAGGAAACAGAAGCAAGAAAACTTAAAGAGAAAAATTAATTCCTTTGTGCTCTCACACGTTCTTGTCTGTCAGTCCCTTCCATTCTCTTAAAATGTAGCTGTTTAGGAGTATTTGCACTGTCTGTACACATGTTCAGATGTTAGTGAGAATTTCTATACCTGCACTCTTTTCTGATTTGTATCTGGGCACAAGAGTATTCTTCAGTCCAGAGGGTAGCTCAAGGGTGTATATCCACACTGCATAGTAGTACTAGTTTGGCACTACTTCAACTGTCATATCTCCATTCTATGGAATCTTGGGATTTGTACTTTTGTGTGTCACTTAGAATCCTCTACCCAGAGAGCTATAGTGCTTCTCCAAGCTACAAATCCCAAGATTCCATAGGAGGTAGCCATGGCAGTTAAAATGTTTTCAAACTGTTAAATGTGGATACATCCCAAGAGCCCTAAACTCAGAATGAACGCATGTATGTTGGTGTAAATTGATAAACCTCTGTTCATTTTATGTAAGCATTTAAAGCAGAGGTTGATGAATTGCAGTATGTGGCCCCCAGAGCCCAATATTGCAGCCCTTAAAGCTTCCCACCACTTTTTCCATCCTCTCAATTAAAAAAGAAATCTGGGGTTATTGGGCATTTTTCACCTGAAAAACACAGAAAGCTATCTAACACCAAGATTAAAACCCGAAGTGGATTTATTGCTCCGCTGACAGGGGAACCACCAGCTGTCACTGGAGCACAGTCATATGTGAGCTCCACTGATCGCACTAGGATTTGTTTGTAGGACAGGGCATTTCTGTGAACAAATACTTAAATTAAAAAGAAGTGCTGGAATTCACCGTTTCAGTTAGAAAGTAGTAACCTAGAATTACACATTCCTAACTGCTACATATTAATAATTCCTACATATATGCAAGGAATATGTAGGGATCATAAAATTTGCCCAGTCCTGCTTTAGTAGTCAGCAGCTGTTGCAAGCAATGGAGGTCTCTTCTTTTGTCAGTTGGGATGCAGCAAAATGATGTTCCCAGCCTCTTCCCAGAAGCAATCTCTAGTATGAGGAGGAATTGCAAAAGGAATCATGCTTCTGACTGCTGTGCTGAAAATTGCTGGAGGGAAGGGGGATGTAAACAGCAGTCTGCTGCATCCCGCTGAGCAAGAGAACAGACCCCCAGCACTCAAAGTAGCTGCTGACCAGTAAAGCAGGACTGAGAGGGCCAGGAGAAATTGCTTAGCCACACAACTAAGGTTACATAATTAAGTAGTGCATGTAGAATTCTAGTCTATATCTTTACACAAGACCTGCAAATTTCATGTTTCTACTATTTGAGTAATCAAGAAGTTG
Source organism: Iguana delicatissima (assembly GCA_948472985.1). NCBI lineage: Eukaryota > Metazoa > Chordata > Lepidosauria > Squamata > Iguanidae > Iguana > Iguana delicatissima. The sequence continues at coordinate 7,569 of CAOKZL010001185.1, read as the reverse complement.
AATACTTGTAGAACAATGTCAGTCCAGAAACATATGCACCACACTATTAGATGTGAATTGCTGTATTGGTAAATACACCAATTCAGCAATTTGTAGAGGAAGCCTCCACCTTTTGATGCTCTGTTATCTGACAACTTACTCTTTTAATGCTTCCAAATTAACAACAAGTTCCATTAATTTGACAAAGATTCTGCTCTGTCATTCTTCTTGCCTATGGAAGCTTGTCTAGAATTGCTCACATGCATGTGCTGCTTGCAAAGCCACCGAGAAGGGGAAAAAAAGGCTCTAAGCCAACTGAGGGACTTTGCAAGTAGTACATGTGAGGTCAGTCCCAACTGAGCCTCCGTAAGTCCTTTGAACTCCCTACAGTACAGTACACAGGTTCTGCTTTTCAACCAATTCCATTTTCTGACAGTGCTTGGTCAATAACTTGTCGGATAAGAGAGAGAAGCCTGTATAGAGTGTACACATGCTGAATATTATGTGTGAAATATTCTGGCTGTGTATGGATCAGCAGCCAGGGTACACAGATTGTATTAGTGTCAAATGTGACATGTGAACACCCCTCCCACTAAGCATAGAGGTTCCTGTTCCCCCACCATTAAACTGCCATTTGAGGTCATCCATTAATTAGGGGTAAGGGGCTGTCAGTATGCAAATGATAACCAGCTCTATTTCCCATTTTTGTCTGATTTAGTTAAGGCACTGGAACTTCCCAACCAGTTTCTTTAATCTTTGATTTGGAGTAGATGAGAGTGAGATAAGTGAGGTGCAATCCTGACAAGACAGAGATATGGTTTGATTATTTTGTGGTGATCAATCTATTCTAGATGTGAGTGAACCACTTAAAAAAAGACCAGTGCTCCAGTCTGGGAATGCTATTTTGATCTGGCTGTGGCACTGGTGAAAGACTAGGCTGCATTCAGGGTGCACAGAACCAGTCAGTAACTGAAACTGCTGCACCAGCTGTGACTTCCTTGGGCAGAGAGTGGTTAGAGCAGGTATGGGGAAACACAGCTTTCCAAACGTTGTTTGACAGTAACTGGTATCATGTTCCACTCTTAGCTATTTTGGCAAGGGCAGATGGGTGCAAGAATAATGTGGTTAGCATTCTCTACACCCTGAGCTGGGAGGAGGAGGAGTCCATTTGTTGTGCTGCCCCGGACAGAATATCTTCAGCCTATCGGGTTTAGCAATGGTGGGGGGAGACATCTTGGAGAATTAAGGTCTACCTCAAAGCTCTAAATCCAGTTGTTACATCCAGCTGGAGTAGATTCCTTGAATCAATAGAACTGTCTGTCTGTCTGTTTATCTATCTACAGTCATCCCTCCACATTTGTTAGGGTTAGGACACAGGGCCTTCGTGAAAGTGGAAAAACCATGAATAACTCTAGGCCCTCCCAAACCATATTTAACACACACACACAAAAGTATGATCACCATATTCATCCCACCATGTAGTCATATGAGGCATCAGGGTTCCTTCCCAAGGCAGAAGGGGACGACTGGTGGGTTCACTGCCACTTCCTCTGCTGCCCCACACCATTTTAAATAGGGACTTAATAGCCTCATTTGCAGTTTCTCAATCTCATGAGGCTTGCAGTTCCTATTAAAAATGGGATAGGAAGGCAGGAGGGAGACAACAAATAATCCATGAATAATAAAACCCCTCCAAATGTCGGTCTATCTATCTATCTATCTATCTATCTATCTATCTATCTATCTATCTATCTATCTATCTATCTATCTATCTATCTTTTGCAACTTGGCATTGAGACAATAGGACTACTTTGTATGTGTGTATGTGCCTTCAGTTTGCCTGACAACTTACGGTGACCCCATGAATTTCATACAGCAAGGAATACTTATAGGGGTTTTTGCCAGTTCCGTCATCTGAAATATAGTCTGGATCATCTGGTAGTCGTTGATGGTCTCTCATCCAAATACTAACCAGGGCTGACCTTGCTCAGATCAATTGGGACCTGGTGCCTTTAGAGCATTTAGGCCTACACTATTTGGTGCTAATAATTAGATTTAAGATAAAGTGTTTAGCCCTGTTTGATCCGTTTAAATGCTGTGGGTACATCTGAGTTTGTCTGATAAGCGATTGTGGAACCTGGGGGCTTCTGGGAGCTGTAGTCAAAAAAATATTTTTTTCCCCAACCTCTGGCTAATAAGAGCTCAAGTCTTCTGACTTGATCAGTTCTGATTAGGGTTTAGGAAGGCTATGTGTCTGGCTGCTGCTGCTGCATGTTTGTTTGTTTCTTTTTGTTTTTTCCTGCTGCTGCATGTGTTTATTTTTGACAGAGGGATAGGCCTTGGGATTTCTCTGTATTTCATAGTTTTGCAACATGCTCTAAAACAAACACTCTGCACAACATGCTCCTCTTTGCCGACAAAGTAAATTGAGGTCCAAAGTGGCACTCAAGAGTGTGCATCATATTGAAATTTGACCTCCGCACTTTCAAGAGAGCATGCTACAATCATCTGAAGGGAGGCAGAAGGGCATGTTTATTTAATCCAGCTAAAATGCACACAATCCTACTGTGCAGTGGAAAACTGGGCAGGACAAAATATTTGATAATTCACTAACATTATTGTGTCCAATTAAGGATTCTTTTATTACAGGAATAGCTACAGAATCTCACATTACTTTTGACTGATTATGCATTACCTTGCTTTTTGACATGTAAATTGTCCTTACATTCTTATTCATCTCCATAGCTAATTTTAAAAGGACTCAATTATTTGGGTTATCTACCCTTCCTATTCCCACCCCATTGCATTTTACATTGTTTCCTTGGGAGAGGTGGAATGCTGGCAAAAACTCTGGGGAAATGCTGTTTTGTTTTAAAAAGTATGTGATGTGATTCAGTGTTGCACGAGCCACCTTGCAGAGCAGTGTGCCTTCTACTTCTGCTGCAGTAAATATGCAACAGAGAGCCAGCGTGATAAAGTTGTTTAAGCATTGGACTGAGAATCTGGAGACCAAGGTTCAATTCCAAACTTAGCCATGGAAATCTGCTGGGTGACCTTGGGTGTGTCACACACACTCAGCCCCAGAAAGCCCAGTGATAGGTTTGCCTTAGTGTCAGGAACCGAAATCACACACACAAATGTAACAGTGCTAATTCACTATTTATTAGGAGTGTGATGTATTGTACAGGACTTCAGTGAGCGAACTGAAAGTAATTAGCAAAATCCAAACATTAGAAGCAAAAGGTTCCTTTCCCACAGCAAGAGACCTTGAAGGGCTGGCTTCAGCTGGTAGTTCTTATCAGTGCTGCATTCCTAGCTTTATTTACCTAACGGTCTCTGGTTCCCATCCTTGGTTACAAGCAAGCAGCTAATTAACTACTACTATATGTCCCATACTGAAATATGGAGGGCTACCCGACACGTAGGGTCACCATGAATCACAAATTAATTGAAGGCACATATCAAGAACAACATGCAACAAGGTTTGCTTCACTGCAAAGAGAAATCCTGTTCAGCATTCTAATGGAGACAAGACTCTAATGATCAGAGCACTAGCACATTTTAATTAGCATGGACATCACCCTCTTTCCCTGTTCTCTCCAAATGTACCTACAGTTCTCACTGTTGCCTCCAAGAGAAATGGATTTGCCTAGCAATAATGTGTTGTTAGTTATAATGCAAAATATTCCAGTGCTTAGTCAATAATGGGCAATAAAGAATCATTCACTTTACAAAAGGCCTGCTCCCCTTAGAGATTAATGTGGCAGCTTAAAGGTCTCTTCTCTGTACTCTTTTCTGATGGTTCTCCAGCTTTAACTGAGGAAAACTGTCCTCATATAGTGTCTTTTCACACTATAAAATTGTAGTACCTATAGTTTCTTCTCCATGGTCCCTGTGCCTCACACAATGAGGTCTTCGTGCATGTGCAGTTGCAATTTCGGAAAGTTCCAGAGCTGAGCAGCTTGGTGGGAACCCCTCCCCCTATTCGGTACTGAGCATGCTCAGTCCCACCAAGCTAGCAGGTCCTCCTCAGTTTCTTTTCGTCCGCCAACCGGATAGCAGCTCGGAAGGCTTTCTCTGCTGAGCAGCACTCCTTCTCTTTCCAACTTCTACTATATTTTTATTTCCAAACAAGAATTCTTAGAGAACCCCTTCTCCATTTCTTATGTCTTCTGCACTCTTCAAACTTTGCATATCTTGCAGCCACAAGGTTTTGCTTTCTGATGCTCATTCGGAATGTTTGTTTTGCCTCGGATAGGGCCATAATGTACGGGCCTTTTCCATTTGCAAGGAATTTACCTTGCAAACTTTGAAGAAAAGGGCCTCCTGCTTGAAGTCTTATTGTTGGGAGCAGGCTCTTCACCTGAAAGATCAAGCTGCCTCCAGCACAGCACTATTCACACTTCAGCATCGATCCTTCCAGCTAGAGGTTCCCTGGTATCAAAATCCCCGTCTCTATGGACTATTTTGGTTCTGAAATCCACCTTGATATCGACACATTTGGTATTGACATCGGCTTCCTCTTCGGCCTTGCCACCCATTGCCTCTCTCCCGAGGATTCCGAAACTCCCTAAGATGCTGGTGGTGCCTCAATCTTTCAGCTCTGGAGAAGCCACCTCCACCTCTACTTCTCAGGCGCCCTTGACCCAACAGCCTCAGCCTATCCCGGCTGCCCTACTCTAGCTGAGAGGAAACGAGTCTCTTCACACCATTCCTTGGTGGCTCCTAAGAAAAAGAAGAAGAAGGAAAAACATCATTCTCCTTCATCATTGCTCGCCCGTCGACTACCCAGGTGGTCTCTCTCGGGCCCCTACTCACTCTTTTGCCAACTCAGACTCAACCTCAGTTGGCCACCTTGGAGGAGAGGCAAGCCCCCACTCTTTCTCCAGCGCTGGAGTCCTTCCAGCAGCCAGTACTGCCCCTAGCAGTACCGACAGATCCTACTTTGGACCAGGAATGCTGAGCCTCTCCAGCCATTTCTCCCTCCTTAACGGGATCAACCTGGTCAAGGGCATACGCACCCTTTGCCTCCTCCAGCTATGGCTGCTTGCCATCCTGACATGGATCTCCCACTGACTCTGGGTGACACCCAGGCTATCTCTCAAGACCAGCCCCATCCTAGTGTGGCCCGCTGTCTGAGTCACAGGGACCATGGCAGGTCTCCTCACTGCCATGCCCATTATCACCGCACTATGTATGATTTTCCTCCTTCCGGGGAGGACTCGCCATTTTCCTCCGCTTCCTATATAGCTCGTTGTGATCACAAACACTTATAGAGGGAACAACCCGGCTCCTGCTACTCCTACTCGCCAGCCTACCATGATTGCTATCATCCTGATGTTCATCGTTGGTCTCCTCACAGTCTCCGCTGTTCTAGGTCGCCATCGCGTTCTCCCTCTTGGCCACGCTACTACCATAGATCTCAGTACTGTTCTTCTCGATCCCATTCCCAATCCCATTCTGGCTACTACTGACATTCTTCATCACCTCAATCTCACTGCAGGTCTCAAGATCACACTTATCAATCCCACGCCATCTCTCCACCACTGCCTGTGACAGCCATGGTCTCTTGGCCTCCGCCGGAGGAACCCTCGGCTCCTGCGCCTCCACCCGCTTCGACTTTGCCGCTACTGACACAGTTGTTAGTGGCCCCGATACTGGCCGTCCTCCCGATCTCATCAATTCTGACTTTGCTACTAGCCTTGGTACCAACCTCAGTACCAGTTCCATCCTCTGCGCCTCCAACTGTTCAGGAACCTCATCCACCTCCAACTTCTCCATCGTCTGGATCTCGTGATTCTGACGACTCTTCCGACTCCACTCTTCCATCACACAGTTCTCCTCCACTCAGCTTTGGAGAACCAACTCCAGATACAGCACCCGAGGATGTCAAACAATTCTCTGATGTCCTCATCAGGATGGCAAATGCTTTAGGCCTCGATATATCTGGACCTCCACCTGCCGTCTAGGATCCAGTATTTCATTATGTTGATTCCCGTTCTGCCACAAGAATTCCTTTCTTACCGGTTCTGCAGGAAGTTATTAAGCCCCCCTGGTTTCAACTGGCTTCCTTTCAACCCACTCCTCGTTGCCTGGAGCATCTTTATGAGACACAACACAAGGATGTGGAATTCCTTTTCAGTCATCCCACTCCCAACTCCATCATTGTTGAGTCTTCTCAGACTGAAGGAGGTTAAAAAAGCCCACACAATCCCTCCCGATCGCGAGGGATGTCATCTCGACATTTTTGGTCATCGCTTCTACTCTGCTTCTTCACTGATCGCCAGGGTGTCAAATACTAAGGCCTGCCTAGTGGCATACCAGCACAACATCTGGGACAGATTGCTTCCCCTAATCTCTTACTTTCCCAATGACCACCAGGCCATGGCTCTCCAATTCTACAATGAATCGGTAGCCCTTACCAATCAACAGATTCAATCCTCCCGACATTCTGTGGAGGGCACGGTGCGGGTCATGGTAGGCGCGATTGCCCCAGCCGCTTGGCATGGCTCCATTCCACTGGCTTGACAGAAGACAATCGTAAGAGAATCGAAGACCTCCCCTTTGATGGACAAGGTCTCTTCCATGCTACTACAGATGACGCCATGGACCATCTCATGAAGGCCCGTCTCACTGCAAAGAACATGGGACTTCAGTCTTCATCCCAAACTTCATCCCAAACAAATTCCATTCATCATGGAGATGCAATTCTTACTCTTATAGATCTAGGTCTCCACGCCAGTCCTCCAAACAGTCATCTGCTCCAGCCTCTTCATTTTGTCGCTCTTTCAGACAGTGTCAAACTTCTTCTAAGAAGTCTTCTTCTGCTGCAAAATCTAGATTTTGACTCCCTTCGCAGGTCGCCACTTCTGCCAACCTTTCATCTCTTGGGCCGCGTCTCTACCAGGGCCCCGGACTTCCCGCCACTGCAACACCTGGCACGCCATCGCTTTGGACACCTGGGTGCTAACTATCGTCCGTCTTGGTTACGCCATTGAATTTGCAAATACTCCTCCCGTTGGCATCTTCTGTTTTGCACCTTCCAATTCCGTCCTCCTCGAGGAGATAGATGCACTCCTTCACAAAGGGGCCATGGAGAAATTGCCCCCTTCTGCCAAGCACACTGGTTTCTTCTCCCGGTACTTTACCATTCTGAAGAGGCATGGTGGTCTCAGGCCCATGTTAGACCTCCAGGTGGTCAACTCCATCCCACCCCGAAAATTCAAGATTGTCATACTGGCCTCCATCATCTCTCTCCTCAAGCGATGGGACTGGTTCGCATCCATAGATCTAGAAGACGCATACTTCCATATTGCTATTCACCCGTAACGCGAGAAATAGCTCCACTTCGCGGTCAAAGACACGTTACCACTACAGATTACTTCCCTTCGTCTTATCCACAGCTCCCAGGGTTTTCACCAAGTGCCTGGCCGCTGTGGTGTCTTTCCTCTGTACAAAGCATGTGATGGTGTACCCCTACCTTGACAATTGGCTCTTGGTGGCACCCTGCAGACAAATACTGTACAAAGACATTCATCTCACCCTTTCTTTGCTGTCTGATCTTGGCCTCAAGGTCAACCACAAGAAATC